>CM034148.1:608885971-609485971 GCA_019776745.2 Taxus chinensis | reverse complement strand
TTCCTTACCCAGTGCTCAGAATGGTTTGGCCGGCCATGGGAAGTGCTTCTAAACTCATGGTAACCATCAATATCTTCATAGACTAGAGGAATATCATGTAGAAAGGATCCTCTAGGTTCTCGTAGAAACTCAAACTCAGTAACCTCTGAACAATAATACGTGGAAATGGCATATTCCAGAGTGCAGCTAGCTAGTACTCCTCCCCACTAGTGATCTACAACAATGGGTCCACATCAGATCTGCATCCTATAACCTTTGGTAGTCTTCTTTGGTCCATATCCACGATCCATAATGCCAACTTGATCTAGATGCATAGGCTGAAAGCCATCTAAATACCTCTACTGGGAAGCAGCAGAAAAAAAGTCTCATACAGATCATGGTAGATATTCTCCTCTACCCATCTGACAGTGGTTTCAAACTCAGGTTCTAGTGCTGAATCTTTGGGAAAATTCATCTTCTGTGCTCTTGAACCACGATTGAACATTTTCCAATGTTAACCAATCTGTCCATTACTCTTTACATAGATCATGATGCATGTTATATCCCACTACAACTTTGAAAAGAGGTCCCGGCAACGGAACCAAGATGTAGTCAATTTTTACTCCCACTATAAAAGGAAGGAATCCCATGTGCACGCTAACTTATCACCTCAGCAGAAGCTGAGTTCTCACTTGAGGCACGCGTGAGTGCCGAATCTCTCTTTTATGTGAGTTTTTAGTGGGAATCATTCATCTATGAGTAGTGTAAGAGTATTTAGGAACGAATTTTAGACATACAAGAATCATGGGGCTCAGGATGGCCTCTAGATACTTGTAGTTCCTTCAGACTGAGTGTTTTAATAGACTCCATAACATATATTGTAGCAGAAGGAAAGATACAATCATTCATTCATAGCATGAAAGGAAAGAGAACTTTTATGAATGAAATATACATAAAAACCACTGATATTCATATCTAATTGCAATAAGTAACCTCATTGTATTCATTGTTTCATTACAAAGAGCCATAAAGGGGAAGACCACAGTCATGCACATCATTAGGCTTGTATAAATATGCCAAAACGAAAAAAGAAATTACAATGCTAAGCTTAGTACATTCTTTTTTGCATCAAAGCTCCACTCACAGTAATCCTGCAGAGCTTCACCCATGTTATCTCTCTCTTCTCCTCTCCTCTATGTATACCTCTTCCTCTATATCTATATCGTCATCTGTATGTTATCTCCTTGTACTATCCCCCTCCTTTTTTTGATCTGAAGGCACTTGTATTTATCACCTTCCCATGCTACCAACTCACCTTGCCGTGCCCTCAGATCCATTGCCAAGTGTCGAATGTGGTCCTTCAGTGAGCATGTTTCCTCAGGCCTGAGCTCTCCACTCCATCTCATGATGGTCTTCTAGAAGACCCCATCACTGTCATGCTCTTTCCTGGGCCACCTGTTTCCAGGATGGCATCTTATCTGCACGTAATCGATCACACTTTTCACATGTTCTTCCTTTGTTGCTTAAATCAGCTAAGTCCCGAACCTCCTTTCTCGCGCCGCGTGAACCATATGCATCCTTAACTCTTCTTCCTATGTGATTTTGCCTTGCGTACCCTTCTATAAATGGGGTACCCGTGCGCCCACACACCTTCACACTTAGTCAATATTCTAGGGGCCGAACAACACTGCCTCTTATATATCTCACGAACCAAAAATAGGTCTAAAATCTCAAGAATAGCCATTAAGTGCAGTTCTATCTAGTGGTTTGAAAAACCAGAGAGCATGCAAAGTGAAAATCATGAAACATGAAAGGTGAAATGACCCCATACAAACCCATTTGCATGCTTTCCAAAATGGTTTGAGCACAAAAACTAAAAGCAATAAATTCCAATAATTCCTATTTTCCCGCCTATCCTTCCTTGCCACTACCTTCCAAGTTTAGTGAATGCAAAATCAAATTAACAAGGAATTCCATTTTAGTGAAGTTTCCACATAAGCTTCCGCTAAGTCAACTAGCCCCTACCACACGTGGTGGTACCTCTATGTAATTAAAACCTTATCAACAACTTAAATGCCTTGGAACCGTCACCTATTATAGATGCGACCACCAATCCCTTCATGGCCATTATTTTAGGGTAGAAATAATTGCTTAGGTTAGATCTTAGGTTATCTTAGGATAGGTAACCTTGGGATATAACCCAATCAATAAATCACCACCTTAGGTAGTTTCCACATAGGTTAGATTAATTCCAACTCAATACTTTTTAGGCATTAGGTTAGATCATCACACAACCATTAAGCATTATGTTTTAGGATATTTTCAATAACCTAGAAACCTCTCCATAATCATTTAGTAAAAATCTTAGGTTAGGATAAAATTTAATTAATTAACATAGCTAGATAATAAATGTGTATATTCTTACCTAGCTTAGGATTCTGTAGGACAGTCCCTTTAGTTTTAGGAACTAGAAGGTTTCCTATGTCGTGAACAAGTTATAGTTCGTTTGCGCCAGCGTTGTCCTACCACGATCAAACTGAAAAGATCCAAACACAACATATGACTGAATAGAAACACGTTCACACAACAATCAAAGAAATTGTAATCAATCAAATTTTAGTCATACATCTTTTAATTCATGGAATGCCGATTTACCATTCGTTCACAGAGTAGATTTAAAACATTCCTTGGATCACTAAAATTGATCCAAGGATGAGTCAGATTAATAGATAAGTTTAAAATTCTTAAACTAGATTGCAACTCACCTACAAGAAGTGAAAAATGGATTCAAGGAATCCATTCCAATTCAGTCAAAGGATCTTAAGAACAGAAGATGATTTATCCATATCAAGCATGATCTCCAAAAATCAAAAGAATATATATTTATAAGGAAAATCACAAGTCAACACTTGAAATGTAAAGGAGGAAAATAAAAAATCTCAAGGGTGTTACAAGAACTAAGAGTGGGTTCTTCTTAACTTTATTTACTTTCTCTTCATTTTCTTAGCACAAATTGACTACAATATGAACCTTCTGGGTTTCAGGTTCAGATTGAGGGAGCTACTTCAAAGCTTCATGTAAGAGATCTCTTTATGATGGAATAACTAGGGAATCCCACATTGTTACATTCACATTTCTCTTCTTCATCTGTTCCACAATGTTGAAGGGAATATCCATGGCTTTATGCATTAGAGGTATAATGTTCTCCTTACCTTTTTGTTTGATCTACATAATTTCTTTGCTTGGTAGAACTTGTGTGTTCCACGGGTTTGCAATGTTATATAGGTTTTGAACATCCCACATAACTTGTTCATTTTACATCTTCTTAATGACCCATGTCTTGCTGGATGAGGCTATATTTCTTATTATTGAATCAGCGGTCTAATTAGGATTATCATTTGGGACTAGGGTAGTAGGGGGAGGAGACCTTACATCCATTTGCTTTTTCTTTGACCTTGTGTTATCTGTCATTTGAAGTTACAACATGTTTGAGTGATCTACAACTTGATTAACCACAAATAAGTCATCATCCCTAAAGAACATAAGATTAGTCTCTAGATTGACTTATTGAGTTTCTTCTATGCAATATTTGACTATTTACAGCAATGGTTCATGCTGATTGGAATAATTTCTAACCGCAAGGGCCTCAACTTGCAATGAATTTGTACAAATATACTGATTGCATGGATAATTACATAGAAAACACCATTATATATCTTGTATGATATTATTTTACATTGAAGCCAATGATTTACTTGAGCTAGTAATAGGAAGTGAATGAGTAGGAACAACTGTTTGAAGTGGAAGATGTGGATTTTGACCTTTCCATTTGTCATTTTTTTGATTTTGCCATATATTTGATTTGGATACTAATTTCTATAGGGATGATAATCTTGATTTAAACCTTGGTTAGGATTTGGGTAATTCCTATAACATTGGGCTTGTTGTTTCTCCAAGGATATAGCTTTATTTGAATTTTTTTTGATCAAGGCTTTCATTTCATCATCATCCTTTTGCTTTTGGGGAGAATAGGATGTGGAGGGAACATACTAGGATTTTTTCTCAGGAAGGGGAGCAATGGAAGACTAAGAAGCTTGAGGAAATTTAGGAAATAAAGACATAAGTAATATAGGGGCTATTTTTCCAGCTTGTATCAAACACTTTTCAGCCCTAATGACTATTAGATAAACATCAGGTAATTGGACAACACTCATATATTGTATCATAACAATAATATCAGAATTTAAAGCTCTTAAAAAGTAAAAAAAACACCGTATGGAGATGGTCTTAAGTGAATTGGAATTCTGTCCCATGTCTTCTAAAATATGAAATTGAAATCAGCCATAAGCTCATTAGGAGCCCTCTTGATGGCTGTTATACTTATCTGCTCTAAAAAGGAGACGTTTTCTACCTTCTCCTCAAATTAATTGCAAAGGGATCTCGAAAGATAATCCCAATTAAGAATGGGAGTAGGTATCAAGATTAAATACCATTGAAGTGATTTTCATTAAAGTGAAAAAGTAAGGAGTATGAATACAACATCATCTTCAGTGACTAGATGAACTGAACACGCATTAGCAATATCTTAAATATAATTAGCTGGGGTAGTATGATTTTTTCTAGTGAAAAAGGGAATAATTTTCAAAGATGGCATTTGAATTTATTGTTGTGCATTGAGATCCAATGGGATACCTTTAGATCTATAAATCCAATGTGGAATTAAACCCAAATATGGGAGATGAAATAGATTGGCATGGAATTTATACTATGGAAGCAAAGTTCAAAAAATCAAGTGGGCAAGAACATAATTTGCAAGAAATTCCAACTCATAAAGAGGAAAAGTGTAATAAGAGAATCAACTCTTCTTCACCATTAAATTATAGGAAATTTGACAGAAAAATATGGCAGTACAATGAGAACTGTCAGGAAGAATACACCAGTAATACATGTTGTAATTACAATAAAGAAAGAGTAGAATAATGTTCCTTGTGGTAAAGATAGATGTGGTCAAAAAGGGCCTACAAAAGAGATGCTTCAGATGTGGTGGTGGCCACTATGTTAATAAAGGTCTCTAGAGGAACTAGGGGAATAATCAGAAGCTGATGATGCACACTGTAGTGGCTAACCACCAAAGATAGGAACAAGTTATTCCTAACAAAATTTCAGGTAAGTTATGTAGGAATTTTTGTTGCTATTTTAATATCACATTAATGAAAGTGAGTTCTTTGTATCTAGTACTTAGCTAAAAAAGTGAATGAGAAATATGGTCATATGAAAATATTTGAACCATGCAATATAGAATAATATTGTCCAAACCATAGACCTATGTCTATTAACACAACATCGAATTTACTTAACTTCATCACAAGACTAGACTTATACATAAGCACTTTTAGGGACTTATGAATTATTGATTCAAATTGGTTGTCTCAATATCAGGAAATTGTATATTGGTTTGAAAAATGAATAAAATGCCTTGATGGTATGCAGAAAATAGCAAGCATGTATGACATAAAAAGATACTTTCTCCTAAAATGTGAGTTTGATTTCTTTACTGATATCAAACCTAGAACTAAGCTGTAATCAAAGGTCCTATATGAGTATTCAAGGATCAATTTGATGACCTAGTTATCATTAGTTATGTATAAAGGATGAATATATCCGTAAGATAGCATGCTGAATGAGATAAGAACATAATGAGTTATAATGTTAATCTTTGAACTTAGTAATGCACATGCTACATTCATGAACATTGAGACTAATATTTTGTAGAAATATTTGGATAAATTTGTGTTAGTTTCTTAGACAATGTTCTATTTTTCTCTAAAACTTGGAAGAACACCAAGAACATTAGATAATAGTGTTGAATGTTCTTGGAAAGAGGAAATTGTATAATATGATAATGAAGTATTCATTTAATAAAGAAAGTACAATATTGTGGGAACATAATAGAATAAGATGGGATTTCAATTGACCCATCAAAATATAAAGCCACAAAAAAATGGACAACACCTAAGAAGTATATGAAACTAAAAGCTTCATAAGGTTAGCTAGCTATTTCAGAAATTTTCTAAAAGATTTCTTTTGAGTGGTTGAACCGATAATATCTTCACTGGAAAAGAATAAGAGATTTGTATGGACTAAAAAAAATTAAATAAAATTTATTATGCTAAAGAAAAACTAACAATAACACCTATTTTGTAGGTTTCAAATCCCAATGGGAACTTCATTGGTGTAATTAATGTCTTAGGTGAGGTGGAATACTCTTACAAAACAATCTTGTGATTGCTTATAAGAGTGGAAAATGAAAGAGCATGAAATGAACTATGCTTCCCACTATACAAAACTCGTTGTCATAGTTTATGACTTGCAAGATTTGAGGCATTACCTGCTATGAAATCCTTTAAAATTGGAAACAAACTATTGGGGGTTGAAATATATCTACATGCGACCTATTTTGATCTTAAGATAGTGTAGATAGTTGGAGTTTTGTCCCAATATGAATTAAAAATGTTAATTTTAAGAAAAAGAGAATTTAATGGTTGATATGCTGAGTCACAGGAAGCATACTTCAGCTATGGTGACCTGAAAAACAATTTTTTTGGAAGAATTAAAGAAACAACTATAAAATGATTTATGTTATCAACATATGAGAACTGCATAAGGAGAATATCCGCATAGTAGGAATATGAAGTTTTATGTGTAAAAAAACAAAGGATGTCTTATGGTATATAACAGAGTATAAGTACCCTTAGATAATGATCTAAAAATGGAAATTATGAAATAATTAATTAATGCAACATATTATGGGCTTATGAGGGTAAGGAAACTGATGACTAGTTTAAGAAACTGGAAAATATGAGATTTTGGACAAATATTTTCATGGGTAAAACCCAAAAATAACACTAGTTTGTGCAGTCATACTATGAAATTTCATCATGTAGGTATGATGAATCTTTTGAAAATGTTGAGAATAAGAATTCTGCTAGCCTACAAGATTAGCTTAACCACCCGAATTACTTGGAATGCATGAAGTTTTCATACTTTTGTGTTAAAAGAAGTGTTTATAATATAATACATTTCCTATGTTTGAACACTTGATATGGACAGGACCATGGAATTATCTTCGTAAAAAAAATATGAGAGAGGAACGTCACTAGTTGCATTTTAAAAATTGAGAAATTGCACTATGCAAGGTCTAAAATGACAAATGTTATAATGAATTGTGCTGCTTAGGAAAACTTGGATGAATTAAAAACTCTACTTTCCTTATTTGTTTCAGTGATGGCTAACTTTATTTGGCTATATGTTATGATATATTTGATATTATTTCATACTTTGATTGACTTAAATGTAAATTTTTTTCATATTGCTAATTGTTTGGTAATTCTTGTTAATAAGGCTATTATGACCAAGAGTTTTAAATAATGATTGATTGAAAATTTTAAGTTTTTGTGTAAAAGTGGACTTATTTTCCTTTAGAAGTGATTGTTGATCATTCAAACTTTGGAAATTAGCGAATAAAATATAGAAGGTTTGCGTGGGAAAGCAAAGCTATTTCAAAGGTGTGAGAGTATCGGAGAGGATCACGCACAGAATAGAAATAGGTTCAGGACTTAGCCATTTTCATGGTGAGGATCTGTTTTTGGAGATAGTGTGCGGAGCACACAAACTGGTCAAAGAATTGTGTGACACGCATTGGAAATTTTTAGCGGATCAGCTACGAAGCACTTTACATGGACACAAGCCGGGAATAGATCTACTATTGTTAGTTAACTAAAAGTAGTCTATTGTTAGCACACTTAAATTTGTGGCTATTTTTGTAATGACGCATGGCTAATAATAACATATGACCTATTTTGGGTTTAGATAAGCGATGAAGGGAAATTCCCCACCCATATAAATATGTATTGAAATGTGTAGCAAAGAGAGCATAGATATAGGTGTGAGAACTAGGTTATAGTGATATTATGCTGCCAGATCTGTTACGTGCATGAGCATATACTACTGTTATTATAAGGAAGATTCTATGTATTTACTGTAATTAATATAATGGATATTATGGATTGAAACAAGGTGTTATCATGGTAATATTTTAGTAATGCATGCTTGATTCTATTATGATTATCTTTTAAGTCAGTGATTCTCTAGATCTAGATTTGAACATGCACTGTAGAATGATATATTAGGAATATATCTGAATGCTTTAGTCTTCATCATGCTGACATCCTACAAAAAATAACCATAAAGAGGGGCTTGGTACGTTTGTGCACTTCAGGTGAGCGCTTAGTCTAGGATGAGAATTCTAGGAAACATCATTACTTCCATTGCCGGGACCTATTTTTCAGTTGTTTTCAAGATGGTTCGCAATGAAGACATATCGGTTGACCTTAGCAAGTGTTAAGGAGTGGATACACAATCTGGAAAAAGAATACGCACGACGGTTCAACACTGGATCTGATTTTAATGCATGCATGTGGGTGGAATAGAATATGTATGATAGTTTATATGAGAGCTTCTTCACTATCTTTCTAGTAGAATTATATGAGTGGATGATTGCTTATGCATCTAAGAGGAATTGGAGGTATCGCATACTTTTCTAGATGCAAGAATAATTTCAGGCCCTTTATGATGCTGATTTGATTTAGAATCAAGCTATGTATACATGGTTCCATGGCATGTTGGACAATTATATCTTGGAGTACTCAATTTCCACTTATTCATTCCTAGAGGTAGCTAAATTCTAGTTTTTACGATATTTTAGGGAAACTTACCTGCAAGGTATTCCAATGGTGATTAAGATCCTGATGGTAACTTTTAATTCAGAGAGTAAACTGATGGCTAACTAAACCTCACCACATACGGGGGCAGGAGAAAGTTTGGTGAAGGATGGAAAACCTAGCGATAGAAAGACAGAGAGAGGAAAGGTGACTTAAGTATAATGAGACGTGTGAGAGGGAGGTAGAGAAGTAATGTGACATTGCAGAGTGGATGGCATTAAGGAGAGAGATGGATTGTGAAGGATTTAGAGCTCCTGAAGGAGATGTGGAGCCAGAGCATTAGGAACTCCCCCATATAGGAAAGCATGACAGGTATCCCTCCTTGGCCTCAAGAAGAAGCGTGCCATCAGAGATGACCTGGGCCATGGGTGAACATCTGAATCCACCTAGCAACCTTGCCCTTGCACTTGGTTTTCCAGCATCTAGTACAAAAAAAGTCAACAAACTAATTCAAGTAGTGGGAGAGTAGGAGTGAGTCTTATAAGAGGCACATCGATGGCAACGTAAATGAATTCATTGTTATATGGGAGTACCTTTTCGGGTGTATCATCAATGTAGAATTTAGGCATGCACATTTTTAAACTATCTTCTGGGAGTAGTAATGCTTTGTAGACTATCGGGGTACAATTTAGTTCTACTATTGGGACACAGGAAAGTACATCTTCTAGTCTGACCCCAACTATAGGTTTGGCCTCAGGAGGTATATGTAGCTCTAGTTTCGGTGGATCTGGTGGTTCTGGAGGTAGAGGAAATGCAAGAGGTTCTAGATCAGGTGGGCAAGGTCCTCACCAACCCGAGAATATTTACATGGATATGTCTCTTCATCTTCTAGAGTATAGGGGCATAGAAGATGCTACTGAACATGTGCATATGTGTGAAATAGTGTGGCACACGAAAGGAATCATGGCTTCTGAGCGTAGGGAAAGCCAATTTGCTACTACGTTACAAGGGCGTACACACAGTTGGTGTAGAAAGTTTGACCCTGATCAGACTTGCGTAGACTATACAACTTTAAAAGATTCATTCCTTAAAGAGTTCTCACATCCCTGAGTTTGAGCAGAAGAGTATAAGTTCACTCAAGGATATTAAGCAAGGCACTACTGAAAGTGTTAGAGAGTATGATGCCCATTTTAAAACACTGCTATCTAAGCTTTCTTATGACATACACGTAAGCCAATATGCACAATGGTTTTTTGGGGGCCTGATTACCCCTTTTAGGAGGGCATTATCACATAAGACATACACTGATCCACACGAAGCACTTGAAACAACCTTATGCGTTGATGTAGTTAGAAGCATAGATACTATGGTGAGCCCATTTTTAGAAGAACAGATCATAGCTATGACAAATAGTTGAAGAAACTATCAACAAATTCAGCACATGAGATGCGCATAGGGATTTGGTGCACATATTGTGAAGTAGAAGGTCACACAAAGGATATTTTTCCTCACAGATCAGTACGCTCATTACTGTTGGATTGTGAGATATGCCATTTAAACCATGATTCTAGCCACTGCCCATTATTACAACAAGTGATAAGGAAGAATGTTTCAAGCTACTGTAAAATCTGTAGGTCCACGACTCATGACACGGAAGACTACTGAATGATTGGTCAGATCCATGATGTTATAGATATTGGTGTATGACAAACATGAGTTTCAGATAACTCTAAGGGCAAGAATGAGCATCAGGACCAAGATCACAATCAAGCACACTATGATTGGAATGAAGGGAATTTTGAAGGGGTCATGGCAGAGGTCGAGGATACCGCAGTGGATTTAGAGGATGAGGCTGTGGTAGTGGAAGAAGTGAGTTCCCTCACGGAACATGTTATACATGCAGATCTCCTGACCACTATAGGCGTGAATTTCCTTTGAATATTACATGTTCTTTTTGTGGAAATAACCATAGCTATGAGGAGTTCCCAGACTTGTATGAGCATCTTAGTAAGTAACATAAAAAAGAAAAAAAAGGTGCAGGGGTGGTTAGGATATAACACGCTATTGAAAATCAGTGGATGCCTAAGTTGGAAGTAGATTCTAAGGCATTACAAGTGAAGATCACGACCCGCGCTGAGGCGGCATGCATTAGAGAAGCATTGCAGTAGAAGCCTACCATCACTAAGGAGGATATTTCTACATGCATGGTATCTAGATCCTACCCATCAGAAGGAGGTTTATCAGGAAACCATGGAAGTTCTCATGAATTTTCAGGGTGAGATACAATACTTAAAAGAGCAATCACGAAAGATGGAGCAAAAGAAGAATCAAAGATGGTCCAAACTGATATAGATGACTTAAGATAAGTGTGCAAAATTTTGCGCCAGGAAAATATCATTCCACTATTAGGGGATTGGTTAAAGGGAAACACTCCACGCACAAGTATTGAGACTAGATGACAGATCCTGCATGTGAATCTTCCCCCTCATAGCCTAGATTATGAAAAGGAAATCACTCTAAATGCTCTTGTGGATGGGTGGCTATTGAGTAATATATTGATTGATACAAGTGCGGAAGTCAATGTTCTTACCTTAGATGCATGGGTAAAAATGGGAAGACCCCCATTGCAGCCATCCTCTAATGTATTGTTCATGGTTAATCAGACTAAGGTCACTCCCATTGGAGTTTTGAAAGATGCACCAATTACCATACAAGGAGCCAAGTTCACTGGAGATTTTGAGGTTTTAGCACTGGCAGAGTCGGATAGCTTCCCATCTCTATTGGGGAGTCCTTGGTGTTATGCAAATAATGTTGATCTTCAGTTTAACAAGGGTTATATCAGTTTTGAAAACTAGGAGGAGAGAGTTATTATCCCCTTAACAAATAGAAAATTTGTGCCCTATGTTGAGCCCTTAAGTGAAGAATATCTGAACAAGATTTATGTACGTGCCATTCGAGATCTAGAGATGCTTGAGCCAACTAAAGAAGAAATAATTTAGTGGGAGGATGCACATTCCATTATAGATACTACAAGTGTTTCTTGTGATAATTGAGCTCATAGAACTTATGAGTTGGTAGGGAACAGAGTAAAGAGCATATTTCCTAGAGGTTAAAAACCACGTTATGTCAGGAGGATAGGTAACAACTCGGTACCTTATTACACCACGGAAGGAGATCCTATGGTATTCCTGCACACCATGGAGGAATAGTGGATAGACCCATTGGAAAGAAGAAATATGTTAGCATATACACTACGTGGGACAAAAACATGCTGGTGGGTGGCCCACAAGGATAATATCTTTAGAATGGAATGAAATTAGGATCACTCTTGCTACTAGGTTCTTTAGGAGTAATGCACCTACTAAAATATGCACTTATCATGGTCATCAACCTATTCACCACCACGTTAAGAAGTGTGAGAGACTTTGGGTAGAGGGGAAGGAAGCTTTACCACCTTTGCTATGGGTGGACAAGTTTTATTCCACTTTACAAGGATGTGCGTGTGCTTGGTATGTATATGAAAACTCCAAAGAGAGACTGAAAATTGGTAGGATTTAATTGTAGGAATGGCCCAAATGTTTGAATTCTTCTCTACTAAACCTCTAGTGAAAGAATCATTGAGAGTCATAAAGCACTTAACTATGGGAGATAGTGCCAAGGTAGAAGAATTCCTTTAGGAGTTATTGGATGAAGGAAGCTCATGAGCATGTATTGTTGAGGAAATAGATGCTGATGCCACACTACTTCAATGCACTTGCCTTGAGAAAGAAAAATAAAAAATGGTCTACTTAGTGGATGAAAAAGAAGTAGGAAATTTGGATGTAAACCATTTAGTAGGTAGGCATGAGGTATTAGATAGTGCAAATACGACCACGTGTGCCTATCATGAACCTATGAAGATAAAGAAGGTGAATATTGGATCAGATGCTAAGCCAAAGGAAGCCATAATTAGGGACTATTGGTTAGATTCTGAAGTGGAAAAAATCATCGAGTTACTGAGGGATTATCAGGACTTATTATCTAGGGGGTACCATGAAATTAAAGGCATGCATGAATCGTTAGGGGAGATAAAGATAAAGCTTAAAGAGGGTGTGCACCTAGTTAGAAAGAGACCCTACAGGATGAACCCCAACTTGCGCAAAAAGGTCAAAGAAGAGATTACCAAAATGTTGAAGTCTGAAATTATCAAGCCCCTTGATGAGTCAGAATGGGTTAGTCCAATGGTGATCTGTATCAAGAATGATGGATGGATTAGGATATGTGTGGACTACATGGAGTTGAATGCTATATGTGTGAATGATCCCTTCCCTACACCATTCACTGAATAAATACTAGAAGGCATTGCAGGGCACGAGATCTATTCGTTTACAGATGGATTATCTAGGTATCATCAGGTTAGGATTGTCTAGGAGGATCAAGAAAAGACTATGTTTACTACTGAATGGGGTAGCTTCACCTATACTATAATACCTTTTGGTTTAAAAAATGAGCCTACCTGTATTTTTGTGCATAGTTGTTCAAACATTCAAGGAATTTATTCACAACTTCTTACAAGTTTATTTAGATGATTGGACGGTGTACAAATTAGTTAAGGATCATTACGAAAATCAATGCTTAATGTTTGAAAGATGTAGATAGTTAAGTATTTATTTGAACATTAAGAAGTGCATATTTGCTACACCATTTAGAATACTATTAGGACCATAATCTGTAGGAAAGTTTGTTGGTTGATCCAACCAAGGTAGTCATTATAGGAAGACCTATCAAAGTGAAGTGCATGGATTTTGGGTCATCTGATAAGAAGTTTATCAAAGGATAAAAAGTTACCACATTGTTGGAAGTTACTAAAAGGGAAATGTACATTCTAAGGGAGAACTGCAATAGGTGCATTCAAGACATTAGGAAAAAATTACTACTTATTCTGCCTAATGGGAGCCTACCATTTCATGTAAAGTTGAAGTGCATGGCCATTTGTTGGGTTGGGTCAACCTAAAGAAGGTGAGATCATCTTATTTGTTTTGGCGAAGAAATATGATTTAGAACATAATTACAAACTACATAGCAGGCTTTGTTAATGATCATGCAGTAAATAAATTCTGACAATACTTAGAACCATTCATCTTTTATACAGATCATATGGCATTGAAGTATTTGGTAACCCTACAAGGTCATATATGTTGATGGGTGCTCTTATTTAAGAAATTTCATAGTTGTCTAGGGAAGTAAGGACCAGGCATCTATCCAAAATATAGTCAGGAGAAGAAATGTTTGAGGATACCATGCTAGATGCACAGTTATCAGGTACAACGAATGACATCTAGAGGACATTGTTGTCTTTCTAGAACATGTAATTGTTGGGTTTTAGAATGGAACATGGGTTGAAACCAAAGTTAACAAGTTCTCCTCTTTAATGGGATTCCCTTATTGAAAGTATACAACTCTCAACGTTTGGACCTTGATATCTTGGAACATTTTCATACTTAGTTTATCAAGGATGGAATGGAATAATATAGAGATGAGAGAAGGAAGAAAAAACAATGCAAATATAGGTAGAAGAGTATCTGAACAAAGAAAATATAGAAGAGGATCAATGTGGTACTAAATATTCACACAGACCATAACAAAAACTTTCAATTGAGCAAAACAATGGAATCAAGCAAGGAGAGAGAAAGGTGAAAATGAATGAAAGAACTTGCATGTATTGACTTACTTTAGTTTACAAACTTTCCCAGAAAACTGATCCCTTTCCTATGGCCATTATTTATAACTTTGTTTACATCCATACTTTTCCCCAAGAAAAGAATATCCAAAAGGCTTAGCAAAAGTGACATGAAACAAACACTCACGAAAACAGGAGGTCAAAAAGGTTTCGTTAGTTTGAGCATGATTATTTTAGCAGGCTCTCATGATTTTCTTTTCATGTGGTCCTACCATTTCCACATCAATTTCATAGCACTCAAGGCTTACAGATAAGTTTTATGCCATTTATCGCATATGCCATAAAATCTGTTTTATGATGATTAAACTTTACACCTCTTTAAACTTATCAATTGGCTCCAAAACTGATCTAAAACACATCTCATGAAGGGATAAGGACTTTCCTGTGTTTTGCACTCTGGTTCATTAATGGTGATAAAAAACCAGAAGAGGGAATTTATCTACCTTAAAATTTAGACCCTACATGGGGCGAAATCCAAGGGGCCCTAGGGGAGAAATTTTCGCCTATAATCTGGGAGAAAAATCACATTTTCCTTTTGGTCTTAAAAAAGGCTGGACATGTGGCATCATCTGCGGGTCAAAACCCGCTCATTCTCAAAAATCTCTGCCGGCTCGCTTTGAATTTTCAATGTAAATGTGGCACCATGTGATTGGTTATGGGGATGCACTTCTACTTTAGTTTATCTATTTTGTTCAAACATTTCCTCAAGAATTCCATGCCCCCGCCATTGAATTTTCAATGTAGGCCACGTGTCCCTCTCTGATTGGCGTAGGCCTCAACTTAGAAATTTTCTATTTCACTCGAGTAGGGCTAGAAATTTTCCTTTCACTCGAGTAGGGCCACAAGCCATTTTAGAAATCTTCACCTTCTGCGAAAAAAAGGCTAAAATTCCCAAAGTCTCCCGCCGGTCCACCAAAGCGGTCTATGAACTGAGAAACAACCACGTGTCCCTCTCTGATTGGTGATACATGGAGCCACATGAATGGTTGCGGGGATGTGCCTCACTTTTTATCTTTTTTGGAAAAAGAAAAATTCCAACTTTCCCCCTGAAGTCCATGTCCCCGCCATTGACTTTTCAACATGAACACGTGTCCTTCTCTAATTGGTGTGGGAATCAACTTGAAAATTTATTCTTTTGCCATAATTCCTTAAAAAATAAAATGGATCCGCCGACCTGAACCTTCGCCGAAACTGCTCCAGCCAATTAGGGACCGGCGAGGACGCACGGGGAAAATCTGTCATTTTTCCCAAAATCACCAAAAGTAATAAGTTCAAAAAGAAATCTACCTGACTGCATCCAATTGGAAACAAACGTGTAGCCTTTTCTTCCCTATAAAGAATTTGACATAGAAAATAACATAGAAAGTTGCAGGAAACAGGAAAACGCCATTTCTGCTCTCGATGAAGGATTTCTTTCTCTGTAAAATGTTAGAAACAAAAGATGCAAGGTCCCACGCATTCCAACTCATCAAAGGAGAACCAAAATAATTTATCATCTACCAAAAATAGGTAAAATGTTTTAATGGTAGCAGACTAAGGAAAATGATTAAAAACCCGTGGGAAATGAAAACAAGAGTCATGAGGAGTTTAAAACATGAATTTCTTCCATGGCTAGGGATCCAATTTTCATGAATTTAGATTCAAAAGAGTGGGGAAAATTTAGAGGACAACAAGAATAAAATCCTTGGAGAAGAAATAACTTACTATATGCGCAACCCCCTATATGTTAATTAGCGGTGACCTGTACAAATTAGGCCGGGATGAAGTATTGCACCGTTGTGTATTGGAACATGAGCACACAAATATTATGGAAGAATCTCATGGTGGTATTATAAGTGGCCACTATGTAGGTTATGCCACTACACACAAAATTCTACTCACTGGATTATGGTGGGAGACCCTGTATAAAGATTATAAGGAATTTTGTAAGGCATGTGATCATTGTCAACATCTTGGGAAACCAGGTCAATGAGATGAAATGCCTCTAAGACCCTTTACTAGTGTCAAACTTTTTGAGAAATGGGCTATAGATTTTTTGCATCCTATTTCACCAGCTACGTGTAGAAAACTGGATCGCGCTACATCATAACTTGCACAGACTATCTGACAAGGTGGGTAGAAGCAAGCACCTACAAAGGATTGTATAATAGCTACAACAGCCAGGTTTTCTATGGGAAAAATATTATTATAAGGTATGGATTTCCTTTAAGTTTGACCAGTGATAAGGGCACACATTTTCTTAACAAGACAATTAGAATTTTATAGGATGAGTTCACGATTGCACACCATAAGAATACACCCTATCTTCCTCAGAAAAATGGGACTGTTGAGGATTTCAAAAAAAATTTGAGCTAGACATTGAAAAAAATATGTGATGTTGAAAGAAAGGATTGGGATAATAAAGTATCTACAGTACTTTGGGCATATCAGACAACATATAAAAGGTTGAACAGAGCCACACCATTTCAGTTAGTGTTTGATGCACAAAACTAGTTCTTCCTATGGAATTTATGTTACCTTCTTTGTGTATTGTGTGTGCTAGAGGTCTTGCCATGATGAGCAAGCCTTAAAAGAACAGATTGAACAAGTTAATCAATTTGGATGAGTGAAGAGCCATAACACGTTGGATTCAAAAAAAAGAGAAGGTCAGACAGAAAGCATGGCATGACAGGAACATCAAGGATTAAAATCTTGAGATAGGGCAGATGGTGCTCCTTTATGATCCTAAGTTTTTACGCCATCCAAGAAAACTCAAGGTACATTGGTTGGGGCCAGTATGTCATCACTCACATACTTGAATCAAATGCTTTTTAATTAGAGGCACTTGATGGAATATGGTTACCCAGTTACTTCAATGGGAGTAGGCTGAAGCCCTACTATAAATAAGTCTTCTTGGTGTTTATAATAAGGAAATGTTTCCATTTAGATTAGGTTTTCAACTTTTCATTTCCTTCCATGTGTTTCCTTCTTTGTCGCTATCCTTTGTCAATTTAGTCGGTGTGCTTGTGTAATAAGCGTGCATTATATGCATCAGAAGCTAATTACTATTTGCAGAATTTTTATGTACGTAGAGGACTGCACATACCCTTAGTGTGGGGTAGGTTGTTTGATATCTAGGTATCAAGATTGATGGAAATAAGTACACATGAAAGGAACTATCTGGTACGGGTGTTATTCAAGGTTGGAGAATTATAAAACAAAAGAGATTGCTTCCAGACACAAGGACCATAGATAGAGATGAATGAAGAAAAAAGTATAACGTGAGGTAAGTAGATGCCGATGGAGAATACCAGTGGAAGGTGTAGTGATGAGGTACTTAGGCGTATGGAAGCACGCTAAAGAGAAATTTGCAGCCAAAAGGTAGAAGGGTTTGACTAGAATGTTATAGCTTGGGCATAGAAGATGTACCACGCGGAAAGAACAAAAATGGTCGATTAATGAGAGAATTTTTGGTAGGTGAAGGAGCAATAAATGCACTAAATTTTTCAAAATCTATATAAGGATGGGATGCGAGTTCATTTTTACCGTTGCAATTGAGATAATTTGAAAAGGGTTAAGTGCGAACGAGCTGAGAAATTGTGTTGAGGTGCGAGAGAGTGTGAAATCAAATGTGGAGAGAAGGGTTGTGTGCATGAGAATCTTGCGTCCCCATAGGTGAAGGGTTTGAGCAAAGTAGATGCATTACAAACTAGCAAGGGCACATGATTTCCACTACGACATGAAAATTTAAACTAGGGTTTTGAATTGCTTGATTACAGAGGGAAGAAAAGAGAGTTTTTTTTTAAATGGCACCAAAGAAAGCACCCACAATAGGAGATAAAGGGAAGAAGAAGGTTGAAGTGGAAGAAGAAATTTCTCCTTAGAGTAATTTCTTAGAAATGCATTATCCAGAGGGTGTGATTATGGGACAAGAATGGGATTCCCATATCCACCAATGTAAAATCAACGATTAAAACCATCGAAAATAAGATAATAAGAAGGAGTTTGATGTGTTACTGAGCACAAAAATGAACAAGCACATGACAAAGGATATGCCAATATACGATGAAGCTGGTGAGAATTTTCTGAAGCAGAATGGAGTCTACCAACTGTATGAGCTATCGTATTTTGGAAAGTATGAACCATTGTACCGTTGGTTGATGAGCAGAGTCTATGATGACTTATTCTACTTCATCGGATAGAGGGTAGGAATCACAACTACTTTGATTTCAACAGTTCCAGGACTAAGGGCCTCAGGGTTGGATCTGGATAGTGATTTAACTGATAAGGCCGCAATCCTGGAGATAAGGAAAGAGATGGGGTATACTAAAGGTCCGCGGGACCTGGACATTGACAAATTAAAAAATTACCCAGTAGTGCAGGTAGGTGTACATCTTGTAACAAAGCTGAATGACCAAGGTAGGTGGTCCCAGGTAGACACAATGTGGTTGCATGTCACAAAGAAAATGTCTCAAGGAGTGGTCTACAATATTGTCGATCACATAGCAAAGACAATAATTGAAGAAGCGTGGACAGGTGAAAAAATAATTTTTGACGCTCTATTATTGTCTTTAGTATTTATAGTGATTGGGGTACCTGATGGGCCAAAGGAGAAGATTTGGGAATACCCCATGGGACACAAGTCACTGACAGAAATATTTGGCAAGTACTTGTGCGATGGATCAATGAGTGGACCATTTAAGAAGAGGGCAGATATATGGTATGATAGACTCTGCATGACATTCAAATAAGAGTGACGCATACCCAAGGATTTTACTTTGGTGGTGGGTAAGGCATTTTCAGTTTGGAGTCTATCAACATTTTTGCATCATGCAATTTGTGATGAAGGATGTGGCTTGGATCCCATGGTGCAAACTGTCGTATGCCTTCACAACAAGGTATTTACAGGAATTAGTTCATCAAATTTTAGATGCGCGCAACCTAACCTTCAATGCAGATAAGGTAGATTGCGACTACCACACTCTGAGAAAGAAATATTGATATCCAGGGTGGAATGCCTACATTGAAAGGATTATTTCTGATATTATAAGCATAAAGCCTGTAAGCTTGAAAGTTGGGGACACCAGAGCAGTGCTTGTTTACGTGTAACTAAAACCCAATATGGAGAACACTAAGTATGTGGAGAATGAGTTCATGCTTCTAGGGCTGCCAAAGGGTAAGAATACAATGGAAAATGTTCCAACACCTAAGCCCACAGAAACAATTCAAGTAGATGATGAAGAAGAAGAGCATGAAGATAGTGGTTGTTTGGAACACAGAGGCATACGACATCCTCCAAATAAGGAAGAAGATGACTAAGAAACTACACCACCTCAACCACAAGAGGGAGATGATGAGGACTTAGATGTAGTCCAAGGAGAGTGTCATTTCAAGAGAGTATTTAGGAGAACAAGGACCTAAGGTGATACTCCGCAAACCATGCACATATCGCTTCGACTCTCTCCACAGAAGGAGACAACTGAGAAAATAAGAAGGAAATTAAAGTTGAATGAGGAAATAGAAGAGTCTAAGGAAAGCACACCAAATTACCCTACACCTCTAGAGAACAAGGATGAACCAGAAGATGAAGAGATGAAGGATAAAGGGGAAGGAGGAAAGGAGGAAAATGAGATAACAATTAAGACTACTCAGGACATAGCCACACAAGTTCCAAATCTTGAAGTCCAAGTTCCTAAGCATCCTAGATCAAGAAGAAAAAGTGGGGAATATATTCCACCAACCATGGGCTATGCCGAGGACACAGATAAAATTTTCCACGCCCATTTCTAGAGCACAATGACACAAAAGGAGTTTTATGGATATGAGTTGATGGATGAAGATATGGCAACAATACGCACACGGAAGAAATTGTCATGGTTGATGCACATGCACATGGATGAACCACACTTTGATGTGTGTGAGGAGTCATGCATGTCAAGGAGGTTAAAAAACACACCTCAGGCCAGCCACATAACAATAAATCCTACTTTTATGTCAGATGAATAGGTGAGCAATGATTTGGTGAAAGTCTCAATAGAAGTCACACGATAGAATATGGATAAAGCTACCACAATTAGGGCATTGAGGGAGAAGATAAAGACTAAGGATGAGGAAATAACGTGACTAAAGTAGGAAAGAGACTTTGTGTAGAAGAAGAATACTGTGTTTATTAGCATGGCAAAGGATATTGGTGATAATGTCATGAAGGCTAGGCCACACTTAGAGCCAAAGGTACTGTTATCCAAAATGTGCCCCTGCTCATTTTTTTTGGCTAACTCCTCTCATTTTTTTTCTCTCTTGTGCCTCAGTCATAATATTTTACTTTTTAGGCACTAAAAACCTTCTGGAAATGAAACCATTGGATAGAGCTCTTTCTCATCTTTCCAGAAAGGTAAAGTTTTCCTCCTAACTCCACGTATTTTTGAAGTTATGGCTCGGCGGAGTTTTTTGGAAAAATTTTCCCCTGAAAGGCCCGCAGCCAATGAGATGCTACCACATGGCACCTAGAGTGGCGGAGCGCAGGGAAAATTTGAAATTTTTTCCAAAGACCAAATGGGTAAAAATTCAAACTTTTGCCCGCCGATCCGATTTTGGCCTATTTTTGCCCTAAATTTTCAAATCGCCATATCTTTCGACCCAGAGCTTGGATTTTCATGCTCTTTATATAAATGGAAATCTAGTGAAATTATCTACATGATTCCAGGGTTAATTTTGCATTTTGGTTGAGTTTGGAGAGAGAAAATCAAGAAACACCTCTGGCATGCGGTGATGGCCAGAAATGACGTTTCAACAACTAGTTTTAATGCAAAATGGGTCGTATTCTTCTTCAGGATGGCCAAAAATGTCAGGGCATGGGTTTGTAAGGATGCCTATGCTATTTTAATGCACCTTCATTCAATGGGGAATGGCTTCCACATTTTTTACATGTTTTCTCTCTCCTGGGCTTGACCCATGCATTGTAAAAGCCAGATTTGGCTCATTTTTTGAGGTGGAACATTTTTTTTGGATAGCAAGCTTCTTCTTTCACCTTCAACAAGTGATTTTTGCAAGTATAAGACATTCTTTCATGATTGTAACAGGTTTCTGCCTCTTTGATGTTGCAAATGAAAGGATTTTGACAGTGAAAAATGACAGTGCAAACTTTGTGATCAATTTTCAGTCTTTTGTTTGTATTGTCTTGCTTCATTTCAGACCTCTAATTACATCTTATCAGCCTATGTATGATGTTTCATGCTGCATTTTATGAAATTTTGTCAATTTTCATGAACAAGAAGTGTTCACCACTCCTTTGGTGTATCACCTATTAGTTTAGTTTCAATTTTTGAACTCTCTATCTCTGTCTCCTTGGAATTTAGAGTAGGATTAGGATTCAAACCTCTGCAATTGTGCAAATAACATATCTGATAAGAGGAGTTTGAGGAACCAGCCTCTAATATGGAGATTCCTCTCTCATTTTACAAGTCCCACACTTGGATAGAGGTTTCAATGTTGTGCAATCACACTAGATGCCTGAAACATCAACTTAGAAACCTGATTTTCATCCAGGGGTGCTGCTGATTTGCAACAACAGTTTTGGCACGCCCGGTGGGACCTTAGAGGTCTCATTTTCATTGCAGCAAAGTTGATGTGCATCTGCTGAAATTTTCTTGCTTAAAAGAGCTATAAATTACACATCTGGCGACTCCAAGGGGAAGAATTAGCTGGTTTTGGTAGTGCAGACCTGAAAACTCATGAGAAGAATCAACACAAGGTCAAGAGCTGGAGAAGAAGAGGTGCTGTTTGAATATCTGTAGTTATCTCTAAGAATAAGGCAAAGTGGGAGGAGAATCCAAAGGTCTCCATCTCCACCAAACAGAACTCTCTCAACTCCTCCACCTGGTAGGCCTTTCATTCAGTCAACAAGGGTTCTAAGACCAATTAGAATGGCACAAAACAACCCCTATGTCAATTTCATTGGCAGCAGTCCACTTACTCTCAATGCACAAAATCCAATCCCAGCTGCAGCATTGAAGAACATTCCATACTTCACTGGAGAAAATCAGACCTCACCTGGTGATCATGTTAAGGATATTGCTAACATTTATGCAATCCATGAGATCAATGAGATGCAAGTTGTTGTCAAACTACTGGCATCTTCATTCAAAGGGAAAGCTTTGCAATGGTTCAGGAGTCTTGCCTCAGGTTCTATTCAAAATTGGAATCAACTATGTATAGCCCTCCATGAGCAGTTTGGGGAAAAGGGAGACAACTTGTCCTTTTTGGAGCAGCTGACAACTATCAAAAGAGCTCCCAATGAGCAGCTGACTGATTTTAATTTCAGATTTTAAAAGACTTGGGAGAGAATTCCATTGGTAGTTAGGCCAACAGCAGAAGGTGCTTTTCTTTACTATCTCAAAGCTCTAAATTCTGATATTTCTATGTTGATTCAGTCCATGGGAGGCATAACTATCCCTATGGCTTATAGCATTGCCATTAGGGCTGAAAATTGTTTGATCTAAGCTGGAAAACTAGCCCCTAGACCTCCCATGCCATTGTTTCCAATTTTAGAGAGCCCAAACACTAATCAAGCACCTAATTTGGCTCCTTCTCCCACTCCTAGAAATCAGAGTTCAAATGAAGCTTCTACTTCATCTCCAAGTGCCCCAAATGAGCTTCAAGAAGTCATGAAGCAATTGTAAAATTTAGGTAATGATTTGGTTACTCTCAAGAGGCAACAAGCCAAAAGTTTTAGACCTTCCTTCCAGCCTCAAGCTCAGCCTAACAGGCAGCCATATCAACCTCATAGACCACCCAATCCAGCTGTAAATATAAATCAAGCAAGGCCTCCTTCCAACAGACCATTTCAGCCCTATAATCCAAATGCTATATCTGCCTCTAAGGCATTGGTGCCAACACAAAACAACGTTGCTCAGGAGTATGATTGGTGTTTTCCATGCAATGAACCTCACAACCAATCTATGTGCTTCAACGGTGCATTGAATCAAGCATTAATGGTGATAACTACTGGTGTGGAGGGTGAGGGAAGTCAAGGAAACAACCAACAACAAGAAACATTCCAGCAGCAATCAACTCCAAATGACACCACACTTGTGAACTAGCAGGCAGAGGATTTTTGTGGCATAAATCAAACAGTCTCTCAAGGTGTCACAGCGAACAAAAGGTCAAAAAGAAGGAATTTGGGTGAAGAACAACCATTAGCTCCAACCAATCCACAACCTTTTATGGCTCCACAAATGGTTGGCAAACAAAATCTAGTTGTAAATGCACAAGGGAAGCCAAGAACAGCTCCTAGACCAACTCAAATACCAGTTGTTGCTGCCCACATGCAAGGGATGAATATGGAAACCAAGGGAAAACAAAGAGATCCTTCATCACCATTTAGTATCATTGATCAGATGAAGAAGACAAATGTAAATATATCAATGTGGGAATCACTATCTATCCCAGGCCAGAGAGATTTGCTACAACCTTCCATGAAGGACTGGCCAACTTCGAATCAGCAAGTCCAAATGCAAGAGAAGGTGCTCACAAATGCTGCCCAACCTGAAGGGAATCATGGAGGAAAACAAGGTAAAACGTTGAAGCCCCCTCCTTTTTATGTCTCATTAATCATTGGAAACCAATTGGTGCACAATTACATGATTGATTCCAGGGCAAGTAGCTCAGTGATGCCTAAGAAAATAGCTGATCAACTAGGACTTCAATATGAAACCATATCCAAAGGGGTAGTGCAGTTGGATGGGACAATAGTAACAACAGTTGGGGTGATTATAAACTTGAGTCTTACCTTGCATGCATGTCCAAATTTTGTTGTTTTACAAGATGTATCAGTTATAGACCTTCCACCACTCTTTGCCCTATGTTTGTCAAGAGATTTCACAGCCAATATTGGAGGATATTTGTCTGCTGATTGGTCACACATGCTGTTCAGAATGAGGTATGGAACCAAAGCTACAATTAGGTTTGAACCTATTGCAAACTTCCACATTGAGCCCTACACTCCAAGTCAGATCAATGCCAACTGTTCGGCATTTGATCAAGAAGATCACCCAAGCACTGATGAAGCTGACACCAAGGTTGGAAGCATCCCGGATCTAACTCTTAATGAATGGGAAAACAAGGTGCATGCTTTTGATCCTTATCAAGAAGTAGAAGAATCTGAGCTAGGGGTCTATTGCATACATCAAGAAGATCATCCCATTCCTAGCATCACCAAGCCAAACCACAAGGATGAATATGAGGTGAGATATTATTTTATTGAGAAGCATGTACTTGCAATAATCAGAAGCTTGAAGAAATTCAAGCATCTAGTCTCAAACAACAAGGTTCAGTTGTTGGTCTCTCGTGTGGGAGTAAAGGACTTCCTCCTCAACAAGGATTTGAATGAAAAAAGGGCAGGTTGGATTACTCGTGTCATGGAGTATGACATTGAGATCAAAGTCACCAAGTTGGTAAGAGGAAAAGGATTGTGTGAGCAGCTGATCTTGAGCAAACAAGAGGAATCATGCAACGAGAAGGAGGCTGTTTTGGCGTTGCAAGACAACCGTGAGCAAGGAAGCACTCAAGAGGAAAATAATGGTGTCCCCACTCCTTGCTGGACTCAAAGTATAATGCACTTCCTAAGCACAGGCCTATGCCCTCTAGAGATGAACAAGACCCAAAGAAGACACTTCAGATTGCAGGCTGTCCCATATGCCCTTGTTGATGGTGTTTTATTCAAAAGAGATGTGAATGGAGTACTGTTGAGATGCATTGGTACAAATCAGATTCATAAGGTGCTGGAAGAGTTCCATGGTGGACCAGCTGGTGGTCATTTTGCACCAAGAGTGACAGCTCTAAAGATCATGAGGGCTGGTTATTATTGGCCCAAGATTTTCAATGATTGTTATGCATGGATCAAGAGGTGTAAGAATTGTGCATTTTTCATAGGTAATGAGAGGCTAGCTTCCCTCCCATTGCATCAAATTTCAGTTGACCAGCCATTCATGCAATGGGGTTTAGACTTCATTGGAGTTATTAATCCCAATTCGAGCCAAGGGCACAAGTGGATTTTAACAGCCACAGATTACTTCACCAAATGGACTGAAGAAGTAGCACTCAAGGAAGCAAATGAATCTAGCATCCTAGAACTCTATGAGGGAATAGTAACCTGATTTGGCATACCAACTACAATAATATCAGATAATGCATTGGCATTCATTGGATCCAAGGTGACTGAATGGGCTGTCAAGAATGGGATCTACCTAAGTACTTCATCAAACTATTACCCCCAGAGTAATGGCTAGGCTGAATCTACAAACAAGAACTTGTTGAGGATCATTAGGAGGACTCTTGATGAGAATCAGAGGTCTTGGCATACCAAATTGAAATCAGCCTTATGGGATGATAGGATAACTCCTATAAGATCTACAGGTAACTCTCCATTCAAGCTTGTTTATGGAAGAGAGGCAATTTTGACCATATCACTTGAGTTGCCAACATTGGAACTCATGAAACAATTGGAGTTATTGGAGTTTGAGCCCATGGAAGTCAGATATCCAGAATTGATGGAGCTCCAAGAAATCAGAAATCAGGCATCCCAAGCAATGGAGAAGGATCAGGCTTTGATAAAGAAGACCTTTGATAGAAAGGCCAAGAACAGATCCTTCCAAGTTGGAGATCTAGTGTTAAAATGGGATACGGATAGAGAAAAACCAGGAAGGCATTCAAAATTTGATGCCGTTTGGAGTGGCCCATACATGGTCACAAAGTGTAAGGACATCAATGCTTTCCAGTTGTCTTCATTGGATGGCGAAGAACTACAGATTCCAGTCAATGGAATCCATCTGAAGCATTGCTATTGAAGGAAATGCTTCACCCTATACATATTAGTTTAGGTTTTTCATTCCTCCAAGTGCTTGTGCACATTGTTTTGTTGTAGATTAGTTTTTCTTTCCCTAAGTGCTTTGGCACAAGCTTGCTGTTCTTGGATATGTGTTTGCAAGCCTTGCTCCATCAGGTGATATTCCATCTTCCTCCTTGTAGTGTTCTAGTCAGTTGAGGTAACAAACAGAGAATTCAATGACTCCATACCCAATGGATTGCTTCAGGCAACTGGTAACTTCATCCAGCAGGCAGATGACCCCTTTGAGTCGCCAAACTTTTTATCCAAAATGTGCCCCTGCTCATTTTTTGTGGCTAACTCCTCTCATTTTTTTTTCTCTCTTGTGCCTCAATCATAATATTTTACTTTTCAGGCACTAAAAATCTTTTGGAAATGAAACCATTGGATATATCTCTTTCTCATCTTTCCAGAAAGGTAAAGTTTTCCTCCTAACTCCATGTATTTTTGAAGTTATGGCTCAGTGGAGTTTTTTGGAAAAAATTTCCCCTGAAAGGCTCGCAGCCAATGAGATGCCGCCACGTGGCACCTAGAGTGGTGGAGCACGGGGAAAATTTGAAATTTTTTCCAAAGACCAAATGGGTAAAAATTCAAACCTTTGCCCACCGATCCGATTTTGCCCTGTTTTTGCCCTAAATTTTCAAATCGCCATATCTTTCGATCCAGAGCTTGGATTTTCATGCTCTTTATATAAATGGAAATCTAGTGAAATTATCTACATGATTCCAGGGTTAATTTTGCATTTTGGTTGAGTTTAGAGAGAGAAAATCAAGAAACACCTCTGGCATGCGGTGATGGCCAGAAATGACGTTTCAACAACTAGTTTTAATGCAAAATGGGTCGTATTCTTCTTCAGGATGGCCAAAAATGTCAGGGCATGGGTCTGTAAGGATGCCCATGATGTTTTAATGCATCTTCATTCAATGGGGAATGGCTTCCACATTTTTTACATGTTTTCTCTCTCCTGGGCTCGACCCATGCATTGTAAAAGCTGGATTTGGCTCATTTTTTGAGGTGGAACATTTTTTTTGGATAGCAAGCTTCTTCTTTCACCTTTAACAAGTGATTTTTGCAAGTATCAGACCTTATTTCATGATTGTAACAGGTTTCTGCCTCTTTGGTGTTGAAAATGCAAGGATTTTGACAGTGAAAAATGACAGTGCAGACTCTGTGATCAATTTTCAGTCTTTTGTTTGTATTGTCTTGCTTCATTTCAGACCTCTAATTACATCTTATCAGCCTGTGTATGATGTTTCATGTTGCGTTTTATGAAATTGTGTCAATTTGCATGAACAAGAAGTGTTCACCACTCCTTTGGTGTATCACCTATTAGTTTAGTTTCAATTTTTGCACTCTCTATCTCTGTCTCCTTGGAATTTAGAGTAGGATTAGGATTTAAACCTCTGTAATTGTGCAAATAACAGATCTGATCAGAGGAGTTTGAGGAACAAGCCTCTAATCTAGAGATTCCTCTCTCATTTTACAAGTCCCACACTTGGAGAGAGGTTCAATGTTGTGCAATCACACTGGATGCCTGAAACATCAAATTAGAAACCTGATTTGCATCCAAGGGTGTTGCTGATTTGCAACAACAGGTACCTAAGATTTTTCCTTCGGCAATACATTATGTAAGTACATTGGTGGAATTAGTGCTTGAAGATGAACCTCTGTGCATGCTAGAACCAAAAGATCCAACACATGAAGTAGAGTGGGAAAATTCTTTAGTGATGCGGAAGATTGCATCATATGAAGGGTTTCTTTAGAGCTTATAGGAGGAACTGAAGAAGGCAGATCAAGTGTTGAATATTTTTACAGCACTAGAAGCTGTTATAAGGACCAGGACCATTTTTGAAGACAATGGGCTCTTGAAGGCCATGAAGGCTGAGACATTGGGCCACGCAAAATGATTAACACTTGTTAAGCACAAGTGCGAGGCCCTTACAACATCTCAAGAACCACACAAGGAAAGGCTAGATGAGCTTGGGAAACTCATCACTCAAAAGATGGACTTGTTGGAAGGGAGAATGACTGGCATGTCCAAATTTTTTTTGGTATTATGGAATGAGAAGCGAGAGATTGCAAGGGATGAATTAGAGTCAATTGTAGTGGATATTCCAGAGAAGGAAGAGGCCGTGCTAAATGATTGGTAGACCTTAGAGGTGGAGAGAAAAGAAGAATATCCTGAATTGATTATTCAGGTTAAAGAAGAAGATAATGTAGGGTAAAAACATTATTTTATTCATCAAAATTCTTTCTATTCTTCTATTCATAGTCTTTGATTCATTTTGGAGACAACCATTTCTGGGGTGGCAATGTAACTAGTGTGGGGTAATGTTGATCAATCAGACTCTGGCACTTAGTGAAGAAAATATAAAAGGTTCACGTGGGAAATCAGAGCGCATTAAAAGGCATGAGAGTATCGGAGAGGATCAAACACAAAAAAAAAATGGTTTAGGTCTTAGCCGTTTTCACGGTGAGGATCTATTTTTGGATATAGTGTGCAGAGCACACAAACCGGTCAAAGAATTATTTGACATGCATTGGTGATTTTTGGAGGATCAAATATAAAGTGCTTTACATGGAAACAGGTCGGGAATAGATCTACTACTGTCAGTTAACTAAAAGTAGTCTATTGTTAGCGCACTTGCATGTGTGGCTATTTTTGTAACGACGCATGGCTAATAATATCATATGACCTATTTTGGGTTTAGATAAGTAGTGAAGGGAAAGTCCCCACCCATATAAATATGTATTGAACTGTGTAGTAGAGAGAGCATATATATATGTGTGAGAACTAGGTTATAGTGAGATTATGCTACCAGATCTGTTACGCACATGAGCGTATATTACTGTTATTGTAAGGAAGCTTCTGTGTATTTACTGTAATTAATATAATGGAGATTATGGACTGAAACAAGGTGTTATCATGGTTATATTTTAGTATTGCATGCTTGATTCCATTATGGTTATATTTTAAGTCAGTGATTCTCTAGATCTAGATCTGAACATGCACTGTAGAATGATATATTAGGAATAGATCAGGATGCTTTAAGTCTTCATCATGCTAACATCCTGTAACAAAAAACCTAAAGAGGTTCCTGGTACCTTTGCATGCTTCAGGTGAGTGCGAAGTCTAGGTTGAGTGATGTGCCATCATGCCTAGGCTTGTATTAGTGAATTATAGGCTACATCAGTGATGTTTGGAATTGCTTTTGATTAATATGTTTGCTAAAGATGAGTTAAATCATCAAGATGATGATTTTTAAGGGGGAAGAATGTCACATCCAACATTTTTATTCAAATAAGTTGCTAAAATAAATCATGATTTATTAAACAATTGTGAAATTAGTTGATCAATGTTGTTATGAGGTTGCGTTTACAGATATACATATATAAATATATTATGAAAATGGATATACACATATGTGTAGATGTATACCCAACACCATAGATAAACTTGTCACATCATATTAATTAATTATTTAATGATCAAAACTTGTTTCTTGCTGTATTTGAATTGGGTGGTCGGACACCACCTTGCTTGTTGTATTTGACGATTTCATTATTTTTAGATAAATTTGACCTGTTGTTGTATAATTGCTTTGCGATGTTAAGTGATATTTTGAATCAGTCTTTGACCCCTTAGCTAAGTATTCATTGTTTCTAACATTTTTGATTTATTGACCACAGATCACTTCAAAATTAATATTAATGTGATGTTTAATATTTAAAAATGTTAATTCCTCTTGGCATTCAAACTCGGTCAAAATATTGCAAGGCATATAACAAAATTTCTTAGTTGTTGTCATCGAAATGATACAATTTTTACTATTTTGGTTATCTTGTTTGGTAATTAAAAATCATTTACAAATAGGCCTTAGGCCATAGTGCAATGATATTTTTATTTATTAAAAATTTTGTGATGGTCATAGAAAATATAAAGTTAGAAACATTGAATGTTTATTATCTATTAATAACACGATCATATATCAAACTAACTTAGCGATGTTAAGTTAGAGGGATATGGGTCCTTGACCTCAAGAAAATATATATTTTTGTTTTATTTATTATCCTCAAACATAGCTTATGGTGGCAAAGGTTAATGTTTTATTTGATTAATTAACAGGATCATCTACCCTACCATTTTCATTGAGATATATTTAAATATAAAACGTTTGGTGTGGTCATTGACCACCATATGAATAGGGTGATATATATAATTTTTGTTATTAAATTTTGTCACCAACCAATCAACATTTAAGAGGAGTTTAAAAAAGGGTCTCTGACTGTGCAATGCCATGTAAGTTTTTGAGGGAGATGATTGGCGAGCTTACCCACGCCAATACATGGCACTACAAGACATTAATGATATTTACTTTTTGTTAAGGTGGGTCTTGGGAATGTGAAGATTCACCATGAAGATATTGCATGTGTAGTAGATTACTTTTTATATTGTTTTGGTTCGAGATCTCTCCTGAGCTGTGCATGGTAATACAGGACCAAGGTTATTTTTTGAAGATTTTATTAAATCCCTTGATAAAAATACCAATTGTTATCAATAAAATTTAAGATGGGGTTATGTTTGAAATCCTTGTTTTGTTTTTACCGGTTATTGTTGAGATTCCAAGGCTACAGTTTGAAAAATATTTGAAAGAAACATTTATCTAGTTTCAAGCATGAATATCTAGCTCTTATTCAATTTTTTTACTTTTAAATAATGAAATATTTTTGGATTTCTATTCTTGTTTCAAATTTGGAAAGATATGTGGGTTATATCAATAAACTCAATTGAAAATCTCTATAGAAACACATAAAAATAAATGGGTATGAGAAATATGTTTTATCCTTCTTGTTTTTGAACTAGGTATGAGTGTGTTCGTCATATTCTTACACTGTTTGTATTTAGAATTACATGCATGAAATATTGACCTAAATGGTCATGAGTTCTTGAATAGATAAGGAGCTGGTTGCTTGATAATACTATTTTAATTGACCACATTAGATAAATTTGGTATAAACCCAGATAATAATTGGGTATGAAGGAATACGTCCCATTCTCGATGTTTTCAGAACTGGGTTGGTGTTTGTTTTCCATAATTTTGGATTGTTTGGAATTTGTTATTGCATACAAAAAATAATATTGATGGTTTATTTTATCATAGGTTTTTTTAGGTTGATAGGAACTAGTTTTGTTCTGAAATTAAATATTATGATTTATGAGTGTATGGTATGTTAAGCAAAAGGCCTTTTTTTAATTCTAAAAATAATCGAATCTGACTTGTATTGGCATGGGTATTCATTTTGTTTCCTTTTTAAATAATTATTTAACTATGTATAATCTTCATTGAAGATCTAGATTGAGCATGAAATCTTTTTATACATATATATTCAACAAGTTCTCTCATAAGAACTAGGGAAATTCAAATCTTATTCTAGTTGGGGTTCAATTTACAAATGAGAAAAATTTATAGTAACAGGTGACTATAATATTTTTATCTCTCTTCATGCAAAACATATTTAATGGTAGTGCCATTGAAATCTTCACTTGAAGAACCAGATGTGAACCCTGAGTTGTATTTGATTTAATATTGGTTCTCCTTGAGAATTAGTGAATCCCGTAATTACCTTGTTTTTAGTTATTGTTAGTGCAAAATCATAGCACCCCCAAATGAATCGTCAGACCTACTTTTCTAAGGCAGAGTAATTTGGTGTGATCCGCATAACATTGAGTTTTATCCAAAGTGTGGGACTTAGAAAATGAGAAAATTCTCCAGATTAAAGGTTGGTTCCTATTCCTTTATTTAGGTGCATGTGTGAAACCTTGCAAAGGGCCTATTCCTAAACCTAATCTATGTTTTACCAAGGAGACAAGGATAAAAAGAATGTAGGAAATCAAACTAAGCTATACGGTGATGCACTAAAGGAATGATGAACATTTGTTTTGCTAATAGACACAAACCAAAAAAATGCATACAATAACCAAGCACAGATAAAAATATATATAATGAAAGACCAGATGAAAGAAAAAGAGACAAGAAAGGATCTAAAATTGATCACAGACATGTTTTATTACTCTGCAGATTGATACAATGCATTACAAAGTGGCCAAAAGGTAGAAAACATATTACAGTCTAGTGGAAGGTCTAAAAACTCCACGAGTTCCATTGCCAGAAGAAAAGGGGAGCCTGCAAAATAGAAGAATGTCCAACCCTTTACAATAAGTCTCAACCCAAAATTTATAAATTCAATCAGAGAGAATAAAGAGAGAGAAGTGGGAAAATCAGGTCAAAGCTCAACCACTTCTATTAATGCCTTCTACAAAATCTACCCCAAAATCTTCCTTGATTGTGTTGATCACTAGTTCAGTACCTTGAAGGATGAGGAAATGATAGAATAGATCGAATCCAATCTGGTTGTTGAGGTAGATAGATCCTGCATTAATGACCTTGAATAATTTTTCTCCATTTTATCCTACCTAACCTCCCCAAACTTAAAGTTTTATATCTCGATGGTGTGGGTGAGGTCGAGATCTTTCCAATGGTGTTAGATTTGTAATATTTTGAGCCTGAGTCCAAAGATATGCCCCTTCAAAGTTTGTATCGGGTCCGTACCAAAGAGTAGGAAAACCAGTTTGAAAAATGGACCCCTTATTTAATATGGGGCACGTGGTTGGTTGGTGCATGTCTGAGGGCAGCCTCTATATTCTGTTCTTAGAATGATGTAGGATTGACATGTGGCTTCTTCCGTTGGCCTGCTCAATTTCCATGTTTTTGGATAATTCCTTTGCTTGGCAGGGGCATATTTATTTGACTAGGGACACGTGGTGGTTTGATGCTTGTCTGGAAACCCTTTCTCTATTTGAACCTTGCACAATAGCACAAATTTGGACTCTTGGCACCCTCCGCACAAAAAACACACCTACAAATAAATGAGAGGCAATAGAGTGCAATAAAACAATAGCTAAGGCTGAATCGAGACAAAAAACAAATGGATTTTATTGGGCTTACTGAGATCATGTACCAGATCATCACAATTTTACCTTGAGGGAGTGATCCAGTTGACATTTATAGATATATAGCCTCAATGAATGTGAATCTTATAATACTTGTGTAACATAAAATATGCCTTTCTATTCGGTCCAAAGTATCCAACGTGGTAAAACTAGGCATCATGTTTACAATATATAGAAAATTCGAAGAAAAAGAGACAAGAAGAAAAGAGAGGAAAATGCTTTGACATTCATGGCTTCCACCCATCGACCACCTTCTATACTTAGCCTTCTTTGAGAAGCCCTCTAACTATCTCTGTAAATGTTTGACCTCCCCACACCATTTACTACTTGGAGGGCCAGCGTGAAGTTTGAATCAACACCCATAGGCTGCCATTTTAGATTTTCCCTGAGTTGAGCTATCCTGAGTAGACATTTTTGTGCTTCAGCTGAAGTTTTCCTTTCACTTTTCCCACCTAAAATTATGAAATCCAATTTTGTTGCATGGAAGCCTAACACTCATTTAAGATTTCCTCAAATGGATTTTAGATTTGTAAGGATCAAATCACCAGATTGAAATTCATATTGATTCCTCTAGAAACTTCCATAGGAAATTGTTGCCAATTTTATGTTACGTGTCTTTCTCTTATTCATTGTGGATTTCGAGCCTGAAGACCTCATTTCGTAGTTCCATTTCATATCCTTTGCTTGACTCGCGGCCTATCCATATGTCATGTACACTTGTGTCAACATCCATGGAATTCCTTTTATTCAATGTTGAGGTTTACTTTATTTGCTTCTATCCCACCGTTTTATTCTTTAGTATATTGTTGCTTTTAAAACATCCACGACATCATTTGACTAGAGCCATTTTTATGGCACAATTTAGACTCCTGCGAAGGGTTCCTTTTACTTTACCAACACCTTCATCAAAGCATGTCTTCTATTCCATGACATTCACTTCTTAGTCACGACATGCTTGAATTTTTTCACGGAATCAAACATGATTTCTCAAGTTCCTTCAGTGTTGAACCAAGTTGATCCAATATTTTGGTCCCGGGGTGTAAAATATGGACAACATTTTTGGTGACTCACAGGGGTATCTGCCTGCTAGATGAAAAGACCAATTGCCTTGTTGTATCCATTTTAGCATGGAGTCGAGAACGATGGTATGAGATTGATTCTACCTCTAGTTCACGAGCCCAACTGTTTTCACTCTCAATCTTCATAAGAAATCTTGAAACGATGGTTTATGAGAGTAGAAGATTGTTTTGACCTGGGGCTTCATTTGTTTCTGAATGAGCTGTGTAAGAGCAATAAAAGAACACCACAACTATATAAAAAATTCAAAATCATACATGCTCCAAGTAGAACATGCAGAATGTGTAAAACACTTAGGATAAAAGTAACCTAAACTACAACAAGACAATGTGCATAATCACTTAGAGGAAAGAGAAAATAAACTAATATGTATAAGGTGAGAACTTTCCTTTTATTAGCAGTGCTTAAGATATATTCCATTCATTGGAATCTGTAATTATTTACCCTCTAATGTAGACAATTAGAAAGTATTATTTCCTTTACATTTTTTGACCATGCAAGGGCCACTCCAAATGGCATCAAATTTGGAATGCCTTCCTAGTTTTTCTCGATCTGCATCCCATTTAAAAACTAGGTCTCCCTCCTAGAAGGTCCTTTCTCTTACCTTCTTGTCGAAGAATTTATTAATTGAGGCATAATCCTTCTCTATTATCTGAAGTGCATGTGCTCTGGTTTCTTCCAACTCCATCAGCTCTGCATATCTAGCATCCATTAGTTCAAACTTAAACATCTCCAACTGCTTGATGAGTTCCAATGCTAACAACTCAAGCGATATAGGCAACACTCCCTGTTTCCCATAAATAATTTTGAATGGATAGCTGCCTATAGACCTTTTGGGTGTTGTCTTATTAGCCCATAAGGTTGATTTGAGTTTCGTGTGCCAAGTCCTCTGATTTTACTCCAGATTTCTTCTAACAATCCTCAGCAGATTCTTATTCGTAGACTCAACTTGGACATTACCTTGAGGGTAATAATTTGATGAAGTGCTTAGGTAAATAACATTCCTCATGGCCCATCCTATGATTTTGGAACCTATGAATGCCAATGCATTGTCTGATATAAATGGTGGCGACACTCCAAATTTGGTCACTATCCCTTCATATATTTCTAGTATGCTAGACTCATTAGCTTCTTTAAGTGCCACTGCCTCGGTCCACTTAGTAAAATAGTCTGTTGCCATCAGAATCCATTTGTGGCCCTGACTCAAATTTGGATTGATGACCCCGATGAAATCCAACCCCCATTGCATGAATGGTTGGTAAACTAAAATGGGGTGCAATGGGAGTGCTGCTAGCCTCTCTTTGCCTTTGAAGAATGCACAACTCCTACACTTTTTGATCCATTGCATAGTAGTCACTAAACACCCTGGGCCAATAATAACCCACCTTCATGATCTTAAGCATTGTCACTCGTGGAGCAAAATGGCCTCCAACTGCTTCATCATGGAATTCTTATAACACTTTCTCAACCTGATTTGTCCCAATACACATTAACAGAATGCCATTGATGTCCCTTTTGAACAAGACGTCATCAATGAGCACATATGGGATGGCCTATAGTCTAAAGTGTCTCCTTTTTGTCTTACTCATTTCTAGAGGACACATGCATGTTTGAAGGAAGTGCACCATATTCTGAGTCCAACAAGAAGTGAGCACATCCTTATTTTCTTCTTCTTGACTATTTTACAGAACCAAGACAAATTCATTTTCATCACTTGCTTATTCTTGTCGACTCGAGGCCAGTTGTTCACATAATTTATTCCCATGGACCAGTTTAGTGACCTTGATCTCAATGTCATATTCCATGACATGAGTGATCCATCCTTAGATCCTTATTGAGAAGGAAGTCTTTAACCCCTGCATGGGAGACTAACAGTTGAATTTTATTTTTTGAGACCAAATGCTTAAACTTATTCAATCCTTTGATCACTTATAGGACCTGATTTTCGATGAAAGAGTATTTCACTTCATAATCTTCCAAACCCTAGCTAAAGAAAGAAATTCACTACTTTGTGTCCTCTTTGTTCTGCTGTACCAGAATTGTAGAAATTATGTCACTCCCTCCGAAGGCGTATAATATGAAGTATTTAGAAAAATATGTATTCACGAGAGTTGGGGGCTATGATATAGCTTCTTTTATGGCCTCAAAACTTTCCTTTCCTTCAATGGTCCACCTAAATGCCAAGCTATTATTCAACATCAACGTGATTGGCTTGACAAGGGCATTAAAGTTTGGTATAAACCTGCGGAAAAAAATGATTTTTCCTAAGAAGCTTTGAAGAGCATTCTTATGGCTTGGAAATGGAAACTCTCTTATTGCTTCAACTCTCTCTGGGTCAATTTCCAAACCTTCCTTTGACACAATGTGGCCTAGAAGCCTACCCTCATGGGTGAAGAATATGCACTTTTTAGGGTTTAATGAAACCCCAAATCTTCTACACCTTTGAAACACCTGCCGTAGGTGAAAAAGGTGGTCTACTGCATCTCTGAAGAACACAATAATGTCATCTAGGTAGATCAATACTATTTTGTTGATCAACCCTTTGAATTCCATATCCATTTCCCTATGGAAAAGTGGCTCCGACATTAGACAATCCAAATGGCATTTTCTTGTAGGCATAGGTTCCCCATTTGGTGGTGAAAACTATTTTGAATTGATCATCTTATTTCACCATGATCTGGTTGTACCCTGAGTAGCCATCTAGGAGAGAGAATATCTCTGATCCAGACACCACTTGCAAGATCTGCTCCATTGAGTGGAGTGGGTAGTGATCTTTGAGGGAAGCTCTGTTCAAATCATGAAATTCAACACACAACCTAATATCTCCATTCTTCTTCCTAACTAGGACCAAGTTTACAACCCAGCTTGAGTGTTTGATTGGAAATATGATACTTGCCTCTATCATCTTATTCAGTTCTTTCTCCATCAAAGGCTCAATATGTGGATTGACTAGTCTCTACTTTTTCTTGATGGGATTAGTAGTTGGATCTAGTTTGATCATGTGTTGGGATAACTTCGGATTGAACCCCCTTAGGTATTCATAGCTCTAAGAAAATGCATTTGGAAATTCTTGGCAAAGTTTCATGAATTCATACCTTTCTTTCTCGGTGGCTACTTTTCCAATTTGTAGTGTTTTTCCTTCTCTAACAAAAATTGGCTCTGAATCTTCCCCTATGATCTGTATGTTAGCATTCTCATTCCGAAACTGATCATTAGGATTGAAGATAGACTCCAATATAACTAAACCTTCAGGAAGCTTGTTTGTATGCAGCTGCACCACTTGATCTCCACATTGTTGTTCTAATCTGCTTCTATTTCTAGCTGAGAATTCAACCTCTTCTTGCAAAACATTGATGATCTACTGATCATCCTCAAACACCTGCCAACATGTGTTGTTATCTGGTATTTTTGGTATCACAATCACATGGATATATGGCTGTCCTTTATCCCTCTTGATGTTTTTAACTACATCAAATGTTGCCCCAACTACTGCAATCCTATCAGCAACTTCGTTCTCTTTTCTGGGTATGGACATAATGTTGAAGGCTTTGAAATCCTCGATGAGGTCCCACAACCTATTCTTGTAACTGTTATCCAAAATTCACGCCCAAGGTAACTTTGATAACATGCAAGCAATTATATTGATTCAGGGCGAAAAGTCATGTTTCTAGGATCCCCTCATATTTGTCTAACTCCCCTGTCCAAGAGGAAGAGAGTAAGTTCTGAGAAAATGCAAAAAAAAGGGTTGCAGAAGGCAAATAGGTTGATCCAGGAAAAATCGTGAAAATTGGCTAAGTCCCGCTTAAGGTCACCTCTGGGACGTTTGGGACAGAAAAGCGCGAACCAGCCGAACCGGGCGAAACCAGCACAAACAGTCCGAAACGCAGCAAGGACAAATGGGACAAAAGTACGCGGCGGGCGCGAAATTTCGGTTCGACAGAGAAGAAATCGACTAACTGCTGAGAGGGTCGCCTTTGGGACAAGCGGGACAAGAAGACGCGAACTGGCCGAACCGGGCGAAATGAGTCAAGGCAGCCCGAAAAAGTCTGGGATGCGCGGGTCAAAAGTATGCGAACCGGGCGAACTGGCTGAAATAAGAACTTTTGTCCCGGGACAGTTGGGACAAAAAGGCGCGAACCGGCCGAACCGGGCGAATTTGTCCCGGACAGTCCAAAAGCAAATGGGACGCGCGGGCCAAAAGTACGCGAACCGGCTGGATCGGCCGAAATGGGAAATTTCAGCACCAAAACCAAATGGGACAAAGGGACGCGCGGGACGCGAAAAGCCGAAATGGCCGAAGGCAGAGGAGAAAAGTCAACATTTGACCCGTGGGACTTCAAACGGCCATAACTTTTGACTCCGAGCTCCGATTTTGATAAAATTGGACTTTCTGGAATGAGCACGACGTCCTCTACGCCACAAAAACTAGATTTCTTATTTTTGATGGGGGTAGATATATTTAAATAAGAGAAACATATTCGGCTCCAGTCAGTTAATGCTCATTCCTGTCAAATGACAGAAAACGCCTGCCAGGCCCAAAATAGCTGCTTGCACTCAGAAGGCCATAACTTTTGCATTTCTCAACGAAATCGCACAAAATTGGTACCGTTGGAATCGTGTTTCCGAGCCCGATGCACAGAAATCAAGAAATTCCAGATTTGATCAGAAATTGATTGATATTTTTAAGAAAACGTGGCCGGGTTCAGAACAGTGTTTTATTTGGTAGCTGGGAGTGCATTTAAGAGGCATGGTCATCATTCTTTCTCTGCTGCAGCACATGGGACAGTATGGGGAGCCTTTTGCAAGTAATGTATACCCATTCCACTCAATTTAATGCCTCTTACAGGTGTTTGAAGGACAGATTTCGGGATTTCCACTTTCCCTTCTCTTCTCCTTCTCATTTTTTCTATAAATTGGAGTGTTGGGCTTATTGTAAAGGGGGGAGAGTTTTTGGGTAACAAAGCTCTGTCAAAATTGCTTTGTGAAGCCAGTGTGTTGCAGGCCCTTGTAGTGGACTCCTTGCATGGTGATCCAGGCCCTTATCTTGTAATAGATTGAACTGTGCATATCATGAAGCAATAAAATATCAGTTTGTGGATATATCTTCCCCTGCTATGTTTCCTTGCATTCTTCTTGCCCCTTTAATCTTTCTACAAGTATATTGTGTCTATTTATTATTTTCTTGCAGGAATTCATTATTATTGTGTGTGCTTGGAATATTGCTGTGAATGCATTTTGCTAGATCATGGTGAACTGTCATCACCTCTTCTAGTGTGCATTTTGCCTCTGTATTTCACACATTTGGAGATTACTCTCACACCCTCTTTTTCTGGTGTATCACCGCTTTAGTGTAGGCTTTCATTTTATGCATTCTCTCTCTCTAGTCCCTTGGAATTTTAGGTTAGAATAGCTAGTTTCTCCTGCATTAGAGTAGATTGTGGCAGGTAGTTTAGGAGCAAGAACCAGCTTTCTCTGGAGGTCTATCTCAAGTAGCAAGTCCCACAACTTGGAGATAGTACCCATGTTATCCAATCACACTGGATGCTTAGAGTGATCAAACTAGAAATTTGATCAACATCCAGGGGTGATGTGATTCGGTGATAACAGTAACCTTTGAGTAGGTCATTCTTAACAACATTATGTCCTTTGACTTGATTGGCAACTGGTTCATTGTCACCAAACACATGCAAGTTCTTGATTCCTCGTCTTCTAGCCCAATGCAGTCCATGAACCAAAGCCTCATATTCTACAGTGTTATTTGAATAGGAAAACTGAAATCTAAAGGCTGAATAATATTTCATACCTTGGGGGGACACAATCATAGCTCCTCCTTTGGCTCCTTGTCTACTCCTCGAGCCATCAAAGAATAGCTGTCATACTTCATTGTCATCTTTGTGTTTTGTTTTAATGATATCAGGCAAAGGATGATTTTCTTCATGTAGGCAGTAGACTCCTAGGTCATTTTCTTCCATATCCTTATAGGGGTAAAAAGAATGTCTTTTGACTGCCCATTCATTGAGGGTTAGGTCCAGGATACACCCTACCTTGGTATCTACTTCAGAAATGCTTAGGAGGTTCTACTGATCAAAATCTGAACAATTTTCATTGATTGGGCTTGGAACATAAGACTCAATGTGATAGTCTGCTATGGGCTCAGATCTGATTGTGGCCTTCGCTCCATACCTTGTTCTAAAGAGCATATGTGACTAGTCATTAGACAAATATCCTCCAATTTTGGCAGTGAGGTCCCTGGGCAAACACAATGCAAAATGTGGTGGAAAATCTATGACTGATACGTTTGGTAATACAGTCACATTAGGGAAAACATGTAGAGTGAGGCTCAGAACTTTGATGAATTCAAAAATGGTCATTGCTGTCCCATCCAACTGTACTACTCCTCTAGAGATGAATTCATACTGGAGACCCAGTTGATCAGCTATTTATTTGGGCATTAGAGAACTACTTGCCCCCAAATCGATCATGCAATTGTGTGCCAATTTATCTCCAATGATTAATGAAACATAAAATGAAGGAGGCGTTAGATTCTTACCTCATTGTTCTCCATGGTTTCTCTCAAGTTGAGCCGCATTGGTAAGAAATTTCTCTTGCTGGTTAGGGGGTTGATTTGAGCTTGACCAATTGGCCATGACAGTCTGCAATAGATCCCTCTTCCCTGGAATGGCCAGTGACTCCCATAGTGAAATGTTCACACTTTTCCTCTTCATTTTCTCAATGATGTTAAATGATCTATCCTTCTGCTGCCCCTTCACTAGCACATTTTTCTCTTGTACATGGGCTGTTACAACCGGTGCCTGAGTAGGTATGGAAGGTGGCTTGGATTGACTCTACACATTGGGAGTTGTATTTTAAATGCCAATACCTTGTGGAGCAATGGAGGGTTGAGGATCACCTGAGCTTGGTGAATGTCCTTCTCTAATATTTCTCCTCTTAGACCATTTATTGATAGCTATACTTTGAGAAGGGGTTTGATTCATTCCATAGAAGTCTTCATCCTGCCAATTGGCAATCATAGTTTCACTTGGGGGTCCCTTTTGCTGAGCTCCTTGCTGTTGACATTCTTTGTGGCTAGGTTCTTATGAAAAACCAATGGTTTACACCATCAAATCTTGATTTAATGCTCCATTGAATCACATTGATTGATTATGTGGTTGAGTGCATGGGAAAAAATAATCATACTCTTGTTCCATGTTATTCTGTGATGGAACCAATGCCCTTGATGTTGAATCTATGTTTGGATCATATGACCTAAAAGGTCTAGTAGCTTGAGGTTTCTCTTGGTGTTGAATTTGATTTACAGACTAGGCTGGTGGTCTATTTTTCTGATATGGGGGTCTAGCCTAATACTGAACTTGGGGCTGATATGGCCTAGAAATTTGAGCCTACTATCTTTCGATGGTTACTAGCTCATTTCCTAGGTTTTGGAGTTGTTTCATCACTTCCCAAAGCTCCTTTGAGGTGTTAGATGATGAAGTGGAGGCTTCAAATAAACTTTGACTCCTAGGGGTGGGTATATGAGCCAGTGTGGGCATTTGGCTAGTACTTGGGTTTCCTAACTTAGGGTATAGAGGCATGGATGGCCTAGGGGCAAGTTTTCCAGCTTGAATTAAATGATTTTCAGCTGCTATGGAAAGTTTATAGGTTACAGGTAAGGTTTTTCCCCCCATTGATTGAATCATCAAAGAAATATTAGAATTTAAAGCTCTAAGGAAGTATAAGAAGACACCTTCATTAGTGGGCTTTACTGCTATTGGAATCCTGTCCTAGGTCTGCTGAAATCTAAGGTTGAAATAAGTCAGTTTCTCATTTAGGGCTCTCTTGATTGTTTTTAGTTAATCCAACAAGGATAAGTTATCTCCTTTTTCTCCCAACTAGTCATATAGAGTGGTGCACAGCTGGTTCAAAGAATAGAGCCTGCTTCAAGGCTTCTGAACCATTGTGAAGCTTTACCTTTGAGTGAAGAGGTGAGAAACTTGATTGCAATGTCCATCTCACTAATTTCATGGATTGTACAGACATTTGCAATATCTTGGACATAGTCACTAGGATAAGTATGGTTTTCCCCAGTGAAATATGGGATGCTATTTAATGCTACTATCGGGACTGGATTTTGTGCATTCAGAGCAATGAAATTGACATAAGGATTTGGCTGAGCCATCTTGACTGGCCTGAGCACCCTTCTTGATTGAAATAATGTCCTAGTAGGAGGAGGTGCCGATAAGGCTTTGTTTGGTGGAGATAGAGATATCTAGGCTCTTCTTCCTCTTCTCCTTCTTTCTGGAGACAGGTGCAGGTGTACAAATTGTCCTTATTCTCTTGTTCTTGACCTTGTTTGTATCCTTCTTATGAACTTGGGAAACTTGGGCTGCTGAAACCAGTGGATTCTATCCCTTTTGGAGTCGCTAGATGTGCAGTTCTTAAAAGCTTCTTAAAAGCTAAAATCACAACAAGTTCTCATCAATATTACTATAATAAAGATGGAGACTTCTTGGTCCCACTGGGCATGCAAAAATTGTTAGTGAAAAATCACAACACCCCAAATGAATCGTCAGATCTAATTTTCTAAGGTAGAGTCATTTGGTGTGATCCACATAAAATTGAGTTTTCTCTAAAGTGTGGGACTTAGAAAATGAGAAAACTCTCCAGATTAAAGGTTGGTTCCTATTCCTATGTTTAGGTGCATGCGCGAAAACTTGTAGAGGGCCTATTCCTAAACCTAATCTAATTTTTACCAAGGAGGCAGGGATAAAAAGAATGTGGGAAATCAAACTAAGATATAAGGTGATGCACCAAAGGAGTGATGAACATTTGTTTTGCTAATCAACACAAACCAAAAAAATGTATATAATAACCAAGCACATATAACTAGATCTATAATGAAAGACTAGATGAAAGCAAAAGAGACAAGAAAGGATCTAAAATCGATCACAAATGTGTTTTATTGCTCTGCAGATTGATACAATGCATTACAAAGTGGCCAAAAGGTAGAAAACACATTACAGTCTAGTGGAAGGTCTAAAAACTCCATGAGCTCCTTTTCTAGAAGAAAAGGGGAGCTTGAAAAACAGAAGAATGTTTAACCCTTTACAATGAGTCTCGACCCAACACTTATAGATTCAATCGGAGAGAAGAAAGAGAGAGAAACAAGAAAATCAGGTCAAATCTCACCCACTACTATTAATTCCTTCTACAAAATCTTCCCCCAAATCTTCCTTGATTGTGTTAATCACTGGTTTGGTGCCTCAAAGGAGGAGGAAAGGATGGAACAGATTGAATCCAATCTGGTTGTTGAGGTAGAGAGATCCCATGTTAATGACCCTGAAGAATTTTTCTCCATTTTCTCCTACCTAACCTCCCTAAAATTAAATTTTCAGATCTCCATGGTGTGGGCAAGGCTGAGATCTTTCCAATGGTGTCATATTTGCAATATTTAGAGCCCTAAGTCGAAATATATGCCCCTTCAAAGTTTGTATCGGGTCCATACCAAAGAGTGGGAAAATTAGTTTAAAAAATGGGCCCCTTCTTCAATATGGGACATGTGGTTAGTTGGTGCATGTCTGTGGGTGACCTCTGTATTCTATTCTTGGAATGGTGTGGGACTGACACGCGGCTTCTTCCACTGGCCTACTCAATTTCTATGTTTTTGGCTAAGTCCTTTTCTCAGTGGGGGCATATTACTTTGATTGGGGACACACGGTAGTTCGGTGCTCATCTGAAAACCCTTTCTCTATTCGAACCTTGAGTTAGCACCATTTGGACACTTGGCACCCTCCATCGACCTGCTACCATGAATTAACTATTCAACCCAACTGTGTCCCCCTTTTCGAGACTAGATGTATGGAGGCCTTGTGATTACTGAAATTCTTGATAAAAATTTTCCCTTGAGGGAGCGTCGAGTTGACACTTGGAAGCCTCCGCAGGTCTTTGGACTTTTCAACGACCTCTCCCTTCCTTTTCAGGCCCTGGCCTACGTGGCGAACTGGCACTTATTTGAGTCTCTACTTTTAGATCTACCCTTGGAGATGCGCCGCTTGGAAATGTGGAATCCCCCACCAACACTTATATAATTAGCATTTTTTGAGTCCCACTCTACCCTCCTTTTGACCTTGGTCAACTATTTTCTATGTGGATGGTCAGAGTGAGTTTGAGTCCCTGCCTTGTGCTCCCATCTTGGATTTTCACTAAGTCGACACCTAGCACCCTCTTGTTTAGCTGAAGACCTTTCAACGGCCATGCAAGTTTTGGGATCCTTGGATGCATGGAAGCCTAGCACTTGTTTGAGCTTCCCTTTTGGGATTTAACTTTGGAGAAGTGCCATTCCTCCACGTGGCCTTCTCTACTACTTCCTCCATACTTAGCCAATTTTTGGACTTGTTCCAAACTGTTTTGAGCCTGAAGACCTCAAATCTTTTCCATTTCTTCCTTTTCTTTCCCCTGGCTTCTTTGTGACACTGCTCCTCCTCCTCTAACCTTGTTATTCTATTTTTCGATCCCACTTATAACCCGTAGAATGGATTTAAGGCCTAGATTCGTTCGACAGAGCCATTTTTCTAAATTTCTGCTGCGCAAGGTTGTTTGATCTTCATAGGCCTCTGTCACTTCCATTATAGAGTCCCCTTGTAATTTGTTTATGGAAATCAAATGTGATTTCTCAAGTTCTTTCAGTGCGGGGTCGTTCTGATCCAATATTTTACCCAGGGGGAAAAATATGGATAACAGTTACATCGTATGAATTATGTTTTATCCCTTACATGATTATTAGTTGGATAAATCTCATTTGAGCTTTCATAAGATGCTATGTTATTTCAGATAGCTCAAAAAAGAGAAGAACCACATTATTTCTGGTTCTACATTGTAAGTTATTAAATGTATGATTATTCTGAGTTAATTTTGTATGAGGCTATTTATTCTTAAAGATACATCATTTTCAAATCCGTATAATGTAGAAATTTATAGTTCTTGAGGAAAAGGATTAATCTCTCTGATAGGTATATACATATAATGAAAAGTTGATTGCTATATTGGAAAGATCAATTTTCCTCTTTGTTGCTAAATAAATGTTTAAAATAATTTGTCTTGGTGATGGACTGTTATAAAAAAAAACTTGATAGTGAAAATAGTGTTTGGTTAGAAAAAAAATAAGGATGATTGTATGGATTGGTAAAATCTTAGGAATAAATTCCATTTGCTCATTTAAGTGAAATATAGTAGTGAAAACTACTCCTATGTTTTTAATTTATAACTGGTTTTATTTGAGATAAGATATTTTTTATTAACAACTATTACGGGACATTGCCTTATTAGAATTAGAATTAGAATTTATTAAGGTTGTATGATCATGATTTTAGTTTGTTCCATGGATTTACTGAAACAAAGGTCAATTTATGATTTTCTTTGATCATTTATATGCTTATTGATTAAATGTACTATGAAGATAAAAGATAGATAACCATGTTATATTATTTTTTTCAAATTAATGCAACATGAATGTGAGTGGATAATTCATGCCAGTTTGTTGAATTGACCATGTATATAATATTTTATCTCTCTCTACAACATGCAGGATGGAATAAATTTGAGAAGTGATTAACTGATTGGACTACGCATGATTTTACTATACATTATTGTTTTATACCTAACTCATATTATTATACTTGACTATAAATGTGAAAGTTTAACTTCGCTAGTTGAATTAAGGCCTTTAGCCTAATGTACTAATTAGATCATTCTTGTTATTAATTTGGAAAAACATGGGGAAAATATCTATTATTTATTAAATAATTACCTTGCTGATTTGACATCTTATTGTGCAAAATGAGAAAATGTATAACACTATTTGATAGATGTTTATAAATGAAATTAAACATAGTTGTATAATATATTCCGTTTGTCTGAAGGTCTCAGGATCTATTGTGTTATAACAGTCAAAGTATGATGATGAACACATTACAACAAAACAATAAAGGATATGATCGTAGTTACAAATAAACAATGTTATTCATGAATAATGTCAAATATATGAGATTATGTAATATATTTATTAAGTATTGAATATATTATTTTATATGAGAAATTATTTAATGTGACGATATACGACCATCTATATGAAACATATATCATTATAGTAAGTTTAACATATATAAAATACAATCATATTTAAGCTAAAAAACGTTTAAGGGATGCTATCAACAACGATGTCCATGTGTGAGTTATTGTTAACAAATAACAATCCTCGCTGAATTTATAACTTCTTAAGGATGATAATTATGTCATTAATGTGAAAAAAAATGGGGAAATAGTAACATGATTGAAATGTTGTAGAGTCGTTGTACTTTAATATAAATAAGTACACTGACAATGATACCATGACAACACATAAGTATACTTGTTGTTTCAGAAATTAATATATACACTATTATGATATGTAGATATGCCTATTTCCATTAGTTATCTATGAATGAACTTATATGTTTTATAATGGTTTAAGTGAATTATAGGAAAAAAATATAGGTTATCTTATAAATAAACAATACATAAACATATTTTCATGATTATTCGAAGGAAATTATATTTGATTATTGCTTCTTTTTGAGTGAGAAATTATAATATAGTGTGAAATAGATAAACGATATGATGACACCACGATAAGTAACTATGGTACCTTGTTAAACTTAAAAGTGATTAAGTGATAATTTAATACAATAGTGATTAAATATACGTTACTGATTTGGTATGGTAACCATGACTACTTTTATAGTGTCCTAGTGGATAATCAAAAGTGTCGTTGAAAAACAAGGTATGCTATGGAAAAAAAATTAGAATGTAAACTTTGTTATATCATTAATAAACCGTACTAAAGTAAGTTGTTATATGAATGGCCTATGATGACAGAATAAGAATTAAGAGAGATATTGTTATTGAACATTAAACTTATGTGAATGAAACTAAGAACGAAACTGTCTATTAAATAATTGTATCATTAAAACATGATAAGTTATCTTATATCCTTTAACAATCACTATGATATGACAAGTGCGATAAGAGATGCTTATCAAAGGTAGTAACTCAATAATTTACTATGAATCTCTACCAGAAAGGAATGTTTTAAATTGATACGAAATAGCCTATCGTTAAGATAAACTTATATACTTAACTTTGTTGGATAATTGAAAAATGTTAAATGAAGCATAATCACTACAACTTACCTTTCTCTCGACAATATCCTACCCATACCATCTTAAGATGGATATGGGAAAGGGTAGTGAGGACGTAATGATGAAATTCATTACATGGTCACTATATTTCCCATAGAGATTCTAGGATGACATTGGTAGGATTTATTCATTAGAAGGGTGAGTCATAAATTCTATTGATTCAACTAAAACTTAATTTCTTAATCAACAAAAATGAATCATGATAACTATCTTGAGAAGGCTGTGTGGTGAAGTGAAGACAAGTTTCATAGGCTAGTGTGTAGTCTAAAAATTGGCTTGCTAGGAAAATTGTAGATAACTATGGCCATAGTAATGAAAATGATTAATTGCATTGTCTGTTTACTAATTCTTCTAATCAAAATTGAGTTAGAGGGAAGTACTTGAATACTTTACTGACTGGTACTAAAAATATGTACATGTTCTCTTGACCTATAAAAAGGGTTTAATCAAATGTATACAATGTATACACACTCCTATAGAGTGATTAAGGGATATTGGGAAAGATCTAGGACCCTTATAGTTGCACATGGTTAATGTATGTTGTCAAGATGGATTCTAGAATATAAAATAATGATGGAATATTTAACAGTGAGCTACGTATTAATGATAATCATTCCAACATAAAAGGAACTTAAGGGATTTGTTTAAATAAAAAAATCCCTTAATTTGGATGAATCATAACATGGGTGTTACAAGATATCCACAGAACACTAACTTATTTAACTTCACCGATTTTCAAATAGAAAGTGCCTAATTCATTGACTTGAATGAGGTATTCAAAATAATATGGGTGTTTTTTGGAAAATAGTTTGGTGAATTTCAGGGGAAATATACCTGCTAGATGAATCAATGTTTCTTGACATATCCATTAGGCAAAGAGTTACCATATTTTTTGAGATTTGACTTTGAAACCAAGTTGTTCTTTTCACCATACACGAACCTATAAAATAAACTACTCCTTAATTTTATAGAGTTTACTTCCTAGCATGATTTTTCAACTTCACTTTGTTTCACAACATCCAACCTGAAGAATTCACATGGAACCAACACTTGTGTAATGAAGCACTTATTCAAATGATCACCACAAGGATTGAGGAAAAGGGAACTCAATCAATGATTGCATCACAAAAAAGGAGGTACCCTCCAACAATAATAAGGGAAAAAAATAAACAACAATTATGTACATGATGTAACAACACAAACCTAATGGGAAGGTTTAACATATATCCCATTGACCAAGATTTGAAGTGCCTCACCATCAATCTTAGTGAAATCAAAAGAGTTAGCCTACTTACAGATCATCATGATATATGGCCCACTCTAAAGTGAATAAAAATTAGTGCCACCTTGGTTTAGATGTGTCGACATCCCATTTCATAACCATATCTCCTATTTTAAAATCTTGTGTTTTAGATTTCTTGTGAAATAGTTGTTTGGTTGACTTATGATGTTTTCCCAATTTAATCATGATGGATTGCCTCAATTATTCAAGTTCAACCAATTCCACCATTCTTACTATTCTTTCACTTTCATCCTTTAATTATAATTTATGTGTAAGCTCTAATGAAGGAAACTCCAGAGATGATGGAAGTCTATCCTCTCTACAACATACAAGGATGAAAGGAGAGTCACTGATTTCTCTTTTTGGTGTGATCCTATCAGCCCAAATAGTAATTTTTATCTTTGTATGCCATTGTCTCTGATTCATATCCATTTTCATTTTCATTATTTTGATCAAGTTTTTGTTGGTAGACTCAGCTAAGCCATTACCTTGGGTGTAGTGCCCACATCTTTATAGCCTCAGTTATTTGTTGTTCTCTTTACTCATAGACGTGTTCTGTCAGGGAGTTGATATATTTTGGACATTACATTAGGATATTTGATCTTATTAGACATGTATGGAGATTTAGGTGTATAGCACCAATTTAGCTTGATTACTATGTTGTCACCTTATCTTATGATGTCATGGCTACTAACTGATATGTTGTTGTTTTGGACCATAATTATATTGATGGATACTCAGTTAGTTGCATGTTTGGATTCCATGGATGTATGCCATTTTATCGTTATGTCTAACGCATGGTGAATTATGTATAATTGTGCATGTTGTCACATTTTCGATTCCAGAATGATGATATATTAGCATAGAATTTATTAGTTTCTTATTGAGGAGTTGATTCACATTTTATTAGACATGTGTGTTTAATGTGTGCAATGAGTGTGCAGGTGATAGGTCACAAGAGAACGTGCGATTCATGCCAGCTACACAATTTTGCACAAGCAGCCCATGGAGCTAAGTCCCAACCATTTTATTATATGAGGCCTTAATATTAAAGTTTATTGTTTTGGGCACCATGAGTGACCCTCATTTGTAATGCAATATGTCTTGTAATATTAATTGTTCTTAGGATGTTTAGTTTCCTTGTAAACTTGATTTGGGGACTTAATGGCCCCCACTTGCATTAAGTTTTGAGTTTGAATAATGATGTATTTAATTAGAGGGGATTAGGGTCACATGTGAACCCTTGGGTGGGCCCCACATCCTCTACACTTGTGCCCAAATGTGCCAAACCCTAAATTGGGCTATTTTAGGCATTTTAAGTGACCCCTTTATAGCTTGGGAGTTCACTTAGCATGAAAATGGGCACTTGGACCCTACCTAATAGGTAGGGGGGCTTAATTCCAAGGCATAGAGGGAGTTTCCCTCCCATTTTGCCTCCCTTTGGTCACATCCATGTAAGGTGGATGGGTATGTGTGTTTTGTTAAAAGTTGCACAAGTTTGTTTTGTTGTTCATTTTGAGTAATTTGGGAGAAGAGGGTTAAAAGCTATTTTATACTTTCTCCCTTTTATTTTGAGAATCTTCGACCTTGAGGGAAGAGAGGGGTGACACATGTCACCCCCCTCATTTGTGAGGATTTTTTTTTGGCTCCTCTTAAAATTCTCCCTCATGGGGAAAGAAGAGAAATTTTTTTTGGAGCTTTTTCTTGGAGGCTTTGGGATTTTGGAGCTAGAGCTTGCTTGGATAAAGAAGAGGAAAAGTTAGAGTGTTGGAAAGATTTTAGAGGTAGGCTCCTTGAGATCATTTTTCCTTATGTTTATATCATGTTAGATTGTAGTTTTGTTTTGTTTAAAATGTGTGTTGCTTTTGGGTGTGGCTATTTGTTGTTATGTTTTTTGTTTTATTTTCCTCCATCCATCATATGGCATGATGGATTTTTGGAGTTTGTGGGGTAAGAGAAGGGATTTTTACCTCTCAATCCTCATGGCTTGATGGGCAAGCCATGTAGGATTTTAATTACTCCCCTCAAATGGTTTAAGGTGGGGAAGGTGGTTCATATGGCTTGAACCCCCTTGCCCATTCTTGGAGAGGAAACCCCTTTGGATTTGAAAATCCTCCCAAGAAAGATTTTGGTGAATTGATGGAGAAATAAGGAGGGTTTGATGAATTTGGAGGAATAAGGAGTTTGTGGAGATCATTTTTTTGTGAAATCCAATCTTGGCTAGAATTTTGGCATTTGGAGATCTCTTTCTCCTCTTCCCCATCTTAGAGGTAGAACATGGTTTCTCCTCTTTTTCATTTTTGTAAAATTGGTGTTTGTCTGAATATTTGCCTTGTCTTTATGTGAATGTAATGTTAGTTGTTTCCCTAAATATTGTGCAAGTTGTGGAAGCTAGTCCTCTTTCCCATGGGCTTGGGGGAGGCTAGCATTTCTTCCAACCTTGGAAAGACATGTAATGATGCCTAAAGGTTGGGTGGTTAAACAAGCTCTTTCTCCTTGTGTTGGGTCCTTAAAGCATTCAAAAGTTAGAGCTCAAGGATTGGAGATAGTTGGAGTTTTCTTGTCATCTTGGTTCTCTTTGTATCCTTCACCATTTTATGGATTTCATTTTTATTGTATCTTAAAAGGAATGGCTTGTGGAAGCTTTTCATTGTCTTGTAATATCCTATTTTGTATTTGAAGTTACATGTAAACTAGCATCACATTTGTTGATAAATTTACCCTTTATATTAGCATGTTTACCTTGTATTGCTTTTCTTTGAATAATCAGGAATGTTATGGAACTATGATATGCCTTTTAGAAACTTAAATATTTGAAATAAAGGCTTGTAAGATAGTTGAAATTTCTTACTATGAATGGTTGGGGCTCCATTTTGAAGGAAAGTGAGTTATTGGAAATATTTTTATTATTGATATAGATTTACCTCTTGTAAAATATTTGTATGTAAATTGAAATACCCATTTTGAAATACATCTCTTCTTAAATTTTGTTTTGAAATTTAATGAATAGAATACAACTAGATTTCTCTCTTTCCCTTATTACCAAAATGAAATGGGAGTAATAGTTAATCAAATATGAACATACCCTCTCCTTCACTAAGTTGTAGACTTAACTCCAAGTCTCTTTTATGATTTGAAATAGATTGCTACATCTTTACTTTCCACTTAAGAAAGGGGGTTACTGTCTTATAGTTTTATTAGTTCATATAGTTTTAAATTTGTATCGTTCATATAGATCTCAAAACCAGATCTTATTATTCTAAATCTTATGGTAATTTGTTTAATATATTTTTCATAGTACAAAAAATAAAATAAAATTAACATAGTCATTTGCATCTTACAGCTATGTGACCTTCTTACAAAACCACGTAGTAGCATATAAGCTTACATAGGTATTTGTCACATTTCCATACATTATTTCATATTATAAAACGTAATATATTTAATACACACACACACACACACACACACACACACACACACACACACACACACACACACACACACACACACACACACAAAAACACATATACACTAATAAAGTAAAACTAAAATACAATATAAATTTATATAAAAATAAAAAAAAGGATTTAAAACACAAAAGCTTGGTGAATTTTTTTGTTTGAAATGTCTGATTGTTTTTTTTTTGTTTAAAGAAAATAACAGAAAAAAATAGTATGGGGAGGGATGAAACCCCTCCCCACACCTATGGATATTCCCACCACCACCACTGCCACACCCCAGTCTCCATCCGTGCAGCTCTCCTCCTCACTTGCTGTGGACCCCTATCCCACCTTTCCACGCTGGCATCACTCCCTCACCCCAACTCCACCTCCCCCACACCTCCCTCTCCCCCTTCTCCACGTGGGCACCCCTCCCATTCCCCTGCACATAAAAACTTATCCCCCTACCCTCCTTAACCATGGATAGCTTCAACTTCAACCGCCGCCATCTACTCCCACACCATGGAGCTTGGTGAATCGGGGGATCTGCTGTAGGGTAACCTTTCCTTTTCGAAATTTGTTGGTATATATATATTTTTAATTTTAATTTGTGTGTGATATGTATGTATGTGTGTATGTACACAGACATGTGTGTGTGCACACACATACATATACATATCTCAAAAATGTGCCTCTACAATAAAATAAAAATAAAAATATAAAATGCTCTTGTGGCTATGGAAGAAATGCCCATTTTGAAGAAGAATCTCAGTTGGGTAGTTAAATAAAAGAAATAACAATGAAACAATGTGGAGTCCCTTATTTTAAAATGGAAAATTTCATGAATCCATCTATCCCTTGAGCTCCTCCATAACCTATGCATGCAAATAAAAACATAAAAGAAATGAGAGATGAATAGAGAGAGAAAAAAACATAGAGAAATTTAGGGCACACTTAGGGCATATTTAAAATCAATGGTCAAGATTAGATCCATCCTAGGGATTACATTCAACCCTTCACACTTTAGATCATGGGAATAAAATGGGAATGAAAATTACATTAAAGACGTTTGTGTGGGCAAATTAATAATCAAAAGGGAAAAACAAATAAATTTAAAAGGATGTGTGTATTTATTTTGGAGACCATAGTAGGCTAAACAGAATAAACAATTAATTTGTTTTGGGCTATTATTAAGGATGAGAAAAGTAAAGTTGTATAAATTAAATTATTAACGGGATATGGTTTCAAAAGGGACTAAATTTAACTAATCATTTAAAAAAAAATTTACCCAAAAAATTTATTCATTCTTGGTGTGTTTTTCGGTGTCCCGAGGCGGGGCGTTACATTGGGGGTAATAATTAGAAGAAGTATCTAGGTAGATGACATGCTTGAGAGACCAGTCAATAATTTTATATCTCAGGAAGGATTTAACATTTTCATAAATAGTAGTATGGGGAATCCCAAACCTTGTTATCATATCATCCAAGAAATCAAGGATGGTTAATTTAGTTTCTTCCTTGAGTGTCATAGCTTCTTTCAACCTGGTGAAGTAATCAGCTATTGTTAGGACCCATTTGTGACCCACACTTAACATTGGATTGATCATGCCACTAAACTTAAGTCCCCATTGAGAAAACGGTTCATCCTCTTGAATTGGATGAAGTGGGAGGTTTGTCATATTATTCTTACCACTAAAAAGAACAAACTCCTTGCATTTTTGACCCATTAATGAACATCCACGAATAATGTAGGCCAAAATTATCCTGCTTTTAAGATTTTCGCTATTGTGGTCTTTTCTAAGAAATGTCTACCAAAGTAGCCATTATAAAATTACACCATGACCTTGTTCACTTGATCTCCTTTAATGCATCTCATTAACACTCCATCCAAGTTCTTTCTAAAAACAACTCTGCCAGTTAATGCATAAGGTATTATTTGAAACCTCAAATTTTGCATCCGAGACTTGCTCAAAATATAAGGGTATTTGCTGTTAGATATGAATCTGGCCATATTATTTATCTAACTACTATAATTAGGAGGACCCTTAAAGGATTGTTATTTCTCTTCCTCCATGATATAAGAGGCTTCTTGATCATTTCTAGCATCAATAGAAAGGTGCTCACATAACTCTCTTCTTCTAACCAACTTGGTGTCTTTGATAGTCACTTCATACTCCATGATTGTTTTCGCCCATAAAACTCTCTTTTCACTGATCTTTTCTCCCATAACAAAGTCTCTAACATTGTTATGGGAGACTAATACATTAATATGGTTGGTTACGAGCATAAACTTGAATTTATTGAGAGATATCATGATGGAAAAACTTGGTTTTCCACATGACTGTATTTCAGTTGATAATCATTTAGTGTTTGAATAAAGAAGGCCATTAATTATTTTGAACCTTTACTAATCTATTGTGTTAACAACATGACAATACTAGCCTCATCCTCATAGGCATAAAGATTGAAATAGTTCAAATAATTAGGGTTGATGATGGTGGATGATCGAGTAATTTCCTGTTTGATCTCGACAAAAAATTATTTTCCTTGTTCCATTTTAAAGTCACATCCTTCTTGAGAATAAAGGTAATGGGCTTGACAAGTCCTAAAAATTTAGGAATGGATAACCTTAAAAAATTAATCTTGTCAAGGAAAGATTGCAGTGCTTTCTTATGAGTTAGAAATGAAAGAGAGGAAGAGAGTAGATGAAATCCTTTCTGGGTTAATAGCAATACCTTCTTTTGATAAAACATTACCCAAAATTTTACCTTTTAGAACTATAAAGATGCAATTCTTATTATTGAATGAAAATCCAAACTCACTACATATTTCAAACACTTTCTCAAGATTTTTCACATGATCTTCACCCTCTTTTGAGAAAACTTTGATATCATCCAAGTAGATGAGAATAAACTTGTTTATATATCCCCTGAATGCAATATACATGGCTCTTTGGAAAGTAACACCTACATTAATTAGGTAAAATGGAATATTTTTAGAGGCACATATTCCTCATTTGGTTGTGAAAGCTGCCTTATGTTGATCTTCCTCCTCAACCCTGATTTGGTTCAAGTCAAAATAACCATCCAAAAGGGAGAACATTTCAACTCCCACCACTATTTGTAGAATTTGGTAAATGGAGGGTAGAGGCTAATAATCATTCAAGGAGGCTTTATTCAAATCTCTAAAATCCACACATTTACCAATTTTTACTTTCTTCTTCCTAATAGGGACTAAATTAGCAACCTAAGAGGAATACTTGATGGGGAATACTATTTTGGCTTCTATGAGTTTAGATAGTTCTTTTCTCACAAGGGGCTCTATATTGGGATTGACATATTTTTTAATATAATTGGTTTGACATTGGGGTAAAATCTATAACATGTTGAGAAATATTTGGATCAAAAACCTTGATATCTTCATAAATCCAAGATAATAAATCATTAAGGGGTTTTTTAACAAAATGAAATAAAATCCTTTCTTTCATCCTCGTCATATACCTTTTCCACCAATAACTCTTTGTCTTGTGTAATGGTGGAAATTTTTTGGTCTTCTTCATTTGCTTGTATATTATTCCATTCCCCTTTGAATTCATCACCAGGGGTGAAGCTATCCTCAAGCGTAACCAATCCTTTAGGTTATTTATTTGTCCTTGGCTATATGATCTACTCATCATAGCTTTCTTGCAATTTAGGTTGCAAGTTTGATGAAAAATATTCCTCAGTCTAGATGAATTTTCTCATTATTGTAAAAAATATTCTAGTTGAATTCATTATCTAGGATTGATGGCCTTACCACCATCTTGATATGTTCTCATTACCTTGGATAAGTTCCTCTGATGTAGAGAGTTGTTATCTAATAGCCTTCATATAATCTACTTCTACATTTAAATTTCTTGGCACTAAAGTTATAAGTTGATGGCATAAAAATTATCTATGAGATATGACACTTTATGTCTATAAGCTTTAACAATATTATTCTTAGCAGCACATCTTCCTCTTACTTGATGAATGAAAAAATCAATATATCTAAACATTTGTAAGGACTTAATATGCCTTTTCTCTCCTAATAGCAAGTCATGCATCAAAGCCTCATATTCTACTACATTGTTAGAATGTAAAAAATTCAACCTATGGAAAAAGAATAAATTCTTGACCTCTGGAGAAACAAGAATTACACACACCCTAGCTCCATTTATGCTTCTAGAGCCATCAAATAACATTTACATAAACCATCAGGATCATCTTATTTATGTGACATAAGGGTTATCAATTGTTCTTCATGAATGCAATAAGTTCCCAGACCAATATCTATAGATGTATAATAGGGATAAAATTCACAATGTTCCTTCATCCATTCATCTAATATGATATTAGGTACTTAACAAGGAGGAGTAAATTGTTGTACTGAAACTGATTCATTTTATTCTTCTTATTGGATCATGCAATTAGAGTTGAGGGGAGCACGGTCATATGATTCAACATAATAAGAAGAGATTAGCCCATCTCTAATGGTAAATATTCTACCATACCTAGTTCTTAAGAGCATGTGAGACCAGTTAGAAGATAAATACCTACCCACTTTGGCTATGAAATATCTTGATAAGAAAATGGAAAAGAAAGGAGGTAATCCAATGAATGATATGTCTCGAGTTATGTTTAGGCTCAGAGAAGCATGAAGGGTCAACTCAAGATATTTTATCACTCTTAATATTTTTAAAGTTGAGCCATCAAGTTACAAGACTCCCCTAGAATTTAGGTTGTACTCAATGCCTAAAATGTCTTCTATTTTGTTAAGCATTACAAAATTACTAGCACCTGCATCTATCATACAGTTATGTACTAGTTGCTTTCCCAAAATTAGAGACATGTAGAAGGGTGGAGGCTTATTAACCTTGTTCATATTTTGGTTGTCACAAGTTGACCATGCATTTTGGTTTTTGCATAATCAGTAAATATTACGGTATTTACTTCAAAGATTCTTGTAGGAGATCCCTCTGAGATGGAATAAATAAGGTATTCCACATTGTCATATTCATATTTTTCTTATTCATTTTCTTGGAAATGTTCTTAGGAATACCCTAGGATCTATGCATTGAGGGTGTTATGTTATCTCTTCTTGTCTACTCAATTGGAAGAAGTGGTGCTTTGTATACCAAAATTTCTTTGTTTTAAGGGTCCTCAATGTAGCATAGATTTTCTATATGAAGGGTGGAGCCATTATATGAAGCCATTTACGTGCTTCTACTTAGGTTCACGGATGTATTTTATTTGAGATGAGGAATTTTCACTGAAGGGGATGGAGCAGTCATCTCTATCCACCTCTTCTTGGACCTTCTATTATTTGTGATATGAATATGTGGTTTGTTTAAGTTGTCTGTAACTTTATTAACCACAAAAAAATATTTCAGAGTACTGTTGGTGAGAAAATTTGTCTTGTGGACAAATTGGTGGGTTTCAAGCCAATGCTATGGGAATCTAAGTCCCTCTACTTGAATGGTGCAGCTTCCGTATGTGCATGCATGAAAAAGTGTATTTCAATGGTGGCCTTTCGACCAGAGATCCAAAAGGGGCACTTCATTGACCTTGTGGCAAAGCTAGCAATTTCTCACTAGAGAAGAAATTTGTCTGAGAAGGGGAAAGGGAGTGAGAATGGAGGTAAGAGAAACTAATGTTGTGAGTAGAATATCATATGCCCACACACATTAATTAGAAATTTCATTTACATGCATTTATAGTAAGAAGAAGAAAAAAATCCGCAGGAGAAGCTACAAGACCAAATGAAACTCATTGGTCGCAAAGTACCAATTATACCCTCAATCAAAGAGGCAAAAATTCCTTCTTTTATTATTAAAGCTCGAGCAGAGTTTGTACATAGCCTGAGAATGGAAGAAATTCGAGGAAGAAGAGAAAATAGAAGAAGAATGGCATTTTTTGTCCTTTTTCCAGGTACAGAGCACTCTGGTATTTTTTGAAATCAATCGCCAGCCCTTTGGAATGTCTTTGAGAAGCCATTATATTCTTTGTAAGAAATTGTTACAACTTCACAAATCCTTAGCACCTTTTCAAATTCCTTTGTTGCAAAGAAAAAACTCATGGTGGGTTTAAAAACCAGATCTTACAAAGCAACCGTTACATTCAATTTTCCAGTTTAAATATAGACCATTTGATTTACTCCTTTGACTCTAAAATCGAGCCGTCCACATGACAGGAAGGGATTGGAGCGGTTACAGGGGAAGCATTTTTCATTTTGTCATTTTTTAGAGATTTGGCAATTTGGAACAAATTGGCTCACACCCTCGCTTTGAATTTTCAACCTAGACACATGGCACCCTCTGATTGGAAATGGGGTTGTGGCCTTTTTCTCAATATTTTAACTTTTTTTGGAAAAAGGATCAAAAAATCAATTTCCTCCACCATCCCCCTGCTCTGATTTGACTAGGACACATGGCATGTTCTGATTAGAAATGGGCTCGCGGCTCTTTTCTCAACATTTTAACCTTTTTTAGAAAAAGGCTCAAAAACTCAAATTCCTCCGCGAGCCCTCTTTGACTTTTCAATGGTGGGCCCGAGACCTTGGTAGAGCTGTAGAGCATTCTAGAACTTTTACTTCACTTTTGGAAATTTGGTTAAATTTCCAAAAGTGCCCCAATGGCTCGCTCATCTACTTTGACTTTTTGTCTTTTTTATAAAGGGGCTCAAAAACAAAAATTCCCCTGATGGCTTGCTCGTCTACTTTGACTTTTCAACTTTGATTTGGCTTTTCAGGTCCGCGGGGACAATTTACCATTTTTGCCAAAAGTGGCCAAAAGTGTTAAGTTCACCAAAAAGTCTATTCCTCCCCATCCAATAGGATCTGACCACGTACCTGCATTCATTGGTGCCAAAATTTGACAGGGAAAACACACCCGTCATCCCGATTGTGGGAAAAATACACAGAGGAAGAGAATTTCGTCAGTTTGAGTCCAATTCTTGAATTTCCTTCGCAAACAAGAGGCATGGGGGAAAAACAATGATTTGACAACCTAGGCCATAGAACAAGCAAAACATTTCGATCACAAAGGAGATTATAAAGAGGATATCTCGTGTACAGACCGGGAGATGGAGAATTTCTAAAAATGAGTAAAACAGAGGTTTAAACAGCACTAGGGCATGACTTTTTCTAATTTCTTGAATCTCTAACTTGGCTTAAACACCAACAAAGGGCATGAGCTCAAAATTTTTGAATTTGGATATGAAAATACAGAGTAGTTTTTAGGAGACAAGAGTTGGCTCTAGCTTGGGGACATGATGTGAACTGGGCATGGCTAGGGCATGACATGAGGATCCAGTATCTCAAGTTTCAAAACATATTACGTTGACTAGTGCCTTATCCATTGGGCCTTGTAGAGTCATGTACAATTCTAAGAAATAATGGAAGAAGAAGGAAACACACAAGCCAAACCACACACAACAAAAACCAAACAAAACAAAACCAAAACCACACAACAAAAGAGGGAAACACACCAAGAAAAAACCTATGGTACAATACGAGGGACAACCCGCTTTCACTGATGATACACTTTCAAGTATTTCCTAATTTGAGGCAATCCCAATGGTGTTCCATCCAAGTATGAGAGGAGAAAATAATTCTCACCACAAGCTCCATGAATTTGTAATGGGCCTAGCCACAATGAATCAAACTTTCCATGACTGCCCTTTGGTTCTCTTCTCTTATCCCAAAGCAGGAAAAAATCTTGAACCTTGAATTCTCTTTCCTTTGCCCTCTTATCAAAGATATTCTTCAATTTCAATTGGTGTTATTTAATTCTATCCACCACTTAGCATCTTCTTTCCTCCAGCTTCTCTAGAAAGAGGATCCTCTTATCAATGGAGTCTTTATATTGACCATCTTCTATTTCTTGCAGTAACTTGAGAGCTAACATCTCAATTATGAGGGGAATCTCTACCTAAACTCCATACAAAATTTGGAAAGGTGACATACCTATTTCCTTCTTAGGAGTGATCCTATCGGCCCACAATAGATCATATAACTTCTTGTACCAGTTCCTTTGATTCTCATCTACCAGCTTGCGAATAATGGTCACAATGTTCTTGTTACTTGACTGAGCTTGCCCATTTCCCTGTGGGTTAGAAGAGTGGGATAGGGAGATTCCAAAGCCATAACAAAACTCTGTGAGCTCCTTGGAAGAGAAATAGGTGGTATTGTCTACAACAATTTTCTGTGGTACTCCAAAACGAACAATGATATTCTCCTTAATGAAGTTGCATACTGTCTTAGAGTTAGATTGCATGGTCAGGATGGCTTTCACCCATTTGGTGAAGTAATCATTTGCAGTGAGTACATAAGTATTCCCTACACTAGAAAAAGGATTCAGAACACCAATAAAATCTAGCCCTCATTTCTGAAATGGTTCTTCAATCACCACTGGCCTGAGTGGCAGCGCAACTAGTTGTGGCTTTCCAACAAGTTTTTGACATGCTTTGCATTTGGAAACCCAATCCTGAATATCTACAAAGATGGAGGGCCAATAATATCTCCCTATGAGGATATTATGTGTGGTGACCATTGTTGAGAAATTTCCACCACAAGCTTGATCATGATATGACCTGAGCAAGTTTTCTTGCTACTCCTTATCTACACATTTGAGGAAACAACCATCTACGAATCTCTTATAAAGTGCATGATTCTAGATCACAAACTTGGATACCTTTAGCTTGAGTGTCCTTTTTTGTTTATAATGAAGATGAGGAGGAAATTCTTCATAAGTGAGGTAGTAAGCAATTTCAACATACCACTCATCATTAGGTGATAAAGAACACCTGTGGATTGTCTCCTGAACAGGTTGAACAAACACCATCTTTTTCTCCCTGCTAAGCTTTGAGAGCTTCATCTTCAATAATCAACTTGCACAAACCATTTCCTCTTACTAGATTAGAGGGTCTAATCTCCAATTCATACTCTTGGTTCTTTGCAATCCAAATTACTCTCTTAGCCCCAGGATCTTGTTGAGTCAAAATAGACTTGATTGCACTTCTAGGGACCATCACCACTATATGAGAATTAAGAATGTAGAATCTAAAACTTTTAATAGCTTTGACCACTATGTAGGCATGTTTCTCCAATTGGCTATACTTTAGCTCATGATTTTTCAAAGGACATCTCATGAAAGCAATGGGTGCTTCCAAACCTTCATCATTTTTTTGAACAAGGAAAACAAAGAGTGTATGTTCTAATGCATAGCAATACATGATGAACTCCTTGTTGAAATCTGGGGATATAAGATTTGAATCTTTGGAAATGGCTTTCTTGATCTCCTCAAATGCTATCTTTCCTTCCTTATTCCACTTGAAACTTGCTTGAGGTTTCATCATGGAAGTTATATGCTTAGTCAGTTTAAAAAACTCAGGAACAAAATGACAAAGGAAGTTTACCTTTCCAAAGAATGAATGAAATCCCTTCTTTCTGGTTGGTAAGGCTAGTGCTTGGATAGCTCTGACCCTTTCAAGATCAATGTGTGCTCCATATTTGTTCACAATGTGTCCCAACAACTTACCATTTGTGAATCCAAAAATTCACTTCTTTGGATTTAGAGAAATGCCATGTTTCCTACACCTTGCCAGGACTTGCTCCAAATGATTGATATGATCTCCCCTCCTCTTTGAGAAAATCATGAGGTCATCAAGGTAAATGACAATGAAATATTTCAAATCTTTTAAGGCCAAGTCCATTTCTCTTTGGAAAGTGGCTCCAACATTGATCAAGACAAAATGCATACTACTGTAGGAAAAAGTGCCCCAAGGTGTTGTGAAGGCTGTTTTGTTGTAATCCTCTTCTGCCACCTTTATTTGGTTGTACCTTGAGAATCCATCAAGAAAAGAGATCATTTCAGATCTAGTGACTGCTTGTAAAATATGATCGATGATTGGAAGAGGGTAGTTGTCCTTGAGAGATGCTTGATTCAGATTTCAGCAGTCTACACAAATCCTTATTTCCCCATTCTTCTTCCTTACTGGTACAATGTTAGCCACCCATGTTGAATGGTGGATGGGGAAGATGATTCTAGCATTAAGCATCTTTGTCGCCTCTTCTTTGATAACATTGGAAATCTTTATTGGAAATATTTATATTGTAGGGCCTTTGTTTTTTCTTGAAGGGCTTAGCTCCTTGTTTCAAAGGGATGGAGTGATGCATTTCCTTTGGCTGAGAAGATTTGAGTTCATAATGGGAATAGGCCAAGACATCTGAGTACTTTTTTAGTAGAGAAACAAAATTTCTCTTCTCTTCTGGTGAGAATCATTTACCAATGTTAACCATCCTTGGATTCTCTGAAGTTCCAATGTTTTCTTGATCAAAATCATATGGACACCGAGAAGATTTTTTTTATTTCTCTTGGATGAAACCATCATGCTTGTCAAAGAGGTCTTCTAAAGAAACTAGGCCTTTGGGAATTTTTTTGCCTTTCAGTTTGATTACTCCCTCTTCATCAATTACCTCAATTCCTTCCTTCTCTTCTTTGGGGATTGATTCACGGTGTGGGTTTTCACTTCCTTCAAAGAACATATTATTAAAGTTATCCCTTTGTTCTAAGAAGGCTAGGATATGATTGTCATAATTAAAGACCTGCCAGTGATTTGCATTGTCTGGTACACTGGGTCTGAGCACCATCTCAATGGTCACTTTATCCTTGAAAAAATAAGGATGAGGTGTCACTAAGGACGCTGACACTACTAGAGAGTCAACCTTTTCATTCTACTCCCTAGGGACAAATTCAATGGAGAATGCATCAAAGGATTCAATGCAGTCCCACACTTTATTTCTGTAATGCCCGAGCCTTGGATTTTTCACCTGATATTGTTGGTGGACTTGCTTCACCACAATCTCATCATCACCTTTGCATATTAGATTCTTGATTCCCATGTCCTCTGCTGCATTCATGCCTAAGAGAAATGCTTCATACTTTGCTATATTGTTTGTATTATCAAATTGCAGCTTGTAAGCAAAAGTATATACCTCATTGGAGGGAGAGTATAATACTACACCAGCTCCTAAACCTCATCTAGAATGACTTACATAAAACTCTATTCTATAAATCTGATCTTCTTCTTCCTCCATGAGGAGTGGAAAATTCTCTTCCTTTTGTGATGTAAGGAAGTAGTTTCCTAGCCCACAATCTTGAAAGAGGATGTTAGCTCTTGGATCATCAAATTTACTTACTGTGAATTTCATTTTCATGACTGGCAGTAGCTTCTTCATTTCTCCTTTCACTGGGATAGTTGCAGATGATCAATTCATTTTTATTTCTCCACCCAGATCTTTGCAAAAAAATTTACTCAACAACATCCTAAAATATGTTGGGATGTCTACCACAAAAATAGTCAAGAGTATCTTTTTATCAGGGTAATCAGCTAGTGTAACTTGAGCATCCTTAATCCTTTCTACCAATGGAACTTTTTTGGATTAAATTGAGTAGCATGTGTCATTTACCTGGGTCAAAGTGAGGTGAAGAGCATTTGTAACTTTTGCTGACATCACATTATCTGAGGCTCCAGAATCTATAATGCAATTATTCAGCTAGAAACCTTTGATGAGAAGTGATAGGTAAAAAGGCTCAACCCTATTAGTGGTGGAGGCACTGAGAGCTAACATGTTTTTAGAAGGTGGTATAAATGGTGTGGATAATAGGCCTTTAGAGATCAGGCTTGAAGGAAAAGGGGTAATACCATGAATTGCCTTGATGAATGTGTCAAATTGGGTAGAATGTGCTTGTAGGTATTAAATCTTGGAGAGCTGAACTTTGGATTTTCCTACATGCTCCACAAAGTCAAATGAAATCATGGTAGATGACGAAGAGGTTCCAGAAGTGGGAGAGGATTTAAATGATAGGGTTTTTGTTACTTTTGGTGCTGGGTTCTCCTTTTCAAATGTAGCGATTAGCTTGGAAGGAGATGGGGGTGTAACCTTTGATTGAAATCTAGATGTTCTTACAGAACCAACATTTAGAAGAGGATTGCTCTTAACAACTTTTGAGTTGGGAGAAGAATCAAATAACTTACTTGGCACAAAAGTGTGATCCTTGACAACTGGTGAATCTGATTTCTCTCTAGCTAATTCCATGGAAGGTGGCAATGGAAATCCCCTGTTAATGATCTTATTTAGTGGAGGCTTTCAAGATATATATTCTTTGTTCTTCCTACTCTCAGTTTCAACTGCTGAGGTTGAAACACCATTCTTGGATTGTGCATGAGTGAAAACAACACATGAAAAACTTGGAGCTTCTTCATCACCTTCCTCCTCATCATCAACATATTTAATTAGGCCATTGTGCATGCTGAACTCTTCAATTTCAAGATAGTTTTCATAGTCATCCTTGCTTTCTTCTTTAGTTTCCTCAATGTGTGTTCCTTCTTCTGATTCCCTAGTGTCATAAATAACATTGATTGGTGGTGCTTCAAGAGCAAGCCTACGAGGAGGTGGAGCAATTCTTGGTCTATCAGGAGGATTTGGTATCCTTGGAGAATTCCTCATTGTGATTTGTGATAGCTACTTCTTCATTACAACTAGGTCATTTGCCATTTTTTGGAACATTGGATCAGTGGTGACTGAATTTGAACTCTGAACTTTTTGTTTCCCATTTGGTCATTTCACTTTCCTAAAAAGAATTAGATCATCATCAATCTTAATTGTAAAGTATTTAGCTTCCCTCAATGTTCTCGGTTGGGATATTCTAAGGAAGAAACCAACTTCTGATGGAAAAGAATCGATGAAGAACCTTTTCAAGTTGTTTTCAGAGGGTACCGCATCCTCTGGGATCCTTCTTATCAACCTATCATACCTTGCTACAAAATATCTCATTGATTCGAAGGTATCCTTCTTCATCTAAACCAATTGGACTAGAAGATCTTGACAATCTTCTGTGCTCTTGAACCTATGTTCAAATGCACTTCTTATATCTTCCCAGCATATGACAGATCTTGGGGGTAACATGTAGAACAATTTGACAACTTTTTCTTGGAGTGACTCCACAAAGAGCCTAACTGAAACATCTTCATCTTCAACTCCCAACATTCTACAAGTAGTGATGAATGCTTCTACATGTTCTTCAGGGAGCTGAGAACCATCCCCTTTGAATTTTGGGAAGTTATTTCTTGAGCCTCTTGGAAGGTCATGAAGTGGTTGTGGAAGAGCAAGTGGACCAGTATTTCCTCCCCATGGTACATTAGGCCTACGGGCCTCACAATCCCCCATTCTATTTCTATTTCTAGCTTCCCACCTTGCTAAAGATGTGGCCTCTACTACTACTCTCTTGTCTGTCTCGGCTTGAAGTCTTTCAATTTCTTCAAGTTGAGCCCTTATTTCCTCTTCCACTCTTTCTTCTCTTTCTCTAACTTCTTTTTCAGTTTCTATGACAGTGAAATCATCAAGGTTCTTGTTGATGTATGGAAATTCACCATCCAAAGGATTAGAAACACTCATTTTCACAACGTGACCAGTTTCTTGATGAAGGGGAGGTCCCTAAATTTTGAATAGATCTTGTTGTCTTTGAAGTTCTTCAAAAATGGGGTTGTTTTTTCCTCCTTGTCTCTGTTGTCGGGTGTATCTTCTATTAGCGAGCTTGAAAGTTTAGGCTCTTCTCTGGGGTGCCGAAATTTGTCTCTTCCTTTCTATTTCAACATAATGTTCCTCTTCCAGGTCTAGAATCCTTATGGTAATGAAGTATTGATTGACACTTTGTCTCTTATACTAAATAGCTTCTCTCAAATCGAAAGTAATCTCGTCTTGGATGTGAAAGAGTAAATCAGGTCTCTTTATAGGAGGTTTTCCCAGAATAGCCATGATTTACATCCATGTAGTCTATGTGATTATCCAATCTCCAGAAAATTTTCTTCTAGAATCTTTTTATTTTATTTTATGACCTTGAGATCAGTTTTAGGTGTAGATGTTGCAAAATCTACCCCACGGTGGTTGCCAAAAACTATTGGTGAGAAAATTTGTCTTATGGACAAATTAGTGGGTTTCAAGCCAATGCTATGGGAATCTAAGTCCCTCTACTTAAATGATGCAGCTTCCATATGTGCATATGTGAAAAAGTGGATTTCAATGGTGGCCTTTCGACTATAGATCCAATAGGAGAACTCCACTAACCCTGTGGCAAAGCTAGCAATTTCTCACTAAAGAAGAAATTTGTCTGAGAAGGGGAAAGAGAGTGAGAATGAAGGTAGGAAAAAATAATGTTGTGAGTAGAATATCAGATGCCCACACACATTAATTAGAAACTTCATTTACATGCATTTATAGTCAGAAAGAAAAACAAACAAATCCACAGGAGAAGCTACAAGACCGAATGAAACTCATTGGTCACAAAGTAGCAATTAATTCCTCAATCAAAGAGGTAAAAATTACTTCTTTTTTTATTGAAGCTCAAGAAGATTTTATACATAGCCTGAGAATGGAAGAAATTCGAGGAAGAAGAGAAAATAGAAGAAGAGTGGAATTTTCTATCCTTTTTCCAGGTACAGAGCACTCTGGTTTTTTTTTAAATCAATCATCAACCCTTTGGAATGGATCTAAGAAATCATTATATTCTATGCAAGAAACCGTTATAACTTCAAAAATCCTCAACACCTTTTCAAATTCCTCTGGTGTGAATAAAATGCTCATGGCGGGTTAAATAACTAGATCTTGTAAATCAACCGTTACATTTGATTTTCCAGTTTAAATATAGACCATTTGATTTGCTCCTCTAACTCTGAAATCAAGCTGTCCATGTGGCAGGAAAGGATTGGAGTGGTTACAGGGAAAGCCTTTTGCATTTTGTGATTTTTTAGAGATTTGGCATTTTGGAACGAATTGGCCCACACCCTCACTTTGAATTTTCAACCTAGACACGTGGCACCCTCTGATTGGAAATGGGGTCGTGACCTTTTTCTTAATATTTTAACCTTTTTTTGGAAAAAGGCTCAAAAACTCAATTTCCTTTGCTGGCCTGCTACTTCAATTTGACTAGGACATGTGGCATGTTCTGATTGGATATGAGGTTGCAGCTCTTTTCTCAACATTTTAACCTTTTTTGGAAAAAGGCTCAAAAAATCAAATTCCTCTGCCGGTCCGCTCTTCCACTTTGAATTTTCAATGGTGGGCCTGATACCTTGGTGGAGCCACAGAGAATTCTAGAAATTTTACTTCGCTTTTGGAAATTTGGTTAAATTTCCAAAAGTGCCCTGATGACTCGCTTGTTTGATTTGACTTTTTCCTTGCGGGCTCAAGCTTTGACTTTTTTCCTTTTTTTTGTAAAGGGGCTCAAAAACACAAATTCCCCTAATGGCCCACTCGTCCACTTTGACTTTTCATCTTTGATTCAGCTTTTCAGGTCCACAGGGCAAATTTACCATTTTTACCAAAAGTGGCCAAAAGTGTTAAGTTCACCAAAAAGCCCATTTCTCCCCATCCAATAGGATCTGACCACGTACTTGCATTCATTGGGGCCAAAATTTGATGGGGAAAAGACACCCGTCATCCTGATTGCGGGAAAAATACATAGAGGAAGAGAACTTCATCATTTTGAGTCCAATTCTTGAATTTATTTCGTGAACCAAAGGCATGGGAGCAAAAAATTGATTTGACAATCCAGGCCATAAAATAAGCGAACAATTTCAATCACAAAGGAGATTGTAAAGAGGATATCTCATGCAAAGACCAGGAGATGGAGAATTTCTAAAAATGAGCAAAACAAAGGTTTAAACAGCTCTAGGGCACGACTTTTGCTAATTTCTTGAATATCTAACTTGGCTTAAACACCAACGAAGGGCATGAGCTCAATTTTTTTGAATTTGGCTATGAAAATACAGAGTAGTTTTCAGGAGACAACAAGTACATAACATAAGATTGGATTTCGTAAATACTTGCTATGTTTTTTTGACATTATTACTTCTCGTTTCCATAAATAGTTCTTGTTGATTAAGGTAATTATGTACTACGATGGTCTAGATGGTTTGTAAACCATTTAAACAAGTGTTGTGATTAAGTGGTTAACTGTATGGAAAACACTATTTGTCTTCTTGAATAACATTTTTTCATTAGGACAAGAGTGTTTTTATGCTTGCGGTAGGAAGAAATTATATAGGAATAAATATTTACAAAGATAGATTTTGATAATGGACTTGGAATCTACTTGCTTGATTATTTTTGCCATATCTCTAAATTAGGTATTGAAATCTTTATTGATGATGACCTTGATTGAACATTTGATTAGAAGACTACCCTTGGTTGAAAATTGAGTAATCCCTAAACATCTAAGCTTGTTTCCACTTAAAAGAGATGATTTCATTAGTCAGATTCTTGAGTGAGGATCTAAAGCCATTAGTATCATCTTAATTTTCAGAGGAATAAGATTTGGAGGGAGGTGATGAACCGTTTGGCTCAAGGATAAGAGCAAGGGAAGATTAAATATTTTAATGAATTTTAGGAAATAAAGCCATAGGTAATCTAGGGTCTATTTTCCCATCTTGAATCAAACAATTTTGAGCTCTAATGGCTATTTTATATGCATCAAGTAATGTTGCAGTACCCATAGATTGTATCATTACAATAATATTAATATTTAGAGCTATTAGAAAGTATAAGAAAACACCTTGAGGGGTTGGTCTTAAAAGAGTTGGAATTTTGTCGCATGTATTCTAAAATATGAAGTTGAAATCTTCCATAAGCTCATTGGGAGCTCTCTTAATAGTTGTTAATTGTTCTAGTAGAGAGATATTGTTTTCCTTTTTATCAAACTACTTGTAAATCTTATCCCAAGCTCATCTCATATATGAATAGAAATAGGTTGCAGAATCATATACCATTGTAATGATTTTCCTTTGAAATATGAGGCTAGAATCCTAACTGTTACATCATCTTTAGTGAAAATATGAACTAAACAAACATTAAAAACATCCACGATGTGCTCTATGGGGTAGTCAAATTTTCACCAGTAAATAATGGAATTATATTTAGGGCACATACTGGTATATCATGTCAAGAATTCAAATCCAAGGGAATGCCACCATTAAAGGTTATAAAGGGTAAATTTGTTTTATGGGCCTTGAGTGGAAGATATCTTAAATATTTTATGGAGAAAGATAAGTGTCAACAAGGAGGAGGAGTGGAGAGATTTATATTTGGAGGAGAAAGGGATCTCTGAACTGATCTTTCTTTTATTCTACTGGGTGAAAGTTGTAGGTATTAAAAAGATTGACCTCTTTCTATGTTTTGTATCATATGTATCCTTCTTGTTGAGTAGATAAACCAGTTAAGTATTATCCATGTGCAAAGGTTGAAGACCGCACATAGGAGGGCACACATGAACTAAGAGGAAACAACTAAGGCCAAAATAACATAAAAAAATGCACACAAGCAGAGAATGACTATAGACATAAGTCAATGCACGTGAGGAAAAGGAAGATCAAAGCACAAAGGTTTGCACATGCACACAAGTTCCAGGAGTTAGCTGAATTTCTTAGTGAAGGCTAAAAATAGGAAAAATAGAGTTGGCGTAGTATGTAAGGCACGTCTAGAAATAGATAGAGCATCGACTAAAAGTGAATTACATGGAAAGGAGGATAAAGAAATATAGGATCAATGCATGGATAAATATGAGATATTTATAGCTCAAATTGAAGATTAAATCACGAGTTTTAAAAGCATGCGACCTATATTTAGGACATATTCTTAGGATTAAATCATGTAAGTAGTGAAGGACAAGTTCCCACCAATTATAAATAGGTGTTGTACTATTTGTAGTAGAGAGTGAAAGGGGTGTCCATAGGTTGATAGTGGAAGATAATAATAAAATATATATGGTATTGTTGTCATGAGTTTTTGCAAGGGTAAAATTCACACCTGAAAGCATGACAACCATACCCTACCAAATTTTTTTTGTTTAAAGGTTATCTTGTGCCCTCCTCTAGATAACCCTAACCCATGTGTTATTCTTATCCCATCTCTCTGAAAATTCCAAATTTTTGTTTCAACATGCCCCTAAGTGATTTAGTGATACTAATTGTAGCCAAGAACATCCAAAACGAGATCTATCAATATAGGGTCTCTATAAAGCTTAAGAAAAGGAAAATTTCCTAAGGCTGGTACACATCCTAGAGTGGAAAAAGGAATAAAAACCATCATGGAGGTGTATTAGAGAGATAATAATGTTGTATATTTGTTTTGGAAGAATATGGGAAGTTTAAAAAGTTTTGGAGCAGTTTTAGTAAATGTGGGTCTTGGAGGGTGAAGCAGTGCATAACACAAAAATAGCTCCTAAGATTTAGGAAGTAATTTTAGGATCTTTTTAATAAGTTAAGAGCCAAAAATAATATCTCCACAAATAAACTTTATATCCCTAATGGATGGTGGTTTCACAATTTTCACAAGACTCAAGAAATTATGCCCACAACTTGATTTCAACATGCATAACCCTTAATCTCGAAGAAAAAGGATAATTTTTATGGGGTGCTAGGAATATTCAAGTGGTAATACCACCACCATCATGTTAAAATTAAAATTGTCATGCAATTTCATATAAATAATCATAAAAAAACTCCTCCAGGAACTCAAGTTACGGCTTTGACAAGTTGCTCCCCAAGGTATGACTTAAAGAGTTAGTCAATTTTTTGCCTTAAAATTTGAGCCAATTAGAGAGTGGCACACTTTTGTGCATAAAAAATACAAAATATTTGAGATTTTTGGTGAATTTTTTTTACCCCCTCCCATTTAAGCTCCTGGACCTCAATGTGACCATTCTTGAGCTCCTTTTGCTGACTTAAGCCCCCATGCACTGATTTTGAGCCTCCAACTTTGTCCAGTCACGTAGCACCACATGGAATAATGGGGAATGAGAGAAATTTTTTGTACCAACCATCCCAAAAATTTGGGATTTTTGGGACAAAAAAAATGCACTCCTTCCCAACTTGTACAAATTTGCAATTTTTTTTCATTTTAGTGTTGCTTTCAGCTGCTTCAGCTACTACCCGCACTCACTCATAGGAAGATTTTTCATAGCAAAATTTCTTCCTCTCCTCCATTGATGCTACTACCACACCTTTTATATCACATATATCATTCATTTTACATCCTGCCTTGTTGTTGAAATACAAAAATGGAGCTTTTTGACCCAAGTCATGGTCACGTGTTGTCAAAAACCCTCGAGGTGAAAAATGAAGCTTTTCTCGTATCTTGCAAACTAGTGAAAGGAATCCAAAAAAACTTTCGGAATATCATACTTTAATAGATTCATTAAAGCTTCATGTAATATAAATTTCATAAAATTACCTTATTTTTAATGGATCCGTTAAAAAATTTATGCCTGAGAGCATTCTTCTATCATTTTCCATCAAACCAAGAAGCGAGTAAACACGAGAATTTACACAGACCCTAACAAACCCAGAAAAAATTAATATTTTTTATCAAACCAAGGACTATAATACTAGATTCCAAAAATATTAAGTGTCATTGGTTTTCACTTTCTATTTTTAGTAAGTCGTCGAAAATGAAAAAATCCTATGGAAAATAGAAAACACAAAATCACAAAAAACTGAAAACTAGGGTACACTGGTCAAAAAAGAAAAAAAAGCAAAAAAAATCTTTCTAAAAATAAAAATTTATTTGAATTGGCCCTAAAACATATATGAACTTTCTTTGAATGTGAAGAAAACCTCTCAAAACTGATAGCAGGACAAAAAGACAATCTTACGCGAGATAGTAGCTTCTGGATCATAATGGCTAAAAATAGAAAGTCCTAGTGTTAAATGAAAACAGTTGTAGTAGGCCCCATTTTCAGTTCTCTTTCTACCATTTTTCACCCTATTAAGGTTTCAAGAAGGTTTCATAGCTAAAACAAGATAGTTCACCCTTCACAAAGGTCTTGAGTCATCAAATGTTTTCTCGAGAGTAAGACAAAACAATGCAGGGCGCAATAGGTAACTCATATTTCTACTTTTTGGACTCTCTGCAGGATGGTAATATGATTTTATTGCTAAAATAGAGGAACAAGAACTTCACAAGGGTATTCGTGCATGATCACCAACGGAAATATCTTTGTCAATATCAGAGGCATATTCATTCTTGGGAGTATATCTTATTTCCCCTCCCTCCTCATTCTTTCACCTATTTTTTCTATGCCCTTTCTAATTATTTGTTGGGCGTAATCATTGTGTTTTTTCTCATTCACTTAAGTGACTTTATAAAGTAATATTGTAAAAGTCCCTTTAATTTATAAAAAGGGAACTTATTTCTCACTTCCTAGGAAGGTAAAAAGTTATGATTTGAATGAGAAAATTAAGAGTCATGTGGGGGTAGGAAAAGAGTAAATTCACATTGCTATAAATTGGGATTGATTCTCCATTCCAAAGGATCTTGAAAATTTTGTACTTTATGGCAATAGTGGATTGTGTTTGCTGGACTTTGTGTCATCAATATACATGAAATAAAGCTAAAATTTCTTCCACTTTCTTCTTTTTCCTTTTTGTGTACAACTTTTGTAAATGTCAATCAAGGAATATAGTTTCTTCTTTCTAAGATGTATGAATGTGTGAATATTTTTATGCATGGTTTCCTCTCATCATTGACATAATAAGCATAGTTGTTATAAGCATCTTGTGTTTCTTCAACTTATCTCTTTTATGCACTTTGTAAGCATAATGATGCAAGGGAGTTGTATCTTTGGTAGATGAATCTGAGAGCTTGGTTTTGTGGTTTGTCCATATCACTAGATAGCTTCATCATGCTTTCCTCCATATTGAATGTTAAACTTTTCTAGTTACTGGGTGTGAGCTCTGTAATTTTTCTACTCATCGAAGTAAACTTCCTTTCCTATTTTCTCTCCTTTCCCATCATCATTGTAATTTCCTCTCTTGTACCATGTATAAGAACTTTGTCATAGGTGTAGACACCAAAATTGGGTCACACTCCCCTTGGTCCCTCGACAAATAACCGACTCAAACACAATCACCTAACCATGGCCCCTTTCACCCACTCTAATATTAATTTAATTAATTTAATTCATGATCTCATAATATATATTATTTAAATATCCTAATTGACATAATGCCCACACATCCACCTCACCTATACACCTCATCTAGCCACCTCACCGTAAGACCTATTCTTAGTATGTTGTCATAACTAACTAAGACCTACCTAAACCCTAAAATTCAAAGCATACATTCCCTCTAACCACATTCATATGTTAGAAAGGAATATTCCATTATAATCCACAAAAGAAAAAGAATGAGATCCAAGAAATCAAGAGGATCTTCCCATTTTTAGTAAACCTAGGAAATCCCACCCTAACCGACGCTGGTTACCCTAAACCACCGTTGGTCAGCCTGGAACTATCGTCAGTTATCATTTATTCCCCAAAACAACCTTATTTCGAGGCTGGATCATTTTCTGAGAGCAAGAGATGAAACCAGAGCTGCATGCAAGTAGAACCAACATTTTTACACACATCATAGCATCCAAAACCAACATCAAAAGTAATCACAGAGCCATTTTCAGTCACGAAAGTGCCATCACCACATTAAGCTCCATTTATTTGATCAACTACGATTTCCATCTAGCCATCAAGCCCATACAACTGTAAGTGTTTTATTAACCACATTCATCCATTTTTGTTTTAGTAGGTTATGCTATATCTACTCCCATTCCCATTCTCTCACCATTTACCTCCATGAAAACTTGACCATTCCTTCACCCACACCATTGAACTGCCCATACCCAAATTTTAAAGATCCCTGAGTATACCTAAGAACTACACAGACCTTGCCATTTCCCTCTCCATTTCCATTTATCCTCAGAACTGCCCTCACATTAAGTTTTTGATAAGTTTCCTCCACCTCGACCATTCCAAAGTCGATTATCCACAACCATTACTGGTTCACTTAATTTGGAAATAGGTGGATACTAGACCGTTTGTTGAACTCTATGTTTCACCTTAATACCATATGAAATAAAGCTAAAATTTATTCCCACTTTCTTATTTTCCTTTTCTTTGTATAGCCAGATCCTAACCAATGCCAGTACTCTGAGGAATAGATTTTGACCTTCAGATCCACTTATTGTAGTCGAATGTGATACCTAAATAATTGTAAATGCATTAGGATTTCCTCTAATCATTGACATAATAAGCATTATTTTCTGTAGTGCATCTTGATAGTTTCTTCCAGGGAGTATCCCTCTTCCCATGAACTTTAGCATATGCATAGTGATGTCAAGGGCATTTGTATATGTTGGTAGACTGAATATGAGAAATTGGTGGTCTGGGTTTGTCCATCTCACTAGATAGATTCATTGTGTTTTCCTCTATATTGAATGTTGAAGCTAGTCTACGTTACTAGGTTTGAGATCTATAATTCATATCCGTACAACATGGTAGTCAATCTTAATTTCCTAAGAGGTATTCCTCCTAACGTATCTAACATCATCTGTTTCGTCAATTTCCTCCATTTTAACGCTCTATAAGAATCATTTTAAACAACAGGTCTAGTGGAGTTTCCATGTGTGATCCCTGGATCCAATTTGGTCTACACACAACATTTATATAGGATTAGAATTATTTTACTATTCAATAATGGGAGTTGGACCATTCAATACAGAGAGACGTATCCCCCATGTGAAAGTTGGTGGAGACACCTAATTTTCCATATTGAAAAATAATTTCTTACCTACAGCTTTTCGATGAACTCTACTGGGGAGATATTTTCCCAAGTGCACCCAAAAGACTATCTTTGCACAAAAAATACAAAAACAAGTATATATTGAGAAAAAAAATTCAAAAAATTGGAAAAATCAGATTTCAAAGAAAATAATTCTTGAAGGAAACTTTGTCAAGGAAAGAATCCATGTCACATTATTTTCCCATGTAACAATGAAGAAATTTACATATTAGAGTGAAGTACCAATGATTGACAACGAAGAAGAAGAAGAAGAAGATCGATGACCGAGAAAAGAATATTGTTGATCAACTATGGTTCCAAACCAATTCTTGACAAAGAAGGGAATTCAGAGAATGATGATAAAGGTCTCTTTCTTCAAGTAGTTTCATGTCTCTAAAGATCAAAGAAAGAAGAAGATAGAATTAGAAATATTGTATGCTTCTGAGGAACCCGTCATCAAATCCTGGTGGTTACACTTCAGGATAAGAGATTTATTAAAGGAAATAAATTAGGAATTTTTGTAGGCCAAAAATCCAAAATGCAAGAGATTGATGAAAAATATGCAAAGGAGGTACAAGGTGTTGTATGAAATCCATGTGGATATGAATAATCTAATAAAGGTAATACTTTTGATCTTGCAAAAATAAATGAAAAGCTTGGGGCCATTTATTTCATCGCACTCCCTTGGGATGTTTTCCTTGCATATAGAAATGATAATATGAAATTCTTGAAAATTGAGTACGTGAAAAGAGTCATGAACATTTGTATAAGGATGATTCTTACTCCACAAACCTACCTCAAAGTTTTAAAATAAGCCGAGGATCTGCAATAAATGTATGAGAAACTTGAAGCACTACATAAGAAATGAAAAAGGAAGATGAGATGTATCGTACAAAGGATGATGGTGCAGTATCCACTGAAGAAATTTTTTATAACCTCACGCATCTCACTACAATATTAAGAACACTTGTCCTTATGCTACTCTCTAGATGACTTCCTGTACATATGATGATGAAGAAATGAACATTCTGAAAAGAGAATTATGTGGAAAGGCTTGAAAGCATAATATAAGAAAATTATGACCCTAAAGCCTATCATGAAATTTGGAGGTATGCTCTAGCTCTGAAAATAAGGTATGAACATGCCTTAGAAACACTTTGTGTTATAGAAAAATGAATAAATTCAAGAGTATCTTGATGAATTGCTGATAATATAAGGTGTTCATCCCTAGAAAGATTCTTGGATGATCCTAAAGAAGATACTTATCATGTAACCTTCCGACAAAAACCAAAGCAACGTCATAGAGGACAAGGTAGAAGACATGAAAATAGAACCACCATTTCATCTAACTTATTCTATGGCTTGAGAAACAACACATTAAAGGAGAAATGGATTCAAGAGAGAAATATACTTTTTGCATGATGGATGATTTAATGTTTTCCAAAGACTCCATCAACAATGAGGAAGTACAAGATGAATTTTTTTGAGGTAATCATGGATAACCCCCTTTCAAAATTTTGATCCTTCGATTAATGATGGAATGGAGATATGTGAAGAACTATAAGAAATCCATAATGTATCATGGACTGAGGATAATGAATTCAATGATGGTCATGAATAATTTTCCTTCCTATTTTGATCTTTCAAGTGATGTATAAATGTTGAATGAAGAAATTGAGATGATTTGACAGAATCAAATTCCCTTCCCAATTCAATCATAAATGACCAAATGGGAGAGGCCAATTTTATTTTGAAATTCAAGGAGAATGAGAATCTTGAGCATAACCCCCTCGAGGATTAAACTCCATCATTATTATTGAAGGAGCATTATGTTGATCATCATGATAAATATCAAATATTTCATTTTCCATATGAGCACGAAGATTCAATAATGGATGATTAGGATAGTAGATTGAATATCCTTCCCATATTGCTGCACCAAACATGGATCTCTATGCTTCCCATACCAAGAGGAGGATTATATGGATTTTGATCTTGAACAAGTTACCCTTCCCATAAATCTTGGACCTCTTATCCTTATTAGAAAATGTGGTGAGTTAAGTATTCTCATGTTCTCATAAGAAAGTGAATCTCGGGAAACAAAAATACATGGAATAAGTGAACAGAGGATATTATCAACTGAACCATGGGTACATGTATGGACTAAATATTTTCAACCATCTCCTAGAATCACTATGTAGATATTATTCCAATGAGGATGAATATGATTATATGGAAAACTCAGAAGAGTCATATATGTGCAAGACTTCTTAAAGGCCTATAGAAGAAACTAAAGATCCTCCAAATCAATCTCAAGCTCACAAACTTAGTGTTATGGAGGTGCAAGATAGGTATGAGGCCATTTGTAATTCTCATTTTGATACATCAATGTTTGATGTTGAGATGGAGCCAATGGATGAACTTGGTGTCTTCCCCAATACCTTGGTTGATGAGAGTGAATGTGAAAGCATGCATCTCTCTTTCACATAGTGTGAAGAGGCTCGTGATTGAAAAGTAAGGAAGGTTCTTGAATATCATTTGGAATTACTCAATATTGAAAACAACATCTCACCCATGGAGGATGATAATGGGGAAAATGTTGAGATGACTTGCATTGAAGAGATTTATTTAGAACAACGTTAAAATTTCTGAGAGTATTGGGAGTGTGTTCAAAATCAATTTTTTCCCACCACTTCGGAATGCTCCACCAACGCAGAACAATAATGTTTCTATGAAGGAATTGAGAATTATAATTTTGAAAATGATACCAAGATGGACTTCGAGTAGATGGAATTTGATGAAAATTACTTCAGACTACAAAGTGAGAATGCACATGAATCTTACAAAAGGATTCAAAACCGGAATGTGTTCACTATCTACCAAGCTCAAAATGGACTCAAACATGGCTTCATACCACAACATTCACTCAATAAAGGTGAGGGCCAATGATTTAATGATGTGGAACCTATTCTATAAAGCATATTCTTAGAGTGACAAAGTGGGGTGTTAAGGGAAGCTGTCAAAGGGGAAGAAAATCAGTTTGTGTTTACTACCTCCGAGTGCCTTGCTGATTTAATAGTTATCCCCATGCTGCAATCCAAGGATGAAGAACATTTTCCTGACAAGATCATCTTTCCCACTTTTGAAGACATGGAGAAATAATGTATTATGACTGTAGGAGATCAAGTAAAAGCTGAAATATACAAAGGCCCCAAATAGGTGACAAAATTTTCAATAGATGCAAGAAATTTATCATTACATTGTAAATACAAAGATGAAATATTGGTGTGCCTTCTTCTTCTCAAGAAGTGTAAAGCCATCGCATGAGAACAATACGATCAGACAGTGACTTTTATGATTCAAAGGTAAAACTTCAATCCGTTGTTCCATGATTGCATATACTTTTCTCAACCCTTTTCTGGGTATGTGTATATAATCTCCCCACCTCTATAAATATGCCTACTGTTGGTGCCATTTTTGAGCTTGCACCATTTTGCTCTAAATTTTCCTCTATTCTGCGTGCTCTGAAACATTTTTCTCTCAAATTAGTGGTCTGTAACTTGTTGGTGTAGGTGGTATATTTATTCACTTATTTAGTGTTATTCCACCTCACCAGGTGAGTCATCTCACTTAGGTGGACATGGATCTAGGTGTAATCTTAGTTATGACAGATTCTCTTACAGAATCTATCATATGTGTGTGTCATAGGAGTTACATTCCCATTTGGGAAAGTAACTCCTTTCTCCATTATGGAGGAATCTTCTCTTACATGGGAGTTACACATTCACTCCCCTATATGTACACCATCTCTTTTGATCTATGTTAAGCCAATACAAGCTAAGATAAGGTTTCCATTCCACTCCACTTTTCGAATCTTGAGCTCTCATATGCATGCACGTTGCTTTACAAAGCTTACTTGCTTTAATCTCGCAACTCCTACACTTTGGTGAAGTGAAACTATTCGATGCTCGTGAATTCCTTCCAGGTCTTCGTCCTACGCTCCTTCATGGTATTAGAGTGTGGGGACCGGAATCACATTGCTCACCATCATTGTTCCACCATGTAGTTTCTTGTGCAAGCTCTTGCTTTTGCATGTGCTCTACTTTCATATTTTGAGATTCTTGTGGGTGTTTCTCAAGTGTTCGTGGATTTCTAGGGGTTGCATGTAACTTTGGTGTCTTGTTACAGTCTCTGGTTGCTTTTTTTGGAGTGTTTTATTGTTTCAGATCTGAGTTTTCATGCGTTGGTTCTACTAGTTTTAGCGGTGGGAAGGTCCTATTCTTACCCAACTCATCCCCAACTCACTGAGTTGGTTTTTGGTGATCATCGCTTGCTCTGCCACTGGGCTCAATCTATTGCTCACTCGACCTACATTGACTATGACTCGATGTGCTTTTCATTCCGCTTGGTCTTTGAATCACATGTTGCTCACTCCATTGTTATCTGTAACATTTTTTGAGTCATCCTCGACCTACTTTTGACATCTCCAACTTGGTTTGTATTCCTTGATTGGTTCTATGTTCGTGTCTTTTTGGTGGATCTTTGGCTTGCGTTGGTTTTGGGGTCTCTGCATTTGGTTGGATACCAATTGTAGACCTGTGCTTAGTGCTCAGGCCCCAAGCTCCATCCTTGTGGTTGCTTCTCCATTCACGTCTTACTACTATGGAGAATCCAAAACTCATGCTCAGATTCTCATGTTGGGACTCCTTTCTCTTCATGAACTCATGTTTAGAAGCTCTGCTCACTGTTGGTTGCTTCCCCACCCTATTTGACGTGTTACATTGCATTTGGTTTGTGTGGTCTATGCACCTCACCCACCAGCTCTGCTCTAACGTCTCTGCTTGCGTTTTTTTACTCCAGTCTACTCGCTAGTCTCCTCCAACACATGCATCAACCTGCACAGCTCGATGGAATCTTGGTGGTTGCAATCACTACGTGGCTGGTGGCTTGCCTTTATGGTTTCCCTGTAGGAATCTTTGTGGTTACAGTCCATACGTGGTTGGTGGCTTGTTTTTGATGATTTCAACATTTCAAACCTACGCCCCCATCAACACGTGGCTCTATTAAACTTGATCTCCCTTCAACAGCGTTTCACTCTGCAACGGGAATCAAACCTGTGCACCTTTATTGTTCTGTGTAACCGTTGCGCACCCATCAACCGATGGTTCATTGTTGCTATTGGTACATGTGGTCAACTCGAGCCTACATAGTTACACAACTGTCCACCCACCATCTTACATGTGGCCCTTCCACTCGGTGAGTCCTTGAGTGCTCAGAACGTCTTTTTTAGGATTCTCCTCAGTTTGACTTAGCACAATGGGTCACTCCCAAACAACACCCAGCAACTCAACAACACGGATCTGTTCTACCACTTGGCCAGGCCTTGTTCATGTTTCATTTGGAATCTCTACTGCCTGCGCAACAAACACGTGGACTCTACTATACTACTTGGTTAAACAACCACATGGCTTGACAATGTGGGCCCACATTCCCTTTTAGACATTGTTTAGAGGTTAAAACAATCCGTTTTTTGATGTTTTGACGATAAAAAAACTCTTTATGGCATTGTAATAATTTCTGGTTTCTAATTTTGCTTGTAATTTGACCTTCCTACGAGCGTCGAAGACGGAGGGCGAGGTCTGGGGTTGGCACGAGGCTAACCCCCCCTCGTAGTCAAAACAAACTATGCCTAAAATTTGATGTCGTTTCCAACGAGTAATCACACGACACCCTTTGCACCCATTTAAAGCACTTTTTTAATGCGTTTGTGGCATCTAGTGTATTTTTCCATCAGTTACGGGAATCGTTTTAATGCTATAACTTTTGACTCGCTGCTCATTTCTGAGTGCTTCCTTGGTTAAAGTTGCATTTTTTTTTGCACACTACATGTTGGCATTGCCAATTTTGTAAACACACTACTTCTATAATGTGCCACATTCTGGGGGGGTTGATTGTACTCTTGGGCCTACACACGCAGACGCATTATCGGCCGAGTCCGACGTCTTGCTTTTGTCCATCTTACATTTTTCATCATGGAGAGTTCTCTTTCTAGACACGAGCATCGTAGGATCACCTTACAGCCTCCGCCACTTCTCACAGGGAGAGAGACCTATTTAGCTTGGCGTGCTTCCATGGAATGTTACTTCACCCACGAGAGTCTTTCAGCCTTCTTACTTGGGCCAGTTCTTGTACCCGCTGATCATCGTCATCTAGAGGACTTCCTTGACACTTGCGACCACATCTATGGTCACATGATGATGCATGTCTCTCGTTCTCTTTGGTTTCACGTGGCAGACTCAGATCCACCTCACCGTGTCTGGAGCATTCTTTAATCCTTGTATGAAGACCCTTCACATACTGCCACCATTGTTGCTACTGCTGATTTAGTTGTCTCCTCCAATTCTTCATGTGATGATAGTTCCACTGACACAGGCTCACTTGGTTCTACTTCTGATGATGAGGATTGTGCACCTAGTTCTGATGTAGAGAGTACTATAGAGGACTCTTCTCCTCTTTCTCTCACTATTCCAGACATTGTTGTCACCCCCCACATCTCATCAGATATCAAGCAGTCTCATACTCAGTCTCACACCATCATTACACCAGCCTCCTTTCCACTTCTAGTGTGTGAGGCCCATTCCACTCCTCTACCTTCATTGGATGATTCATACCTGTCTGACATCGCTCTTCTGTTTGTCGAGCCCCCTCATTGGGATGAGTATCTACCTGACCTTAGTCATCTTTTCACAGAGTCTACTTGTGATGCTTTACAGGTTTCTCATCCATCTATAGTTGTTTCAGAGGGGTTCATCATCTCTGTTGTTAGGAGTGCCCCTTCTGGGAATCATGTCACTTCCACATTTCCAGAGACCTTCATTGATCCACCCTCAATTGTGGGTTGTGGATCCCTTTTCTGTTGTGGAGGATGTTTTGTTCCCTTCACATCACTTGGACATCCTTTCCACAGGTGTTCCTCTTTTTCACTCTGACAGTTCTACGCACATGGCATTACCTTCGGTTCCTTGGCACTCACTCACTAGACCTATGTCACACTTTCATGGACTAGACTCAAAGTTCTTCATGTTGTTGCCTTTAGCTTCCTTTATGGAGTGGGCAGACTTCTAGCACATCATTTCTATCCTTCCTAAGGGCAGGCACACAGTTCGTTGCGGGTGGCTCTTCTTCAATCTAAAGGTAGAGGATCTTGTCATTGACATTATTCTAGGAGACTTCCTACAGCTACAGAGTTTAGATCCATCCATGGCATCTTCTGCATTCCTCTCGTCTCCCTCTTCTTCTCTCTTCTTCTTCTTTCCGAGAGATTTCCTCTTTGTACATGGGTACCTTTTCAAGCTCGTCTAGAGCTGGGACCCATATTTGGCATATTTCTTAGACTAGAGAGTGTTTTGTTCTCTTATGGTGGATGTTTTTCCCACTGGGTTTTCCTTCACTACTTGGGACTTCTTTCTTGTACATGGGTACCTCATCAGGCTTTGTTGTAGGACCCATTTCTTGTTTTTGACTTGCCGCCTCATCCTAAGTTACGATGAAGGGGGGGTGTTGGTGTAGGTGGTATATTTATTCACTTATTTAGTGTTATTCCACCTCACCAGGTGAGTCATCTCACTTAGGTGGACATGGATCTAGGTGTCATCTTAGTTATGATAGATTTTGTTACATAATCTTTCATATGTGTAAGTGTGTCATAGGAGTTACATTCCCATTTGGGAAAGTAACTTCTCTTCTCCATTATGGAGGAATCTTCTCTTCCATGGGAGTTACACATTCACTCCCCTATATGTACACCATCGCTTTGATCTATGTTAAGCCAATACAAGCTAAGCTAAGGCTTCCATTCCACTCCACTTTTCGAATCTTGAGCTCTCATATGCATGCACATTGCTTTATAAAGCTTACTTTCTTTAATCTCGCAACTCCTACACTTTGGTGAAGTGTAACTATTCGATGCTCGTGAATTCCTTCCAGGTCTTCATCCTACACTCCTTCATAACTTTTCCCCTCTTGCTTGGATGCTTCAAAATGCTCACAAACTTGTTGTTTTGCCCCAATTTGAAAGAAATCTGCATGTGTGCCTTGTTTTTTCCCCTAATTTTTCTAAAATATACGGGCTCTGCCATTTTTCCCTTTTGCTCGATCATGGAAGTTTAAAATTGATCAATTTTCACTTGTATGCCATTGAAAATCCAATTCCATGATAAAAATTCTTAAAAAACATTTTTAGTTGGTTCAATTTTGAGAAATTTGTCGTCCTTAGCAAAAAAATTAAATTCTAGGGCAACCCTAGCGTTTTCTGTGTTTTGACGGTCAGATAGATGTCATTTTCCCATCAATTTATTCTTCATAGTCAGATAGGCATCATTTTTCCGTCGATTTATTCTTCATGGTCAGACGGGCGTCCTTTTCCTATCAAATTTTAGCTAAAAAATCCTCTCCTACGTGGCTTTTTCTAATTGGCCGAGGGATGGCGGAAAATTGTTTTAACTTATCACTTTTTACTTTTTTGGCAAAAGGGTGAATTTGGTCCCATGGCCTTGCTTTACTTTGATTGGTTATAATGTTTCTGATGTGTCCTCTTTTGATTGGATGAGAAGTAGTGGGTCTTTTTGTGCCTTAAGGAATTTTGGAAAAAATAATTAAAGTACAAAGAAAATGCCTAGGGCCCGCAATGAATCAGAATGGAACATGTGGCAGCTTTAGAGCCAAGGATAGAATTGTAGGTGGTTGGATTATTTTGAAGTTTTTTGACTTTATTTGGTTAAAATAATAAATTCACAAAACAATCTGGAACTCCGCAGCAAATCACAGGTGGACACGTGTCACATTTGCATCAAAGGTGGGAATGAAGGCTGGTGGAAGACTTAGAAATTTTTTAATTTTTAGCGAAAGGGAAAAAAATTTGTGAAAAGGTCCATGGGTCTGCTAGGTCAATCAAAAGGTAACACATGGTAGGGAAAGGTAGAGGTGTGGGAGTGTGGAGGAAATGTTAAAAAATTTCCTTCACGGAATATGATTAAAATATGAAATAAGAGCGTTGCCCCATAGCCAATCAGGTGAGGACACGTGTCCTATGGGAGGGTAGAGCCGTGGAGGAAAAATGGAAAATTTTCCTTTTTCTAAAAAAATGAAAAATGTTTAAAGTTGAGCCATGACTCCGTATCCAGTCATATTGCCCCACGTGTCAGGCCCAAATCTCAACAACGGAGCAATAGAGGAAATTGAGAAATTTTATAAATTTTTAAAAAAATGGTGGAAATGTGTAGAATTGGTCCACGATTCTAATGGGGCCCATTTTGGGACACGTGTCTGGCCCATTTTCATGAGGCAGAGATACGGGGATATTTTGGAAAATTTTCCTTTTTCCAAAAAGAGTTAAAATAGCAATATCGAGCCACGATTCCGCTGGGACCCACATTGGGACACGTGTCAAGATCATTTTCAAAGGCCAAAGGGGTGGAGAAAAATGTCAAATTTTTATAGTTTTCCAAAAGTGTTAAAATATCAAAAAGTGATCCCAAGCCCATTTCCAATCACATTATGACACGTGGAGGGATCAAATTAAAGGATAAAGGAAGATCAATTGTAACTATGCATTTTTTTAATTTGGATGCCATTTGAGCTCCATGAAGCTTGGAGATGTGATTTTTGCATCAATTTTCACCATTTTTTTGTCAAATTCATGTCATTTTTGCCTACAAGGACCAATGTAATCAGTTTTGAGGATCAATTTGAAGAGAAGAGATGTTTTTGAAATGAATTTTTGTGCTAACCCATATAAAAATGTGAAATATCAGATCTAAAAGTTACAGAGTCAAATTTTGGAGGGATAAGGATGAAATAATGAAAGGAAGGGGGTATGCATACTTTGAAGATAAAAAATGTTCCTCCACAATGGATAATGATGCGAATTTTGCAATGATTCATCTCTTTTTGAGACAACTAACAACTTTTTGGACGTGTTTTGTTAAACGTCCCTGTCTACGAATCATGAGAATTTTTTGTAAGAAATTTGATCCTTTGGCATATTATTTTCTTGGGAAAGAAGGATTGAAGGATATTGAAAGCTATATATTACATGAATTTTTCATGCAAATGGTTGGAAGAGTTTAAAAAATCCTGGGAAACTAAAAATTTCATGGGAAAGTCTGGGAAGAAGCCCATTCTCTGAGTGACCACTTGAGAAACTCATGTAACTCTCTCTATACCAGATTTCAAATCATGTTAAGTTGGTTGCACATGTATAGTCATTAACAAGCTCTAAGATTGTTTTCAAAACATTCCCCTGCTGATAAATCTGATCATTTTTGAGTTATTTTGTGTTCTCTTTGGGAAAAATATGTGAATGCTTACATTTCAGAATGCATTTCAAATTTGTGTTTCTTGTTTCCTGTTGCAGTCTTGTGTTTAAAATCTCTCTTGATCACTCATGGTCTCATTTCTTGTTGATAGTTTAGTGGCATTTTCAATCTCACATTTAGAAGAGCATTCATCTGATAAAGAGAAACAAATTTAAAATAACTTTACCTTCCTTGATATCAGAGATTGTTTGTAAACCTTTGGGTGCACCTTAGGTCATGATTAAATAGTGATTGCTAAATGCTTCATTGGTTCATTCTAACTCAAGATTTTTTTATATATGATCAAAGATTATGTGGAAAAGTGTATATCTGGGCCTCCATTTGATGCACATATCCTAGTTGAAGGGATGATTAACCATCTTGATACTTTCTGCTATTAAGTTTCTCCATATTTTGCTAAATTCCTGAAAGAGTTTGGTGGACCTTGGTTTGTCTTATCTAAACTCCCACCCAAAAATCATTAAAAAAAATAATCCTACCCTGTTTTACCCCTATTTTGACATGTATGCCCATAGAAGATCAAAATCCATTTTTTAAAGTATACAAAATAGATCAGGATTTCAAAATGTCTTCAGTAACCCTTACCTTTCATTGAAAGTATCTCCATAATCTGGAAGTGACAACTTGTGAAAGTAAGATTTGGAGTATTGATCATATTTTCCCAAGGCCCTTTTCATACTATTTGCACAAATTGAGGGATATCTTCATCTCCTTCACCATTTGAGGGTTACAAAATAGGTTCTCTTACCTTGGTTGAAAGGCACAACCTAAAATAGTTAGGACAAGATCAAGTCCTATTTGAGTGTTATCCATCTCTCCAAAAATCTGAGTGCCAGTTAGATCATATCCATGGCTAAAAAATGACACACACCTTGCTCCATCTGTCTTCAAGCTTCATGCCATATCTTTGATGCTACTCAAACTAAAAAGGAGAACAAATTTGGGTACCAACACCAATGGGGCCATTTCTAGGGAGATTATTCAGTATTTAAGTGTTTCAGATCCCTGGTAATACTTCTTATGTGATTTATGTGCAATTACAAATCTAAACACCATCTTCTAATCAGATTTATAAGGTTGAAATGAAGAGTAGAATTTTGAGTTTGATATTTTCAAGTGTCTCCAATTTTTTGTCTAAAACTTTACACCATAGTTGAAAATCTGAGTAAAGAAGATCAGATCTGTTAAAAATTTGCATAGTGCTGATATTTGCAGTCATTTGATAAATCTTCATAGTGCATTTGCACAAAATAGGGTGAAAGTCCTTAGTGGTGACTCCTTTCTGTTATAATTTTGATATATACCAGTACCTTACCATAAATTAAGTGAATTTTGTCACATAAAATCTTAAAACCTGGAAGGAAGAAGATCTCTCTTCATGAGGGACCCAAGTAGAAAGTTATTTCAAGAATTGGGAAAGAAAGTGTTAGAGGAAAGAAAAGTTTGGATTGTTTTTGAAGGTTAGATATCAAGCAAAGGTATATCCATTGGTTTGAGAGATCATCCTTTAGTAGAGGATTATCACTCTTGTTTCAGTAATTCTAATTGAAGAAGTCCTCTCATAAACTTGTTTACTTCAACTAGTGAAGGTCCTATGTGTTGTACCTAGTGAGTTCCTTTTTCAAACTACACCTATGTGTTTCAATTCTAGTAAATACTTTCCTAAGAAAATCAAAACCTAGAGAATACTAATCTTGTGAACCACATTCTTGAGCCCCAAAGACCTCACACTCATCATCAGCTTATGTCACCCCCAATATCACCACCTCAAAATAATATGGCTTAGCCTCCACTCTAGACTTCCATATTTTATTCAACACCTTTAGTCCTAATAAATTTTAGAGGAATGGATGTTTACCCAAATGATATCCCTAAGGATGTAAGGAAGTATATTGCCAAAATTCTAAGGTAACAATGTTATAACCAGGTGATCAGCATCTCAAACTTTTTGTTAACATGATGGAGGACTTTGAAGATTGAGCATTTAAGGATGTGTATATTAAATTATTCATTCATACACTTTAGAAGTGGATGCTAAGGGATTGGTACAGGGCCTCTGCCTGATAATTCTATTGATTCACGGAATGAAATGCCAAAATGTATTTATATTGCAATAAGGTGACAAAACTGATCGTAGGTTTCTATTGTCTAAATTTAAAAATATCAAGAAGAACCGCAATGAATCAGTGCATGGCTTTAACATAAGTTTTAACACAAACTTTGATATGGCTTCATGTCGATTTGAGGCCATGCAATCAATCATGCTTGATCAAATTTGTAGATGTATTTGATAAGAAGGTAGCGTACTAATTAAGAGACAAGAACCCTACTAATTTAAGGTAGGCCTTTAGCATGGCAATGTAGATTGAAAATAACATTAAGGCAGTTGGGAAACTTCTCAAGAGATATGGTGTAAAGTTAATAAACCCTTAAAATCCTCAAGCAAGCAAGAGTGCTAGACTTGGAGGAAGTGGTGAAAAATTTGACAGAGGGCTATCAAAGAGATTTCCTACAAGTTGGCAAGAGCTAGAGAAGGGAATTGGACAAACTTTAGAAGGTGAGCAAAAAATCACAAAACCATAAAATATTTTCCAATCATCCTAGGGGTGATCAAATATTTGACGATAGAGGGAGAGGACCCATGGGGTTTGTAAATAGACATCCTAAAGCATGTGAAGGAAAAGTGTTACCTGATCCCTTAACTGCTAGGGTTGCTGCTATTGAGAAAGTTACTAATATTGATTAGTGTGATAGGTGTTTTCTGCCCCATCATGCATGTGAAGTGGATCAAAATGATTGTGTAGCTAATAATAATGATGGTATTAATGATGATATTTTCATGTTGGGCCATTCTTTAAGCTCATAAGAATGAGAAACATCAACTGAGGTCATAAGTGTAAGAACAACTGCAACCTTTTGGGATTTCATCAAATGGGACTGTTGAAATTTTTTTATTAAGGGAAAATAGTTTTGAAGGGACTATACCCTATGTACAAAAGGGCTCAAAATCCAGATAATAAACATGAGAAAAGTAGCCCAGAGAAGGGCAAAATAGTCAACTAAGAAAGGCTCAGCAGCCAGATATTACAATAAAGGCGAAGAGTGGATCTAAACATACAGAGATCTAGAGCAAAGGAGACAAGTTCAAAAAGAAACCAAAAGAGAAACAGAATATAGAGCTCCATAAAAAAAACAGCTCTAGAACCATTCGATGACAACCAAATCACAGCCAAAAAACACCAGCACATCAGCTCGTTACTTGAGGGCTATGTCAATCTTGGCCTTGATGGCCTGCAGTGGACATGAAAAAGGCAATGGCTGTGGCCTGAGAGGGGTCCTTCATGTCTACTTGGGAGATTGCAATGTCCCTATTTTCTTTAGGGCCCCATATATCTTCATTGATTCCACTTAAGCTGCAAACACTATGGATGTGTTGTTCAATGAAGTTATAGATGATTTTTAGGGTAGAAAAAATACAGTCATACTCTTGAAGTTGATGTAGTGCAAGCTTTTGAAATTCCTAATAATGACTTTTAATACTCAAGATCTTTTATGATTAAGGAGTATGATGGTGGTATCCCTTAAGAGGAAGATAGACAATTTTTAATGAATGCTGTTATGGCTCAAGAGAAAGATTATAACACTAGGAGCAAGGTTGTTAAGGGAGTTGGGCCTCAAGCCAAATCAAAAACACCCTTGATTACAAGTATTCCCTAGAGAAGCTCCTAGAAGGGGAGCACCCACCAACAACTCTATTGCCCCATGCAAAAATTATCAGTCCTCACTCATGCCCAAGCTGCCAAGTATCCCATGCCATCTAATGAATCTGCTGTGTCTCCCGTCTAATGTTTCCTTTCCTAAGAATGTTGAATATGACATAGCCCAAGTATTGAGCCAAATAAAAATGAGTGTTCCAATCATTTGAGTTTCTTAGGATTCTTGAGCATAAGAAGAGATAATTTGAGTACTTGGGATTGAAAAAGGAGAAGAGCACCCCAAGCAGAAATATAAACGTTGTTAAAACTCCTCCTCAAATTATTATAGACCTTGAAAAACCACCAGAAGTAGAGGGTCTTGGAGGAACACCTAAGTTATACTTGTGGACATCCTTAGTTTATTACCAATTAAATTTTGATACATTCTTTACAACTTTGATCATAAATGATATACTACTTCATAATTATATGTTTGATTCTAGTGCATCATGTCAATGTCATGCCTCTAGAAGTAATGAATGAGTTGGATATCAAAGTGATAACAAGCATATGGAAAGTGTACTACCAATGGAATCAAGAGAAGTGTTAGTAGTTGGTTGTGTGAAGGGTCTGGTGGTAAAACTTGCATCTTATCCTGGGTAGGAATTTGAAATTTTGATGTTGTGATTATTGATTGCCATGCCACAATAGGGTATGCTTATTGTTAAGAAAGTAGGCTACAAGTGTTACAGGGATTGTTCAGATGGAGATGTCTTTTTCCACTTTTCCCATTGAAGGGTAGCCTTATCAAGATCTATGGAGAAAAGAAGATGTTACACCTTATTGAAGATCCCAACAATGCTTCCTATGAAGGTGTTGTTTCCTAATGTTGATGCTGGTAACTTTTATTGGGTTTTTCTGATGGCAAAGGAGAACAAGATGGATTATTCAAAGTGCCTTGAAATAGGTAGGTTATCCTTAGACCTTGATATTCGATGGATTTTTCTCCAAATTTGGAAATGGTGCTGGTGTAATTTTGATTTGTCCTAGCTTGGAAGAGTTTATTTTTTCCTTCAAGCTCAATTTTGAATGTAGTAACAACATTGCTGAGTATGAAGCCTTGTTGTTGAGTATGAGAATTACATGAAAGTATGGTTTCAAGGACATCATTGTAAAAGGATATTCAGATCTAGTTGTCAAACAAATAAGAAAATTGTATGCTATAAAAAATCAGTCGGAAATGAAATAGTACAAACATGAAATTTTTGATCTAATTGAGATGTTCGATTCCTTCAATATTGTACATCATGATAAAAGTTTCAATTCTTCTACTGAAAATTTGGCAGTGTTGGGATCAAGATTTTGAGATTGCACTATTTCACCTTATTGTGAGTACAATATTGAAGTGTTAACTAGGTGAGCTGTCCTTGACAACATCGAGCATTGGAAAATGTTTAATGATGATTCTAAAGTGCAAAGGTTATTAAAAAATCAAGTTCAGTTTATAGATCCAGAATATTGATTGGAAACCAATGGTATGTGTGACTTAAGGAAGATAAAATTTGTTTGGAAAGGATATCATCCAATTGAAAAGTAACACCATTTCTAGAGGTCTTGTTGCACTTGAGTCAAATTTCAACAATGTTAATTGTATCATTAATAGAAACATGTTTGCCTCAAGGGATGTGGAAGATCATAACTTGGGCACTAAAGATAAACTAAGAAAATTTTGGTTGGGAAACAATCTAAACAGAAGAATAGAAATAATCATATGTTCAACTATTGAAGAAATATCAGGACTATCTGGCTTGGTCATATTCAGAGATAAAAGCATATAGAGAAGACTTGTTTCACCATGAGATTCCTCTTGAAACAAATGAAAAACCATTTAGAAAAAATAAGGGGATAATTAATCCACTCATTTCCATGAAAATGTAATATGAATTGAAGAAACTGAAAGAGGGAGTGATCATTCAGCCCACAAGGTATTCATCTTGGGTTGCAAACCTTGTGCCAATCAGAAAGAAAAATGGAGATATTAGAATTTGTGTAGACTTTAGAAATATGAATAGAGCTTCATTGAAAGACAATTATCCTTTACCAGACATGGAAAACAAGCTACAGTTAGTGACTAGAATTTGAATTGTGGTCCACCCTGGATGGTTTCTTTGGCTACAATCAAGTTGTTGTCAAGGAGTCAAAAAGATTTAAAAATTCCTTTACCACTCCTTGGGGAACATATTTTTATGTAAGAATGTATTTTGGTCTCATGAATGCTTGAAGTTAACTTCCAAAGAGCAATGGATTTTGCTTTTTGTTGGTTACATAAATGACCTCATTGTAGTTTATTAAGATGATGTGACTGTGTTTTTAAGGAGCAGACAATATCACTTGCAGCATCTTGGAGTGAATGTTGATTAGATGTAGAGAATTTGACATCTATTTGAATCCAAAGAAGTGCCATTTTGGGGTGGAAAAGGCCAAGTCTACTTGGTCATATTGTTTCAAAGGATGGTTTCATGATTAACCTTGAGAGGGTAGAAGCAATCAATAAGGTTCCAATTCCAAGAATAAAGAAGGACATCCAATCCTTCTTTAGGCAGATCAATTTCATTAGAAGGTTTGTGTCTAATTTTTCTAAATTGACTCTTCCTATTACATGCATGTTAAAGAAAGACCAAGTTATCAAGTGGGAGGAGGTTGTTATTCAAGCTTTTGAAGGAATCAAAGAATCATTGAAACATGCACCTATTTTAGCAGCTCTGAATTACAAGAAGCCTTTCCCAAATCTTCTCCTTTACTTCTGAAAATATTATTGCATATATTTTTTTACAAAAGGATGAAGATGGAGATGAGATGCCTGATTGCCTTATTTAGCAAGACTTTATAAGATGTTGAGTTAAGGTACACAATAATGGAAAAACAAGCATTTGCCTTAGTGAAAGCAAGAAAGGTTTTTAGGCCTTATATATTAAGTTCAAAAGTTATTGCTTATGTTCCCCACATCATGGTAAAAGACATTTTATCAAAGATGGAGATCTCAAGCAAAAGATGTAGATGGATGAACAAACTACAAGAGTACGACATGGACATCCAAACCAAAAATTTAGTAAGAGGTTTGGGCCTTATTAAGCTCATGGCTGAGAGAAAATTATAGACTGTGGAAGTGAATGAAGTAGAGGAAGAAAGGGTAGATGTTATTAAGAAGTTGGTAAGTTATCTGTGGTACAAGGATATAATCTTTTACCTCAAACACCTATGATACCCTGATCATTTGAATAAAAATAAGAAAAATATCCCTCAAACTGGCTTCTCAAAAATACATCATCATTGACTTTTGGATAGCTTGGAATAACCCTGAAGGTGTCCTCTTGAAATGTGTAACTAAAGATGAAGCTCCCAAAATAGTTACTGATTTCCATGGGGGAGTTTGTGGTGGAAACTTTACTGGAAGGGTTAAAACAGACAAAATTTTGTGAGCTAGTTATTGGTGGCCTACTCTCTTCAAATATGCAACCCTACTAGTTAGAAGATGTGAAAGATACCATCGTTTCTCTGGAAGAATGAAAGCTTTAGGATCTCTTCCTTTGCAGCTTGTATCAATTGCGGCTCCTATCAAAAAATTGGGAATGGACTTCATTGTTGATATCTTAAGACCCTTATAGTGCTAGCCATAAGTGGATTCTTGGAGCCATATATTACTTCACCAAGTGGGTAGAAGTAATCCCCACCAATAAAGAAACACACCAAGTTGTTATGGACTTATTTTTGAATCACATCATAAGCAAATTTGGTGTTCCAGTCAATATTGTTACTGATAATGCCATGTGTTTCAAAGCTAAACCATTGATGGCAATGTGCAAGGAGTATGGAACCAATCTGAACTCATGCTTCAAGACTATAAACATAAAGGGAATGGACAAGCTAATTCCAAAAATAAGAACTTGTTGAAGATCATTAGGATAACCTTGAATTTAAACAATAGAAAATGGGGGTGAAGAACTAAAATTTGTAGTTTGGGCTAAGAGAATCACTACCAAAAGAGCTACTAATAAGAGCACATTTGAGTTGGTGTATGGAACTAAAGCTCCGCTGCACACTTACATGTGTAATTATCTTAATATTCAGTTTGTTCAAAAAATTGAATATCAAGAGTTCAGTCCATATGAAACAAGGATCAATCAGATTATAGAGCTAGATGAAGAAAGAAGAGCATCACACCAAAAGCATGTCAGATTTAGAGAGAAGTTTAAGAGGTTGTTTGATAAGAAGGTCACTTCTAGGGATTTCAATATTGGATATCTAGTTTTGTTATGGGATATCAGGCATGAAGATAAGGGAAAACATGGTAAATTTGATGCATTTTGGATGGGCCCTTACTCCATTGATAGAAAAATTGGAGAAAAAAACCTTTTTTCTCAAGGAATTAGATGGGTAATTTCTTAAACTTCCTATTAATGCTAGGCATCTGAAATATTTCTTCGATTAATCCCTAAATTTTAAGTATGCACAACTTGTACAATGTATAGTGTTTGGCTTTTGGGCTTTTTTTTTGGTGTTTTTGTTGGTTTTTTGTTTGCCTTATTGTGTGACATCCATTTTTTGTCGAGTTGGTCTCATCTGGTTTTTTACCCTGGTTTTGGCTCATGACTTCATTTTCCCAATGGATGTATTTTGGAACTTGGTCTGCTACCTTTCTTCTTTTGGCACTCATTGGGAGTGCCTATCCTCGAGTAGGAGCCGATGTTGGTGCCATTTTTGAGCCTACAAGCTTTTTCCCTAATTTTCCTTCATTATATGTGCTATGAAACATTTTTCTCTCAAATCTGTGGTCTACAACTTTTCCCCTCTTGCTTGGATGCTTCGAAGTGCTCAAAAATTTGTTATTTTTCCCTAATTTGAAATAAATTTGTATGTGTGCCTGCTTTTGTGCCCTAATTTTTCCAAAATCTTTGGACTCTTCCTTTTCTCCTTTTTGCCCGATTATGGAGGTTTAAAATCAATCAATTTTCACTTGTATTCCATTAAAAATCTAATTCCATGATAAAAAATGCTTTCAAAACATGTTTCAATTGGTTCAATTTTGAGAAATTTGTCATCCTTAGCTAAAAAATTGAATTCTAGGGCATCCATAGCATTTTCTATGTTTTTATAGTCAGACGGGTGTCATTTGCCCATCAAATTCATCTTCGGCATTCTAGGGCATCTGTCATTTTTCCATCCATTTCTTCTTCACGGTTAGATGGGCATCCTTTTCCCGTCAAAATTTAGCTCAAAAATCTTCTCCTACTTGGCTTGTTCTAATTCACCGAGGGACGGTAGAAAATTGTTTTAACTTATTGCTTTTTGATTTTTTGGCAAAAGGGTGAATTTGGTCCCATGGCTCTGCTTTATTCTGATTGGTTCTAATGTTGTTGACATGTCCTCTTTTGATTGGATGAGAAGCATCAGGTCTTTTTGTAACTTAAGGCATTTTGGAAAAAATAGTTTAAGTACAAAGAAAATGCCTAGGGCCTGCAACGAATCAGAATGGAGCACGTGGTGGCTTCAGAGCCAAGGACGGAATTTCAGGTGGCTAGGTTCTTTTGAAATTTTTTGACTTTATTTGGTTAAAATATTAAAGTCACAAAACAATTTGGAACTTCACAGTGAATCACAGGTGGAAATGTGTCATGTTTGCAGCAAAGGCAAGAATGAAGGCTAGCGAAGGAAAAAAGGAAATGTTGCCTTTTTGGAAAAATGAGTTGAAGTGATAATTTTAAGCGTGGCACCACAATGAGTCAAAGGGAGACAAGTGGCAAGAACAAAATTGGAGGTGGGGGAGTGTGGAGGAAATGTTAAAAAATTTCCTTCACGGAATATGATTAAAATATGAAATAAGAGTGCTACCTCATAGCCAATTAGGTGAGGACACGTGTCCCGTGGGAGGGCAGAGCTGTAGAGGAAAAATGGAAAATTTTCTATAGACACCTAAAATTGGTTACCCAATTTAGTGTCCCTCACATTCGTTTACCTTCTCAGGTAACCTGGGGCACATTCATATCACCATTTCCCCCTTGGGGTATTATTCAATTTGTGATTTAAACACCTATCCTAGGTTTAATTCACCCCATTATGTTTTACCCATGAGTAATTAAATATTAACTATTTAATTACACCTTTTTACATATATCCTAACCACTTATCTACCCCATATCTATTCTATCCATATATCCCCCCTATTTCTCCTCCTCCCAAACCAAGCAGCGGGATATTTCCCATATTTGAGGTGAAAGGAACATTCTCATCTTTCCAGAAATCACTCCTTTAGGCCATTTCGGGAGTCTGTTTCCTGATCAGCGCCAACTGGTACTTGGTCGACGCCAATTTTTTCGAACAGCACTGATTTCATCTCGGTCGGCACCGATTACAAATAGAGGCCCAGAGCTCAGTTCTGGTTAGACAGTTAGACGGTGAGATAGACAGTGAGTTAGTCAAAGAAAACGAGAGAATTTTGAGCATCAAGTCTGAGCATTATCTATCAAGTGAGAGAAAATCCTATCCAAACAAATCCCTAAGAGGAGTACCGTTACTCTGCTCCTGCCACATCGACATTGTGAGTCTTCATCGATCTCTTGGTGACTCTGTTCCTGCATCCGGCATAGGTGGAGCCTTGTCAGCATCCCTATGACACTTGTAGATCCAGCAGAGATTGACAATCTAACCTCCACTGTCTGTTTCTCATTATTCCTGCAAATTTTCCCAAGTCAATGTCAATTTATATCATTTGACACCGACCTGAATCAGTTGACACTGATTTGAATCAGTCGACGCAGATTTTCCTAACTGATGTCGATCAGCCTGCAGATAGGTAAAAGCACTCAGGTAACATTAATCTAGCATTATTTTTAGAATTTCCTGTTTCCTGTTGCTTTCTATCCACTGTTTAGATTCAATTCGTTATTTTTGATCAGAAAATCTAGTCATTTACGTACATCTTTTATCATGTATTCTTTTTTCCTTAATTAAAAACGTGGACTTACATCCGCTCAAGGGAGCTTATCGCTTCCCAGACCCACTTTTCGAGGTAGTCCACCTAAATATCTTTTAACATTGTCTTCTTCTGTCAAGCATCTATGTCTCGCAGGTTTCCTGGATCTACTTTGCAATATCGCTCATGTGCGCCTGTCTTGTCTACATCGGCTTTCTTTTTCCATCTACATCTTCCGATCTTGTCGTATCAATCAGGTATCAATTTCATTTGAGTTTTTCAGGGTTTTTGTGTTTAGTGTGGTACATAAACTTGGATAGGTAACAAGCGTACAAAATTCTTGATCTACATTCTGGCATGCCTAGTGGGACCAAACCAAAGTCCCTTATTGGTAAGTTCATCTCTTTTCTATTTTTGAGCTTTTTTCTTTTTCTTCACTGATTTTTATCAGTTGTTCTTAAGTATTTCCTTCCATCGTTTTATTCTTGTTGCTTTCATTTCTTAATTTGCAAAGTTAGATCCTTTCTTTTTTACAAATCTCAATTCCAATTTATATTTATAAAATTAGTAAATCTTTCATTTGATTTCAAGATTGCATGTTCGATCCATCTCTTTATGCAAAATTGTTATTTCCTTGAAATTTTTCTAGTTCCCTAAATAGAAATTTTCATTTTGCTATTATCTGGATATATCTTTCTAGATTGGTTTGTGTGTTTGCTTAAGACTTTTCTTGTGGAACACTTTTCTTGTTCATGGGATTGTTTGAGGGGAAGAGCTCAACAATGCACTTTTTGAAATCCACACACCTTAGAGAGCCAAATCTACAGGTATTTCTCTTTTACGGTGTTTTTCTCCTTTTTAAGGAACTAAAAAAAAAGAAGAAAAAAAAAGACTTTGTTTTGTTTGTTTTCTATCACATTCGAACATTTCGATTTTGGTGCTTAAAAACAATTTAATCACATTTGGGAAAGAATCTATTTGACTTGTCTTCATTGAAATCAAACACTTCATTTTTAGTGCTTAAAAGGAACTCTTTCTTCATCATTTCTGTTGTGTGTTTTTCATCTAGTTTTAATTAGGATGGAAAATTTATCAAAATCGGTAGTGACACTATTTGATTTTTATTTTTCGCCCTTGCACACAAAACCAAAATCACTAGGTATAAAGCATATAAACAAGAATTCCTCCCCTAGCCTCACCTACTTGGAAGTGACATCCAAGAGGAAGAGCCTACGCGGTACTCGGGCTGCGCTATAAATTCACGGAAGTTCTGGTATATATTGGCAAAGCACCCGACTCCCTTATCGCAGTGGTGTGTGAAGTGCGGGGGTAGGCTCCTATATCAAGCCATTTATTGGTCTTTTATTGAAGTTCCTTCGGGACTCCTCACCAAACATTCCCCAAACCATCCTTAGTTTGGCTATCTGAGTAGTTCCTATTCTAAAAAGCCTTCCCTAACATTTTCTTTCTTAAAAGAATAAAAATTTAAAAGAGATAATCACCTACGCTACTTGATTTGTCTGTGCATTAGTTAGGTCAATCTTCTTTTTTCGCTATATTTCTGCTTGTTTATGATGGTCATCACTCGATTACAATCTAGAAGAATGGCTCAAATGGCCCCTTCTTCCTCTGAGATCACCACTACTGTGGATGTTTCGGCACCCCCTAGATCTTCCTCGAGACCGTTGTTAGTTGGTTCCCCATCTTGGTCATATAATCCTTTCTATCAGCCAAAAGCAATCCCTTCACGTCCAACTTCCCCCAGTACTTCAGAAATATCATTTGCTTCTGACATAGAGTATGTTCCTCATGCGGGAACCTTGAATTTCAGGCACTCCTTGATCACAATCCAGTAGCCCTTATGGACTATATAGTACATAATTCTATTCAAATATCTAATCAGGGACCACCAATCCAACAATTTTACGATTATCCTCATGAACCATCCCAGGATTTTGTAGAAAAGTTGGCCTCCTTTTTCTCGCCTCGAACTACGAGAAGAGGGTGGCGCACCTTGTACCTCCTGTTTCTCTTCCACCAACCATGATGACTAGTTCTCAAATAGTCTTACCTATTTCTAGTGCCGCAGTTACCTCATCTATCCCACAGCCTACTTCTGAGAAGTATTCTACCTTAGCTATAATGGGCGCATCTGCCCACTCACAGATTGTTGTTAATTCTTCTATGTCATTTATTATGTCTCAGGGTTAGTATCTCTTGGTGAATAAACCCTCATTTCGTGAGTCAGTTGGTTCCTTCTTCTCATCCTCCACCTCATCTTTCTTCCAATGCTCCAGCAACAATGACCTTTATCCATCCTCTAGCATCGGCGCCCTTAATAACCAATCCGGAAATCAAAATCCTCATTCAGACTTTGTCCCCCACCATGTCCAATCAAGTCAACACCCATGTTCCTCAATCCATTCCAATTCAATCAACAAGTGTAGGATCTCATCAATCATAGGCTCCGTCTTTCATTCAACCACCTTTTCCTCAACCGCCTGTCATCTCACAGCCTGTCTATACACAGGCTCCTTCATAGCAAATACCTCATTAGGCATCACCCAGAACACCTATGGTTATTCCTCTTACCATCCTGTTAATCAACAGATGAATCCCACGTTAACACCTCAACAAAATCCACCATTCACTTCTTATGTAGGGCATACCAGCATACCTCCTCCTCAATCTGATGTGGTCCAAATTCTTTTCAAGAAAATCACAGACCTGGAGGCATCCACCAAAGGGACTCATCCATCCTACTCTTTTGAAGAAGTATGCAATGAACCGATTCATCCATCAGTGGCTTTTAATCCTTATCCTCCCCAATGGGAACTTCCTAAATTTTCAAAATTTCATAATCGGGAGGACCATCAACAGCATCTGTGAGCATTCAAACATGCTTGCTACCTTATAGTCCAGGATCAAGAGCTTATACTCCGTAGTTTCCCTATGTCTCTCACAGGACTTACTTTAGACTGGTATAATAACATTCCCCAACATTCCTTGTTTTCTTTCTCTCAATTGGTCCTAGATGTTTGTTGAAAACTTTTTGATAAATATCAGCACATAAGATCTCGATTACAGATCTTTATAACATTCATCAATTTGATGATGAGTCTATTGCAGAATTTATAGCTCATTGGAGAGGGATAATAAACCAATTGTCTTTCTCCCTTCCTCAATCTCAACAGATCGAGTTGTTTACTCGATCCTGTGCTAATAATATTTATTCCACCTTAAGGATCTAGACCTTTCACAAATTTGAAGAAGCCTTTACGATGGCACGCAAACTTAAATCCTGTGCCATTGAACAAGGGAAGTTAAAACTTCCTTCTAAATCTAAACCAGATTTTTCTCGGTTTACAAAATAAAACCCTTCCACTTCTTAAGACAAGAATCAGGGATCCACCAATGCTATCATATTAAAAACACCATGAGCCGATAACATTTCTAATCAAACACCATGGAAAGACTCTTCATCTTCTTGAAAAGGACCCTCGTCATCTCGATCTTTTACTTCGTTGGGGGAATCATATGCCTCTATCTTGGAAAAAATGTTGTAAGTTCACATGTTCGAACTTCCCCCTATTAGAAATTTTGATGAAAGCCAAGAACGTCCATTCTGGTATAGGGAAAATGACTTTTGTCATTATCATAGAACCAAAGGTCATGACATTGAACGATGTCAGACCTTCAAGAATCTTGTCCAGAAATTCATTGATAAAGGCGAGCTCATTTTGGATAACCCAAATGCTCCCCCAAATTAGGCGCTTGACGTGTTTAAACAACCTTTTCCCAATCATTCCCCGAACCATGATGCTTCAGGGTCTCAAAAACCAAACACTCATACTATCAGTGTCATTTCTACTGAAGAATCTTCTTCTAAACTTGAGCCATCTGCGAGCACATCGATAGAATCAGAACCTCCTGCCACTCCACTAATCGCGGGGATTCCGCCATCTTCAGATAGCCTCATCTTTGGGTATTCCCACATTGTTAGAGACAGATTCACCTCCCTCTGCCTCTTTATCTAATCTTCCATCTATTCCTGAGACAGTGTCATCCTCATCTGTCTCATCGTCGGACATCCTTTCGATGCTCGAGACATTTACATCCCTTCGAGTTTCCACTACATCTACATCTACTTCTGTTTCTCCCATTTTCACTACAACTATGCCATTGGTAAACATACCTATAGTTGTACCAACTTTGACGGAAGCGTCTTCAATTTTAACTCTTCCCGTCTCCTTTCCCACAGTAGTTACACCCACAATTACTTTACCAGAAGTATCTCCCTCACAAGGAACTGCTTCTTCATCATCCACTTCTTCCGTCATTGATACTATTTTTCCTATTAAAGGGAAATCTAAAGAAATAGTAATGGCACCTACACTCTCGGTTCCTGAACTTAAACCAAGACAACTAAGATCTAATGATACATCATCCGTATCTCCCCATTTTCTTCCCCCAAAAAGGTTTACAGTCACCTTATGCGGTTGAAGTTGTCACCATCCCTGAAAAAGGAAAACCCATATTTCGAACCATCAAGACTCTTGGTGCTTTCCCTCAAAAATCTCTCTCTACGCCTCATAAAAGATTGGATTTGTCTGCGGAGAAGGCATCTTATTCTATAACACCATCAAAACCATCATCTTCTTCTATAACACCATCAAAACCATCATCTTCTTCTACAACACCATCTTCACCAATGCCTCATAAAGTGGACTTACCTACTAGAAAGGCATCACCTCTCTTATCAGGACCATTGTCTTCATCCCCAAAAGACAGGGCACCTGTTGTTCCTCCGATCAGACATACTTTGGGAGCTTCCTCTTCATCTAAATCGGCATTATCTAAATCATCATCTGTTTCGATCAAGCAGCCTTCTTTATTTTTGAAGACCACAACACTTGTTACATCTCCATCATCTTCCAAATCTATCTTAGGAGCTCCTCCACCACCGAAATCAATCCAGTATCACTCACTTCCATCTCAAGTGCCCAAGGCTGCTCCTCCCGATGTCTGGAAAGGTAAGATGATCCCTAAAAAGACTGTTAAACCAGACATGCAGGTTCTTTTACCTCGGCAATATGTTGAGGTAAAAGAGGCACCTTCGTCATCTCTGTCCTCATCTTTGTCTACCGGATTCTATACTGAAATTCTTCACCAACTTATCCAAGCTTCATCCATATCCCTTCCCCTGATCAAACCCTATAATCCTAAAGGAGTAAAACCTTCCTGGTTCAACTCTGATTTGATTTGTGCTTACCATCACACTCCGGGTCATGACACTGAGGGATGTAAAGCTCTTCAATCTATCGTTAACAACCTCTTGGAAGAAAGTGATCTTCTTTTGGAAGAGGAGGAGGAACAAGTATCTACTATTGTCCCAACTTCATCTGAGCCTCAATAGTCCACTCAGACCTCTAGTTCTGTTAATTCCACTATGGATGATCTTCCACCTTCTCAAATCGACACAATTCATATCGCCACTAGAACCCGACAGTATGATAATCCATCATCATCTACAACATCTCACCATAGGGTTGTCATTTCTGTAGCCCCTCGAAGGAACTCTTCCTTCCTCATCAGCCTCAAGACCTCGGGTCTCTATTCGTACTTCACCTCAGGCTCAAATTCCCATGTCAGTTGAGGAGAGTGTTATGAAACAACTCACCCATGCTCCGGTCAAAATGTCTCTTTTTGACCTCATTCAATCTTCTCCGCAGCATCGCCAGGCTCTAATTGATAATCTGCGTCACATCGCTGTGAATTCAGATGAGCCCTAGCCTTTTGAGATGGTTGTTGGATTGAATAGACCATCAACCACCATTTCTTTTGAGGATTCTGAAATACCTCCCCTTTCTGCCAAGGATTTAGAGGCTCCTCTTTTTATCACGGTTCAAATCAACAACACTACATTAAAACGCACTATGATCGACAGTGGTGCTACACTCAACGTCATTTCTTCCCACACATTCGAACAACTTAAATTACCTAAGAATGTAGTGTCACCACCACCTTTCACCCTTCGATCATTTAACGATCAGCTGGTAGTTACTTTAGGAACTGTGGTCCTGCCCATTCAGGTAGGTAAAAAATTACTTCACGAGCTCTTTTACATTGTTGAGGGAAAATTCCACTACAATATGATCCTAGGATGCTCCTAGATTCATACAATGCATTGCGTCCCATCAACCCTCCATCGATGCTTAAAATATCAGTATGAGGGAAAAATCTATACTCATCCAGGAGATCCTTTTCCTTCTGCACAATGCGACATGACAACAGGGTCTGCCCCTCTAAAGAAGGATGCTTGTTCTCCTGGCGAGGCTTCATCCTCTTCCTTACCTGCAACTAAATTACCAAATTTTCAAAATCTGGAAGAGACATTGCAGTGTTTCTCGCTAGGAGAACTTCCTCTTCTTTCTTTTGACGCCCATCTCAAGCCTAATGAGTATGGTAGACCAGACAAACAACCTGAATATCAGCTAGGTCTTGGTCGCATCATCACCATTGGTCTTCCCAATCAATAGACTAACTTCATTTACGGTGGTCTTGATACACCTCACTATCACCCAGATTCTCCCCCTAGGGCCAAACCTTATTCAGCAGGGTTTGATTGTCTACAGAATCCCACGTTTGCAAAAACGTATTTATATCGATGCACGTGGAAGGGCTTTGGCCTGGGAAAATATGAACAAGGTGTGCATGACCTCACATCCATTCCAACTCTTAAACCACATCAAAAATTTGGTTTAGGATTTAAACCCCTCTCAAAGGCCACCATCACCATTCTCGATGAGCCTCTTTCCATTGAGGAACCATCTTCTCCCGTCAGGTCAGAAACATCATTTGATGAGGATGATGCCATTTCCATTCCGTCTAACTTTTTTTTTAGTCAATACCATTTCCTTAGGACCACTGACCTACAAAACTAATGAAAAATCCACTTCCATACTGTTAATCTTCCCTGGAATAGTTGGAGATGATTCTCCCACTATCAACACTATCCACTGTGCGGATGATGACTCTGTCCTCACCTATCTGGGGGCAGAGGATTCCTATCTTCCTAAAACCATTCCTTCTGACACGTCTATGCTTCTCAACGAAGCCACTGTCGACCTTAATATAGGGACTTCTAAAGACCCTCGCATCATTAAGGTCGGCCAATCTCTTAATCCACAGGAGTTAGGAGACTTCACCACTTTTCTTTCCAACCATCGTCAAGCCTTTGCTTGGTCATATGAGGATATGCCAGGACTCGATCCTGATATCGTGGTCCACAATATCATTACTCTTCCTGACATCAAACCGGTTAAACAAAAATTGCGTAAAATGCACCCTCGAGTAGCCCTTCTTGTTAAAGAAGAGTTGTAGCGCTTGCTTTCAGCTAACTTCATCCAACCCATCGATTATCCACAATGGGTTTCAAATGTAGTACCAGTAACTAAAGCTACTGGAAAAATTTGAATTTGTACCGACTTCCGGGATCTTAATCTTGCTTGTCCAAAAGATGATTTTCCTCTACCTAATATCGACCAACTAGTGGATTTAACTGCGGGTCACGAGATGCTTTCTCTTATGGATGGTTTCTCTGGGTATAATCAAATTCTCATCACACCAGAGGACCAACATAAGACTTCCTTCATAACTCCTTGGGGGAATTTTTGTTATCGTGTCATGCCTTTCGGTCTTAAGAATGCAGGAGCAACCTATCAGAGAAATGACCTACATCTTCCACGATCTCTTACACAAAACTATGGAAGATTACGTCGACGATCTCCTTGGTAAATCCAAATGCCATTCAGGATCATCTTTTCATTCTTGCACCTCTCTTTGAGAGGCTTATTCACTTTTTTCTTCATCTAAATCCATCTAAGTGCGTGTTTGGCGTTCTCACTAGTAAACTCTTAGGCTTTATCATTTCTATTAGGGGTATTGAAGTAGACCCCACAAAAATAAAAGCTATCCTTGAGATGCCTCCCCCTTCTAACTTAAAGCAACTCTGCAGTCTTCAAGGACACCTTCAATCAGTGCATCGTTTTATCTCACAACTGTCAGACCGTTGTCAACCTTTCCATCATCTCCTCCATAAGAATGTTCATTTTGAATGGGATGAGCGTTGCCAAAAAGCCTTTGATGATCTCAAAGCTTATCTTCTTTCTCCACCTGTGCTTACACCTCCACGTGAGGGGGAGCCATTCTATCTTTATATCTCTATGACTGACCATGCTCTGGGAGCCATGATCTCACATCGGGATGCTTGTGGTAAAGAACAAGCCATCTATTACATCAGCCATACTCTCCATGAGTATGAAACACGCTATTCCGAAGCTGAAAAGTTGTGTTGTGCTCTCTTCTTTGCAACTTCTAAGCTTCGTCACTACCTCCTCAATCATAAAACTTACATTGTCACAAGTGTCAATCCACTCAAGATAATGCATGTGAAGCCTTATCACAATGATCGTATCACTCGTTGGCTCATGCTTATGACAGAATTTGATCTCGAATTTATCCCGCAAAAATCTATCAAGGGTCAGGTCATTGCAGATCAATTAGCTGATGCTCCTCTTCCAGACACTCAAGACCCTCTCGCTCAATTCCCCGATGAGTATATCCAACAAATTGATTTCGGTCTTTCTCCGTTTAAAGTAAAAATCTTCTTTGATGGATCCAAATGCTAGCAAGGGGGAGGTGCAGGTTTCGTTATGATTCCTCCTTGGGGTGCACCTATCCCAGTTGCACACAAACTTAACTTTGAGTGTACCAATAATATGGCTGAATATGAAGCTCTTGTTTTAGGTCTTCAAAATGCCATTAATCTTGGCACCCGCCATATCAACATCTTTGGTGACTCTGAACTCATCGTTAATCAAGTCACTGGTGTCTATCAATGCAAGAATGATATCCTTCAAAAATATCGCGATATCATTCTCTTTCAACTTCAATCCTTTGATAAATTCACTATCCAAGCTATTCCTCGCACTGTCGAATCAATTCATAGATACGATGGCTTCTTTATCCTCACTTATTCCACCTTTTACCGAAGACTCGCGACTTTATGTGGTTGTGCAATGATTAGACCAACCATCTCATCTCAGGAAACTGACTTCAATCAATGCCGTTACAACCAATACTCAAGACGAGTGGTATCAACACATTGTTGATTATCTATCCCATTCAGTGCTTCCTCTAGATCTTACTTCCAATGGTAGAAGATATTTTATCCTACGCGCTAATCGCTATACTATTCTAGGTGGAATCCTCTACAAACGTGGTTTTGATGGTATTTTGCTTCGGTGCCTCAAAACCCCTGAATCATCTAAGGCTATCTAGGAGGTCCATGATGGTATCTGTGGTGGACATTTTAGTGGTTTGGCCGTAGCTAAACGCATCTTATGCTTAGGCTATTATTGGCCTTCTCTTAATCGAGATTGTTACGAATACACTAAGAAATGTGTCAAATGCCAACAACATTCCAATCTTACGCATATCCCTAGTCAAGCTTTGCAACCTGCGACAGATTTGTGGCCTTTTTTGCAATGGGGTCTTGATCTCATCGGTCTTATCAATCCCTGCTCTTCACAGTGTCATCATTCTATCATTACTGCCACAGAATACTTTACTAAGTGGGTGGAAGCTATTCCCCTTTCCTCAACAAAAGCTAAACCAATTGTTGATTTTGTCTATCAACACATCATTTTTCGCTTTGGTATTCCACACAAACTCATCACAGACAATGGTAAATCTTTCAAAAATGTCAATTTACAGAATCTCTGTGACACTTTCAATATCAAACTCAGCTTTTCTTCTCCATACTATCCCTAAGCTAATGGCCAGGCCGAAGCTTCCAATAAAAACTTTGCGTAACATCCTCGCAAAGGTAACTAGTCGAGCTGGTAGGGATTGGCATTTACATATCCCTTTTTCTCTCTGGGCTTATCAGACTAGCATTCATACTCCTACTGGTGCTACTCCCTTCTCTCTCATCTATGGGTCTGAGGCTGTTCTTCCTTTGGAAGTCCAGATCCCATCTCTTCGTGTTTCTCTCAGAGAATTTGTCTCTGATGAGGACTATCGTCAAGAGCGTCTAGCGCAGCTTGAGTTGTTAGATGAGTGCAGCATCTCAATGCTCTTGAACATCATCAAGTCTATCTTGAGCATGTCAAAACATGCTTACAACAAGCACTTGCAGCACCGTGACTTCAAAGTTGGTGATCTTGTTCTTAAAGAAAACCAAAATGTCACTACACTAGAACGGAGTCAGCGTGGTAAGTTTGCTCCTAACTGGATGGGTCCATACGTGGTTACTCATAAATATGGATCTGGGGCTTACCATCTATCTTCCATGGATGGTGTACCTAAAATGGAACCTATTAATGCCTTGCATCTAAGGCCCTTCTACTGTTAAAATCTATCTTACATGTTCTTAGTCGCAAAACAGATCTTTCATCCATCTATAACCAGTCATACCTTTTTGTAGTGATTTAAGAACTATGTGGTTCTCCGCGTTATGTCTTTTTCTACCTTAAAATATGAGTACCACGGCTCTACTCATGGAATTTTTCTTATGGATATGTTCCTCCTCATGGTAGGAACACCTTAATCACTTCTTCATTTGTCCCAAGTGTCTATCTTAATCAAATCTACTTAGGGTATGAGTACGCGTTTGTATACGTTTTCTTTCCCTCTATCTGATCTATCTGGTCTAAACTCAGCTTCCTCCCAACAATGACTAAAAAAAAAAAGAAGATGCTATCCAAAATTCCTAAAAGATAGACTGATCCCTTGAAGGACAGCTATCCATGCATTATTAAGCAAATCAAAAGATATAGACCATACCCTTGAAGGATGGCTATCATTAAATTCAAACTACAGACTGTTCCCTTGAAGGATGGCTGTTTCTCTCATGGAATTCCCAAGGCTTCTCACATTGATCAGTCCTTTTCAGTAACAGACTTCCTCTTTGGCCAGTTTTTTCACTTTTTAGCATCACTGAAAGACTTCCCGTATCGATCAGTCTTTCCACATCTAGCAAACTTCCCGCATTGATCAGTTTGCTTTTCTGTCAAAACAAACATCATGAAGCTGAGATATAAGACCTTTTTTTCGATCATATGGAGAACCCTATTTTCCCAATATGAGCATGTATTCTATCCTTTTGTAAATTTTGACAAGATACATACTTACTTCTCCTTCCATTTACCTTCTAGATCTGGTTTGTGACTAGCTAGTGTCAGGTTTATTTTAACCTCATATATGGCCTTGTATGCATGGTCTTTTGGTTTCCTATCAAAAGTCTCTATTTATGGTCGGTTAGGGGCCTAGCTTATCATTCTTTTTCTTATCTAGGTGTATTTCCTTTATTTCCCATTATCATTTCTTATTCATCCAGTTAAATTGACATTTAACATGTTAATTTAGTCAAAATCTATCATCTATCTAATTTCATCTTATCTACTTTTTCCAAAAGAAAACATATCATAGCATGTATTATCAACACATGTGGATCTATCTATCTATTTTTCATCAAAATTCAATTAAAACATCTTAAATATATCAAAATCTATCAATCACATCTATCCATCTATCATCTAAAAACATGTCCATCCAAGTTACACTACATCTGTCTATATCTATTTCTCATCAAAATTAAATCCACATATCAATCACATCACATCAACATCACGTCTATCTATTCTATGAATATCAGATCACACCTATTTATCATCTATCAGCATATGTCTATATCCATCGCAATTACATTACATCTATCCATGTCTATCGAAATTAAAAGCATGAGTACAATCATTTGACAAAGAAAATGATGAATCTCTATATATATACATGAGTATCTGTACAAAAAAGAATGGGTGGCTTTCAATCAAGCCATCTATATCATACATCAAAAATGCCTTCAAATCGAGGCTACATCAATACATCGATACAAAAATATATCAATCTCTAAATCATAAAATCTGATAGGTGGAAGACACTATCTCCTCCACCCTCCTCTGGACCAAGTTGTCTCTCCTGGCCACCAGCCTATCAAACTAGAAGCACCTGCTGCTAGGGGCCTGCCTCCACCTCACCCTCTCCCGGTGCTCCCTCCCTCTGATGCACCACTAGCTGTGGCTATCGCAGATCTCCTCCTCGCACCATAACGAGGCACCTCAGGGGCATGCTGTGCTAGGGCGTCCTCATAGTATCTCACCTCAGCGAGGAGAGACTGATATGTACTCAGGATCACTGTACCAGGTGCTCGTAGTGTCGCTGCTGGTGCTGGTGGTGGTGGCCCTCCTATGGTCATGCCCTGTGTCCCAGACTCTGACGTGGTACCTGTATCACCATATTTGGCCCTGAGGGCCTCCCTATGTCGAATGGTAGTGATCCCTCTGCTGGATCATTGTATCTCACTCCTGGTGAGTTGTGTCCCTCTCCAATATCAGGGCATCCCTCTCCTCTGTCAGAGCTCTGATCTCCTCTAGGGCAACCTGATGTGTCTGCGTCAGCGTAAAATGCTCTCCCTCCAGCCTCTCCAATGTTGTGGCTATATCCTCCTCATCAGCATCTATGGATGCTGGCAAGTGTCGTGGAAGCTCTGTCGAATACCATGCCACATAGCCGTCATCCACTCCGGCATCATCATCACTATCTGTAGAAGGTGGGGCCTCCCTCAATGGATCTGCCGGGATCAAAATCGGCAAATCTGTCTCTCTGTTGTCTCGTCTATATGGCCTGTAGGTGGTCGGCACTGTCTGCACCAGGCCGAACTGTCTCAATACCCATATAAATGGGACTCACTCCCACATATCAGGCCTGTGGCCCCTAACCACCCTGCTCTGTCTCAACCCCACCAAGTGAGCATCCTGACCAGCCCATGTCAGAAATACCTGATATGGTCTCCAGATGACCTACTCTAGTGTCAGCGTCCTGAAGCACTCGGCATACCAATCTATGGATCTCCCTGTATCTCCCGGGGCCATGTCGGCCCGCCATCACTGAAATCCATAATCAATGGCCCCCACTGCTACTGGCATCCATGGAAGCCTGGATGGCCTGATCACTACTATGTGCTCATATGCCCAGTAATGGAGCACAAAACTAACATCAATCCCTATCCTCCTGCCAGTGGTATACATCCATAGCTCATAATATATCTGAGCTATCAGGGCATCAGCAAATGTGAACACCTGTCTAAACTACAGGATGTCACAAACACAATCTAGCAATAACAATGGGAATCTCCCACCTCCTGAATCTGGTAGAGAAAAGTAGGAGATCACCATCTGAATCAACACTATCCATCTGCTCCTGGCATCATCCTGTCTGTACTGCGAGGCTATCCTCACTGCCCCGGACACTATCTCTGACTCATCCACCCTGTCCCCATATAAACCGTCCTAGGGCCCTCTGCTACTGCTCTCGTGGAGTGATCTCAATAGGGTCCCCGGTGATCGGCAGCCTCAGGATCCTGTATATATCCTCATGGGTGATAGTCATCTCACCCGTCCTGAACCAAAACGTGCAAGTCTAGCTATCCCATCACCGTACTAGTGCTCACATCAGCTCTACATCTCGCGGCACTCGTCAGTAGTACCGAAAGCCCCCGAGCCCGGCTAACTCTAGGTGGCGCCAATCTGTGTCAGTCACATCAGGGAGAATGGTCTCCAGAAGCTCAGGGATAGCATCCCGCATGTGTAACACCTCTCGTGCCTGCATCCACGACATCAAGAGAAATGTTAGCTTCCCATTTATCCAAATCAGAACATCAAAAACATACATTCTATCATCTTATCAGTCTAATGGTAAAATCGGCGTCGATTTACTTAAATCGGCATCGATCACAAATAGTCGACATCGATTTAAGGTAATTGGCACCGATCTCATATAATCGGCGTCGATTTTTTTTTTAATCGACGCCGACTGGGAGGATGAGTGTCAAAAAAACTCTTACTCCTCATTTATTCCTTTTTTCTCTAAAAATTGGGAGCCTAATATGCTATTTTACGATAAAATTATAGAAGGAAGTTCGGCTAGGTTCACTTACCCCTGGTCGTGTCCTCTTCCGCTTCTGACTGCTCCCAGAAGCTTCCATGGTGCTCAAATCAATTTTTGACTCTCTCTAAATCAATCGTCACGGTCTAAATAAATCGTTCACGTTTTCCTTTCGCATATTTATATGCGCTTGGTATAGTCGGCGTCGATTTGTTTGGTCGATGCCGATTGTTATGGTCGGCACCGATTATTCTGGATCACCGCCGATTTACACCTATTGTTGCTGATCAGTTGCACTGTAGCTTCTTGCCATCTCCTAAATCTTCTTGCCATAGTGTTGATGCTTGGCTTATTTATCTGGTCATTATTGTGCCCTGAATGTTGCCTTTTGGCACATACTTTCGATATTATCATCCATTTCGAGCTTGTCCCCTGTACATGGGGCACTCGCATTTTTGGCAGCTTAGAGTTAACGGGTCTGTAGGCACTCACGTCATCTGCTTTGCAGACCATTCGGTTGTCCCTACCAATGTATCTCTCTTTAGGTGCTAACTATTTTTCATCCCTCCTTACACTCACGGGTCTATAGGTACTAATGTCGTCTCCTATGGAGACCATCTAGACTACCCTACCAATGTGAGTTCCTTAGGTAGCTGCCTTAATGTTATTTTTGTGCGTCATTAATGATCAGATCTACTCCAGACATCTAGCTGGGCATCCTACATTTTCATCTACCTTTTTCAAACTTGGGATCGTTTGTTCTATCACCCATCCCATCCCTAGTTTGAGGGGGATCACATCATCACTTTTTCCTCCTTTCTTCCACCTCCTTGTTTTTGTCTTGCAACTTTGCTTATCGCAAGTTACTCGACAAAAAGGGGAAAAATGTAGACACCTAAAATTGGTTACCCAATTTAGTGTCCCTCACATTCGTTTACCTTCTCGGGTAACCTGGGGCATGTTCATATCACCATTACCCCCTTGGGGTATTATTCAATTTTTGATTTAAACACCTATCCTAGGTTTAATTCACCCCATTATGTTTTACCCATGAGTAATTAAATATTAACTATTCAATTACACCTTTTTACATATATCCTAACCACTTATCTACCCCATATCTATTCTATCCATATATCCCCCCTATTTCTCCTCCTCCCAAACTGAGCAGCGGGATATTTCCCGTATTTGAGGTGAAAGGATCACTCTCATCTTTCCAGAAATCACTCCTTTTGGCCATTTCAGGAGTCTGTTCCCTGATCGGCACCGACCGGTACTCGGTCGACGCTGATTTTTCAGAACGGCACCGATTTCATCTCGGTCGGCGCCGATTACAAATAGAGGCCCAGAACTCAGTTCTGGTTAGATAGTTAGATGGTGAGATAGATAGTGAGTTAGACAAAGAGAATGAGAGAGTTTTGAGCATCAAGTCTGAGCATTATCTATCAAGTGAGAGTGAATCCTGTCCAAACCAATCCCTGAGAGGAGTACCGTTACTCTGCTCCTACCACATCGACATCGTGAGTCTTCATCGATCTCTTGGTGACTCTGTTCCTACATCCAGCATAGGTGGAGCCTTGTCAGTATCCCTACGACACTTGCAGATCCAGCGGAGATTGACGATCTAGCCTCCACTGTCTGTTTCTCAATCTTCCTACAAATTTTCCCAAGTCGACGCTGATTTATATCAGTCGAACACCGACCTGCATCAAGTCGACGCCGATTTGAATCAGTCAACGCCGATTTTCCAATCAACCGACGATCAGCCTACAGATAGGTAAAAGGACTCAGGTAACATTAATCCAGCATTATTTTTAGAATTTCCTGTTTCCTGCTACTTTCTGTCCACTGTTTAGATTCAGTTCATTATTTTTTATCAGAAAATCTAGTCATTTACGTACATCTTTTATCATGTATGCTTCTTTCCTTAATTAAAAACGTGTGGACTAACATCCACATGAGGGAGCTTATCGCTTCCCGGACCCACTTTTTGGTAAGTCCACCCAAATATCTTTTAATGTTTTCTTTTTCTGTCAAGCATCTGTGTCTCGCAGGTTTCCTGGATCTACTTTGTAGGATCGCTCGTGTGCACCCGTCTTGTCTACATTGGTTTCTTTTCCATCTACATCTTCAGATCTTGTCGTATCAATCAGGTATCAATTTCATTTGAGTTTTTCAGGGTTTTTGTGTTTAGTTTGGTACATTAACTTGGACAGGTAACAAGCGCGAGACTCCCAATCTACATTTTCCTTTTTCCAAAAAGAGTTGAAATTGTCTTAAAGTAGAGCCGCATACTCTGTATCCAGTAATTCTTGTTCCATGACTTCAACCTGCCCATTAGATGTGGATGGTAGAGTGGTGGAGGACTTCTTGTGTTGTATTGTGTATTCTTCCATGATAAGGTAGAAATGAGTATCAATAGGTAAACGATTCCAATGGGGCCATTTTGGGACATCTGTCAGGCCCATCTCCCTGAGGCGGACATGTGGGGATATCTTGTGAATATCTTCCTTCTGTCCATAAAGAAGGCTATTACTTTCTCATCATCGAGCATGTGATTAGTGCTTTCACTTTATCGCATTTGGTGACACATGTCAATCTGATTTTCATAGGGGCGGAGGGGCGGAGAAAAATGTCAAATCTTTGTTACATTTGATTTAAAAGTCGATGGGCTGATCAAAAAGTGATCCCAAGCCCCATTTGTCAAATCACATCTAGCTGTACACCCGGAGGGCTCAGATTAAAGGATAAAGGAAGATCAATCTGTACCTGTGCATTTTTCAGGATGGCCGCCATTTTGAGCTCCAAGAAGCTTGGAGATGCGATTTATCACAGTGAGTTGTCATCATCTGTTTGGACAATCCATGTTGTTTGTGCAACTGTAAGGACCAATGAAATTCTGGATTCAGGATAAATTTGTACCACTAGAGATGTTTTGGCTACATGAAGTGTCCTCCATATGGCGTCCATCAACGTGCAATGCCCTGAGGATGTCAAAAGTTACAGAGTCAAATCTTCCCATAGACATCTTTGTAATAATGACAGGAATCTGGTCTGCATGCTATAGAAGAGAAAAAATGTGCCTCCACCAATGGAGTACTTATGCACTTTTTTGTATCACGATTCATGCTTCTCTTTTGAGACAACTAAAAATTTTTTGGACGTGTTCTGTTAAACGTGCCTGTCTGCGAATCATGAGGTAGTTTTTGGTATATCAAATTTGAACCAGGGTGTGGAGATAGTCTTCTCTTGGGAAAAGAGGTGCTCGATCAGGAAATTGAAAGCCATCCACTATTGCATGACCTTTTCATGCAAAGGGTTGGAAGAGTTCAAAAAATCTTGGACAACGTTGTCCTTTCACAGGTTTATCTATTATGAAGTAATGTCAAATCTCTGAGTGACAACAAAAGAACCTCATCTTACCACTCTACTAGTATTACCGAGGGTTTCAAATCATGTTAAGTTAGTTGCACATGGATAGCCAGTAACAAGCTCTGTGATTGTTTTCAAAACATTCCCCTGTTGATAACATGTGATGTAATGTTTGAACTTGTTGATTGCATAGTTCGACTTTGCCAAGAATCTATGAATGCTTACATTTCACCATGTAGTTCAAATTTGTGTTTCTTGCTTGCTATTGCAGTCTTGTGTACTTACAAATCTAAATAGATCATAGCTGAGATGGCTCATTTCTTGTCCATCCTTTAGTGGCATTTGCAATCTCATGGCAGTATTAGAGGAGAATTCTATATGTTTAAGAGATAAGGAAATTTCCAGTCGGGTTACCTTCATTGATATGGGGGATTGATATGAGAAACCTTTGGGTGCACCTTAGGTCATGATTGAATAGCCTCATTGCTAAATGATTCATTGAGTCCATACATAACTCAAGCATCTTGTGTTTAGCAAGGTCAAATAATGGGTGCTGACAAGTGTATATGCTAGAAATCCATTTGATGAACCTATCAATAGTTGACCAGGGATGACTGTAGAAGCTACATACTTGATACTTTTTGTTTTTATGGTTTCTCGATAGGTCCTTGAAATGATCAGAAGAGTCTAGCAGACCTGGGTCTACTCTAATCTAAACTTTTCACCCAAATATCATGGTAAAAACAACTAATACTATCCTGCTTCCTCCATGAGCATGAAACATTTCTGTATGACCCATTAGAAGATCAGAATCCATTCTCTTGACAGTATGTAGTACATAATTAGGATTTCCAAATGTATTCAGACATACCTCAACGTGTGTCTCTGTAGCATGGTGAAAGTATCATCCATAATATGGATCTCTACACAGTCATGTGAGAGATCTGAAAATATGCTAAGGAGTGCTCGTTGAAATGTTTGCAAGGTGCATTGCACACTATTTGCATAAATGGTAAGGGACATCATATGCAAATCCTTCCCCATTAGACAGTGTAAAAAATAGGACTTTTCTTGATCCTCAGGTTGCAACACGGATCTGATTGTACCCGCTAAAACCAGTCTAAGAATGTATCAAGTATTATCTTGAGTCCTATCCAGCTCTCCAAAAATCTAAGTGCTACTTAGATCATATAAATGGCAACAGGAAATGACACACTTCCTTGTAGCTACATCTCAGATTCAAGCTGTCAGTCGACACATATACTTTGCCATGGTGCTTGTAACATCCTCATTTTTATACATTAGAACAAGTAAATTTTTTTTTTTGATAAATGCTTCCTGGTTCTAAATACATAATTTAGAACTCACAAATCAAAACAACCATTCTCATAACAGATAACCATATGCAGCTGTAATGACTCGGAGTACCTCCGATCTATTCATTCCATGACTCGGTAATCTACCGGATCTATTCATGAGTATTAAGAGTTGGCGTTTTTTTATTTAACACATCACTCTTGCGGTTCTCTTCCCTAATCTGGGATTCAGAATGCTCTGTCCAAGGAACCTATCTGAATAATTGTTACCATTATTCATCGGCATCTCATCCCTTAGACTAGGTGACTTAGGACAACGCAATCAACAGCTTGCGATACTTTGGCCAAAGATTTGAAACATACTGCTTATGTCTCGTATTCCTTGACGGCATACTCGTCAATCTGGAATACGTCCTTCACCCCATTCCTATGTTATGTAGAATGTCTTATACTGACTTCTGTCAGACTCTCCTGTCCCAAGTTATTCACTCAAGAACGGATTAGTAAGATGACAATGTTATAGGGATGCTCCCGAGGACTAGGGATACGCTGACATACTGGGTCAACCCTAGTTAATCCAGTGTGTCAAGATACCCCGAGTCTCCTAGGGCAGCCTTATAACGTGACCACATTCCTAATCAGTCCCAGAGTAACTTGTTCTAGTTTAAGGTGTAAATCTTAACGATCAATGCAAAGGGTGTCGTCATAAGTCACCTGCATTGTTGTATCTTTGAGAGAAGATCCTAATCTTCTCGAAGGTACAACCCTGCAGTTGACTTGTGCCGTCAACCTTTAAATCCACCTCGAAAAGATCTACTTATTAATAAGTGTTACATACGTTGAGTTAAAATTATACTATAAGACGCTCCCTTAAGGGTAGTCTTTCCCAATCCCTGGGTTCCTCACCTTAGAATTACCTTTCCTTAGTAAAACCCATTACACAAGAGAAGTTATTAAGACTATAGGTCCCATCAAGGAGTTCATAGAATATACATAATTCTAAATCAACGAAACTGGACACTAACCCTCAATCTTCACATGAGATTGCTAACCAAACCCTTTTTTTGGTTTATATCAGTTCTCATAACTGAATTTATATCTTACTTGTTAGTATCGAGATACAGTGATTAAGAATCCAATTAAACGTTGTCTTGACTTAGATCAAGACTAGGAAGTAATGATTTATTCAGCTCGTTTAGCTCCTGCTCAGGTTTATTTTAACCTTAGCTTCCCAAAAGACAGTGATCTAGAATTCCAATTTAGCTTTAGATAGAACATAATAGAACTACTAAACAATCATAAGTATTCAGTCACATAACCTTGCAAGCTTACTTAGATAATCACAAAAGTCTCCAAATTATATAATAATAACAATGCTCTTAAGATCATTCGAACCGAAGAAGATCAAACCATCAAGATACGAATGCAAACACATAAGTAACAAATACCTCTTTTCATTCCTTTCAAAGCTAATCAAATACATTTTATGCATTCAGCATATTTGATACAATACTCAACAAAAAAAGAACATCTTTCTTCAAGTAGTACATTTAGAGAATCAAGCTATAATTCATCATAAAACCAAATTAAACAATCTGAACATCCTATCAGATCTGCGTGCCTTTACCACTTACAGCAATCATCTGCAAAAATTGTCAACATGGGTCAGTTCGGTGAACTGAGCATGATAAGCACTAATTCTTAAAACAATTGCAATCCACCAATTTTTTTCATTAAACAACCTGTTTAAATGAAATCATTTCACCAAACATGTAAACATATTTCAGACTATGCTCTTTTGTAATTCAAACATGACTATAAACGCGTAACTCATATTATAGTTACTAAATAGTCCTAGATACTTTTCAGATATTTTTTCATAAATATTAGTGACCAAGAAGAAACAAAAGTATCCAAAACAACTATCCATCTGAACCCCAAGGACAACAAACATCCAACAGACCATTATATTCAACAAAAATGAATATCCTAACAATTCATGAATCTATCAGTATGTTTTAACAATTCCAACAGTTAAATATAAATATATCAACATATACTTTACAGCAGAAGAGAAAGAAACCGAGACATTCAGATGTCCCTTCCAATCATGCTCATGACTGTACCGTCCACTCAAGAGTAATGCAATCACATTATACGCCTGCGACTAAGCCAGTCGAGACCACAGGAAGAATTACAGTCCGTCAAAATACAAATATAAAAATTGCCTGTAACTTACTGAACAACACAATAGCTCTCGTGACAAGGCAGTGATGAATAATCCATCAAATAGACTCCACATAACCTTCCATATTATTCAACAAACGAGAAAATATCCAACGCCATCGCTTGTCAAGGTACAGTTAATAGCTCTTTACTTCAGTCAAGCACACGACTAGATATTCATGATAACAGAAGACGTAATCATGCACAAACACAAGAACAATCCCACTGAGTCGAAACACTCAGCAACATACAGCTCAATCTAATCCCTACTAACACAGCAAGGACTTAAATCAACTGCCGAAATCAAAAGAATAACCTCTTTATCACAGTCAAACAAGAGGCTAGATAGCATTAAAACAAATGACGTTTCCATATGCATACATAGTGACATTCACACTGAATCTAACACAAACATGCACAGCTTCATTCAACTGAAACATATCCTTATGATAATACAGTCATGACTTATATTGGAAGCCATTTTCAAGAAAAATAATCACAACAAGGTCTTCACAGAAGCCGAATTCCATATCAGTATTTTCCTCAAAGTTTCATTCTAAGCCAAGCTACTACGGATACAACAGGGTCTCAAACCGAGTAAGGTTTGTAAAGAAAACCCTTCCTTTAATTTCCACAGAAGCGAACAGACAGGAACACAAGAATGCTAAGAAGGAGTCAGAACGATATGCATACACAGCGAGGGTTTAAATCGAGATTCGCGCCAACTCGCAACATATCGAGATCTCCAACAGTATCACATACAACTAGTGCTCATAACAAGGCTTCTATTAAAGTTGATTTCATGCGACAACAGTTCAAGAATCCCAATAGTACTCACAACAAAACTTATACAAAAGTCATAATTCAAGATACATATCAAGGATTCCAACTGAACCAATATCTTAAGTGATATTCAAACTAAGCTTAAGCAGAAGACGAAACATACGAAACATAAAAAGAATTCCAACTGAGTCTGTACCAGCGATATTCAAAGCAACAGTATTCAAAACAAAACAACAGAAATAGATATACCAGATACTTTTCACAGGGCTCCAACTGAGTCTAAACTAACAAGTATTCTCATTCATAGCTTCTACAGAAGTCAAAAATACTATCTACTCAAGGATTCCAATGGAATTCAATAACAAATAGTATTCATGGTGTATAATTCTACAGAAGCCAAAACATATTTTCATTTCAAGAAGTCCAACAGCAACAATAACATATAATACTCACGAGAAAACTTATAGAGAAGTCGGAATATACTGTACATTCAAGAAATCCAACAGTATCATTTTCAACTAGTGAAAACAGCAAGGTATCGACTGAAGTCTGAATCAAACAAGAAAACAATTCATGGACTCCCACAGAACCGAATTCGTATATTTTCCTTGCAAGCATTTCTACAAAATCTAACCGAAATGCAAAACACAGCAAGATAGTACAACCGTTCGAAACACAATGCACACCCATCAAGGGTTCACTTGAAAAATCGAGCCAGTAAGAAGATACAACAAACTAATTCATACAAAGCTACCATAAAAACCAATTGAACCCAAAAATCATCTGAACAGAGTTGTTCTAATGAAATCATTTGAAGGAAAGCAAGATTTTTAAAAGTTAGGGCCTAACATGCCTGGTAATGTTGCTTAAAAATCCGAAGAAGACCACTGAAAGAGCTCGAGCCTTCTCCTCTTTTTCCACGTTAGATTCAACAACAATAATTTGTTATTTCCATGCCTTATAAACTTTCCTCGACAGAGAAAAGAGCTAGTTATTCTCATAGTTGCCATGCAACACCAAGTAGACTGGTTTGAAGAACCAGTGATCAAACAGAGAGAAAACTGGAGCGCATGAAAACCCAAACAAACTACCAGTTTTCCATTTTGCATGTCTTCCCGAGAAATCTGAGCTCGGAGACCGAGTTCATTAATTGCATTAACTCCAAAATTCCCGCTCAATCTCCATTGCCACCGACCACCATAGTTGGCGATGGACAAAAACAAATCAAAGACCATTTCTAGATTTGGCGACTCTGCCACGTCGGATTTCACTAGCCGTTTGAAACTTCCACCAAATCCCTCATCCTTCATACTTATCCATCCCATTTAATGCCATAGAAACTACCGCCCATGGCTCGCACCCCTTCATAGGTCCCTTTCCTCCATGTTCATTAGTTAGGTTAGAAACATAGGTTAGAATTTAAGGTGATACTTAGTCTAACCTCCTTAGCGCTAGGTCACTAACCTTAGAACATTTAGTTTATAGTTTAGGCCTAGGTTAGATTAGCACTAATCTAACCCATAGGTTATAGTTTAGGTTTAGGTTATTAACCTTAATAAATCCAGCTTAGGTCTTAACAATTAAAATCGTTCAGTATAAGAACCAACAAATATACATTCACGAAAAGGATTCATTCCAGCACTGCTAATAAGCTAGTAGTATAAATGTATCTGAATTTATTACCTGGCTCAAGATCAAGACCTTCCTGATTTTACGATATCGGGAACCAATTCATTTAACAAGATCAGCCTGAGTTAACTCCGGAATTGCTTATTCCACACATTCGGACCTTGCAACCTTCGTAAGGTCTATAATTTTTGTTCATCCAGAATAAACTTAAAACATCTCTTGGATCAATGCCACTGATCCAAGGCTGAGTCATATAGACGGGTAAATCCACAATTTATTCCGAAATCAGATTAAACTCAGGTGCAAAAATGAAAGAAATAAAAGAGTCCAAGCATATCCTGGCTCAGTCAAAGATCTTCAAATGAAAGAAGATACAATCTATATCAAGCATGACTTCACAATCAAAGGAACACATCCTTTTACAGAAGAAATCATATATCAACACTTGAATGCTCAGGAGGAAGTAACAACAGTTCAGAGTGTTACATGCTTCCCTCCTAAAAGATTCATCGTCCCGATGATTACATATTCGATTAACCTTCAGGTCAACCAATTTATTAGTTCACAAAACAATGTGACTATTTCCAACTTGAATAGTTCCAGAAATCAATGTCACGATACATTTTATTCAGCCTGAATAATGTTTGCCTCAATCTGGCTTTCATATAAACTTGAAAAAGATAAGTTCATGTAAAAAAAATAATTTGTCAACAGATTTCATCCTGTTGAAAAAGAAAAGGAAAAGCAATTTTCATCTCTTCCAGATTTTCCCAAGTTGCACTTTCTTCGTTAAACTGGTCCCACTGGACCTTACATTGCTGTATTTCACGATTTCTCAAATGCAATTGGCGAGTTTCCAGCACTCATGTGGGTTTAACCACGATTATTCCTGGGTCTTGGACCTGCAAGGAATTCCAATTTAAAACATGTGACAGATCTGAAACGTATTTCTTAAGCAAAGAAATATGGAAAACATCATGCATGCGAGATAAAGCAGGTGGTAATGCTAATCGATAAGCTACAGGATTGATTATTTCGACAATTTCGAAAGGTCCCACGAAACGAGGTGACAACTTGGCAGCCTTGCCAAAAGTTATAGAACTCTTTCTGGGTTTAACTCGAAGAAAAACCTTCTCACCCAGCTCAAACCTTCGATCAACCCGCTTAAGGTCAGCATAGCTCTTCTGCCTATCTGCTGCTTCCTTTAATCGTTCGCGAATCAGCTTAACTTGCTGTTCCATTTCAGTGAGGATCTCTGGTCCAATTACCACTCTATCCTCAACACTATCCCAGCTAACAGGGGTTCTGCACTTCCTTCCATAAAGTGCTTCAAATGGTGCCATTTTAAGAGATGAGTGATAAGTGTTGTTGTATGCGAATTCAACTAATGGAAGATACTCTTCCCATTTATACTGTTGATCCATGCAATACATTCGCAACATGTCTTCCAACACCTGATTTACTCTCTCAGTTTGTCCATCCGTTTCCGATGATATGCAGAACTGAAGTTTAGTTTCGTTCCAAGAGCTGTATTAAGCGTTTGCCAAAACCTTGACGTCATTCTAGGATCCCTGTCAGATATAATCAATTCTGGTACACCATGCAATCTGAAAATTTCGTGTACGAATCTTTTGGCCAGCACTGGTGAATCATCCTTTAGATTTCCAGTGATGAAATGAGCTACCTTAGTTAGTTTATCTACAACTACCAGGATAACATCATGTTTATTCCTGGACATAGGTAACCCTTGTACAAAGTCCATGCTTATTACTTGCCATTTGTACTGCGGTATGCTATGAGGATATAACAGTCCAGCAGGGTGCATGTGTTCTGCCTTAACCCGCTGACATTCCAGACAATGAGTCACAAAATCAATGACATCCTTTTTCATACCTTTCCAAAAGTATTGTTGTTTCAGATCAACAAGCATTTTTGTGATACCCGGGTGTCCAGAGAAAGGTGAATTATGAAATTCAACTAACAACTTCTTTCTCAAATCGTTCAGCATAGGTACGTATACCCTGTTTTCATAACGTAAGATTCCTTCATTATCAAAATGAAAACCCTTATACCTTTCATCATTAGGTTCTGCAGCAAGCGCTGCTTTTACTTGCTGAAAGTATATATCAGATTCTGAGGCACTCTTTACCTCATCCTTAAACTGAGTTCTTAATGTTATAAGAGCAGAAATGTGCCTCCTACGACTTAGAGCATCTGCTACTCTATTCTCTTTCCCTTTGATGTAGCTAATATCAAAATCATATTGTGATAAAAATTCTAACCACCTTCTCTGTCTGGCATTTAGATTAGGCTGAGTGAAAATATATTTCAGTCCTAAGTGATCAGTTTTCAACTCAAAAGGTTTCCCAAGTAAATAGTGTCTCCAGACTTGAAGCGCATGAACAATGGCAGCAAGCTCCAAATCATGAGGAGCATAATTCAGCTCATGTAACTTAAGTTTTCTACTTTCATATGCTATGACTTGATCATTTTGTAACAAAACACCTCCAAGGCCTTCCCCAGAAGCATCCGTTACAACAGTAAAGCTCCCATTAGGGTCTGGTACAGCTAATATAGGTGCGGAAGTCAACTGGCTTTTCAGACTTTTGAAAGCAGTTTCACACTTATCATTCCAAATAAATTTCTTATCCTTCTTCTGCAATGAAGTTATCGGTGCAGCTACTTTAGAAAAATCCTTAACAAATTTTCTATAATAACCAGCAAGACCCATGAAGCTTCTTACTTCGTGCACATTCTTTGGTGCAGGCCACTCAGTTATTGCCACTATTTTTGAAGGATCTACAGCAATTCCTTCTTTACTAATGACATGACCCAAATAGTGAACTTCTGAATCAAAGAAAGAACATTTGGATAACTTACCATACAACTTTCTTTTTCTCAAAATTCCCAAAACTATCTTCAAATGCTCATTGTGCTCCTCAACACTTTTAGAATAAATGAGAATATCGTCCAAGAATACAAGTACAAACTTGTCCAAATATTCTTGAAAGATATTATTCATTAAGTTCATAAAAGCTGCGGGTGCATTAGTTAATCCAAAGGGTAGAACCGTGAATTCATAATGTCCGTACCTTGTTCGGAAAGCTGTTTTATGAATATCTTCTTCTCTAATCCTTAACTGATGATAACCAGATCAAAGATCTATCTTAGAATAGACCGCTGCCCCACGCATCTGATCAAATAGATCGTCGATCCTTGGAAGTGGGTATCTGTTCTTGATTGTTGCTTTATTCAACATCCGATAATCAATACACAGCCTAAGTGTTCCATCCTTCTTTTTCACAAATATTACAGGCGCTCCCCAAGGTGAAACACTTGGTCTAATCAAACCTTTAGACAAAAGTTCTTGCAATTGTGCCTTAAGCTCGACTAACTCTGTAGTAGTCATCCGATAAGGTGCTTTGGAAATAGGTTCCGTTCCTGGTTTGATTTCGATGGTGAAGTCAAATTCCCTCTTGGGTGGTAACCCTGGTAATTCCTCAGGAAAAACATCCCTGAAACTTTGTAGCAGAGGAAATCGTTTCATGGAATCACCATCTTCTTCTGAAAATTCAGATACCTTTACTGCATAAAGGGTACATCCTTTGTTTTTAGCCTTTTTAAGCTGCATAGCTGACAGTTTTCTAACTGAAATTTCCCGTTTCACCCCTTGAATCTCTGCTGTTTCCAGCTGATCATCTAAACATCTTATATTCTTTTCATAGCAGTCTACTTTTGCTTTATGGTCAGCTAACCAATTGACACCGATGACAATGTCATACGATCCCAAAGGTGTAACATAGAGGTCAACTTCAGTGGAAAAGTTAGGTAAGTCAAGGACTGCCCCAAAAAGACACATACTCACTGTATGAACAGAGTTATTACCATACTGTACAGTCCAAGATTTATCCATTCTTCCAGCTTTTCTCTTAATTTTAGAAGCAAGTTTATTAGAAATAAAACATTCAGTAGCTCCTGTATCAAAAAGAATAGTGACAGGTATGCCAAATAACTTACCCGGAACTTCTATAGGTGTCACTTGCTTTTCAGCTTGCTTGTCTGCTACTGCAGCATGTATCTTATGCTGCTGATTACGATCATCCTTCTTCAAAGGGCACTGATTTGCGTAGTGGTCTTTGCCACAATTGTAGCAGCCTCCTACAGGTCCCTTTTTAGGCTCAAAATTGCCTCCAGCCTTGTAATTATCACGTTGTCCTCCATAGGGCTTCTGCCCATTGTTATAATTTTTGGCAAAATTATCCCTTACATTTCCAGCAGGCTTATTTGCTACTGCTTTCTTACTATTATCCCCTGGAAACTTACTTTTGTTTCCAAACTTTTTCCAAGGTCCCTTTTTGGGTGCAAGAGAGGTTGAAGAAGGGTTTGCAATCTTCTTCCGCACTTCCTCTTTATGAGTAGAAATAGCCTTTAATTTCTTTTCTTGTCTTATGGCCTTTTCAACAACTCCTTCCATAGTGGTTAGACTGTGAACATCGACCTCTCCTCCTATCACGGGATTTAGTCCCATGATGAATTTCCGTATCCTGAACTTCTCGTCAGTTTGATACTGCGGTACATACTTGAGGAGTTTTGTAAACCGCTCCCAGTATTCAGTTACCGTTAGCTTCCCTTGAGCTAAGTTCTGGAATTCTGTCATTTTCTGATCATAGAAAAGTTGTGGCAGCCAACGTTGCCTAAAATAGCCTTTAAATTGATCCCAAGTAACATTGGTCTCATCAATATTTAGCTCAGCTTTACGGCTATCCCACCACGAAGATGCTTCGTGGGAAAGCTGATAGGCTCCCCAAATAGCTTTGGTTTCCTCTGAGAAGTTTCTTATTGCAAAGTACTTCTCCATTTCGCTGAGCCAGTTCTCAGCTCCATCTCCTAATGTGGTGCCATCATATTTAGGTGGGCTTATCCTTTTTATATCATTAGTGAGTTCTGCTGCCAACCTGGCCTTTTTGTTTTCTGGTTGTGCAGGTACATTTCCAGCATTAATATCAACACCCATATCGGGGTTGTCCTCAGGAGGTTGCTGATTGTTATTACCAGCTTCATCATCCTCCTCATTTCCCATCACCTGCTGTTCAAGTACAGCTAAACGATCTCTTGTGTCCAACAGGGCAGCAAGGATCTCATCAAGTTTTTGGGTTGTTGCCGCCCCTCCTTCAGGTGGAGCATTATTCGCAACGTTCCCCCTTGTTCTAACCATTTTCTGTTACAAGAAAATTCAGGTTTTTATCAGATTATGGACACAATAGGTCCAAGAGCTGCAACCTTCAGCTCTGATACCAAGATGTAACATCCTCATTTTTGTACATTAGAACAAGTAAATTTTTTTTTTTTTTTTGATAAATGCTTCCTGGTTCTAAATACATAATTTAGAACTCACAAATCAAAACAACCATTCTTATAACAGATAACCATATGCAGCTATAATGACTCGGAGTACCTCCGATCTATTCATTCCATGACTCGGTAATCTACCGATCTATTCATGAGTATTAAGAGTTGGCGTTTTTATTTAACACATCACTCTTGCGGTTCTCTTCCCTAATCTGGGATTTAGAATGCTCTGTCCAAGGAACCTATCTGAATAATTGTTACCATTATTCATCGGCATCTCATCCCTTAGACTAGGTGACTTAGGACAACGCAATCAGCAGCTTGCGATACTTTGGCCAAAGATTTGAAACATAATGCTTATGTCTCGTATTCCTTGACGGCATACTCGTCAATCTGGAATACGTCCTTCACCCCATTCCTATGTTATGTAGAATGTCTTATACTGACTTCTGTCAGACTCTCCTGTCCCAAGTTATTCACTCAGGAATGGATTAGTAAGATGACAACGTTATAGGGATGCTCCCAAGGACTAGGGATACGCTGACATACTGGGTCAACCCTAGTTAATCCAGTGTGTCAAGATACCCCGAGTCTCCTAGGGCAGCCTTATAACGTGACCACATTCCTAATCAGTCCCAGAGTAACTTGTTCGAGTTTAAGGTGTAAATCTTAACGATCAATGCAAAGGGTGTCGTCATAAGTCACCTGCATTGTTGTATCTTTGAGAAGATCCTAATATTCTCGAAGGTACAACCCTGCAGTTGACTTGTGCCGTCAACCTTTAAATCCGCCTCGAAAAGATCTACTTATTAATAAGTGTTACATACGTTGAGTTAAAATTATACTATAAGACGCTCCCTTAAGGTTAGTCTTTCCCAATCCCTGGGTTCCTCACCTTAGAATTACCTTTCTTAATAAAACCCATTACACAAGAGAAGTTATTAAGACTAGAGGTCCCTTCAAGGAGTTCATAGAATATACATAATTCTAAATCAATGAAACTAGACAATAACCCTCAATCTTCACATGAGATTGCTAACCAAACCCTTTTTAGGTTTATATCAGTTCTCATAACTGAAATTATATCTTACTTATTAGTATCGAGATATAGTGATTAAGAATCCAATTAAACGTTGTCTTGACTTAGATCAAGACTAGGAAGTAATGATTTATTCAGCTCATTTAGCTCCTGCTCAGGTTTATTTTAACCTTAGCTTCCCAAAAGACAGTGATCTAGAATTCCAATTTAGCTTTAGATAGAACATAATAGAACTACTAAACAATCATAAGTATTCAGTCACATAACCTTGCAAGCTTACTTAGATAATCACAAAAGTCTCCAAGTTATACAATAATAACAATGCTCTTAAGATCATTCGAACCGAAGAAGATCAAACCATCAAGATACGAATGCAAACACATAAGTAACAAATACCTCTTTTCATTCCTTTCAAAGCTAATCAAATACATTTTATGCATTCAACATATTTGATACAATACTCAACAGAAAAAGAACATCTTTCTTCAAGTAGTACATTTAGAGAATCAAGCTGTAATTCATCATAAAACCAAATTAAACAATCTGAACATCCTATCAGATCTGCGTGCCTTTACCACTTACAGCAATCATCTACAAAAATTGTCAACATGGGTCAGTTCGGTGAACTGAGCATGATAAGCACTAATTCTTAAAACAATTGCAATCCACCAATTGTTTTCATTAAACAACCTGTTTAAATGAAATCATTTCACCAAACATGTAAACATATTTCAGACTATGCTCTTTTGTAATTCAAACATGACTATAAATGCATAACTCTTATTATAGTTACTAAATAGTCTTAGATACTTTTCAGATATTTCTTCATAAATATAAGTGACCAAGGAGAACAAATGTATCCAAAACAACTATCCATCTGAATCCCAAGGATAGCAAACATCAGACAGACCATTACATTCAACATAATAAAATGAATATCATAACAATTCATGAATCCATCAGTATGTTAAAACAATTCCAACAGTTAAATAAAAATATATCAACATATACTTTACAGCAGAAGAGAAAGAAACCGAGACATTCAGATGTCCCTTCCAAACATGCTCATGACTGTACCGTCCACTTAAGAGTAATGCAATCACATTATACGCCTGCGACTAAGCCAGTCGAGACCACAGGAAGAATTACAGTCCGTCAAAATACACATATAAAAATTACCTGTAACTTACTGAACAACACAGTAGCTCTCGTGACAAGGCAGTGATGAATAATCCATCAAATAGACCCCACATAACCTTCCATATTATTCAACAAACGAGAAAATATCCAATGCCATCGCTTGTCAAGGTACAGTTAATAGCTCTTTACTTCAGTCAAGCACACGACTAGATAATCATGATAACAGAAGACGTAATCATGCACAAACACAAGAACAATCCCACTGAGTCGAAACACTCAGCAACATACAGCTCAATCTAATCCCTACTAACACAGCAAGGACTTAAATCAACTGCCGAAATCAAAAGAATAACCTCTTTATCACAGTCAACAAGAGGCTAGATAGCATTAAAACAAATGACGTTTCCATATGCATACATAGTGACATTCACATTGAATCTAACACAAACATGCACAGCTTCATTCAACTGAAACATATCCTTATGATAATACAGTCATGACTTATATTGGAATCCATTTTCAAGAAAAATAATCACAACAAGGTCTTCATAGAAGCCGAATCCCATATCAGTATTTTCCTCAAAGTTTCATTCTAAGCCAAGCTACTACGGATACAACAGGGTCTCAAACCGAGTAAGGTTTGTAAAGAAAACCCTTCCTTTAATTTCCACAGAAGCGAACAGACAGGAACACAAGAATGCTAAGAAGGAGTCAGAATGATATGCATACACAGCGAGGGTTTAAATCGAGATTCGCGCCAACTCGCAACATATCGAGATCTCCAACAGTATCACATACAACTAGTGCTCATAACAAGGCTTCGATTAAAGTTGATTTCATGCGACAACAGTTCAAGAATCCCAATAGTACTCACAGCAAAACTTATACAAAATTCGTAATTCAAGATACATATCAAGGATTCCAACTGAACCAATATCTTAAGTAATCTCAACTAAACAACAGCATTCGAACTAAGCTTAAGCAGAAGACGAAACATACGAAACATAAAAAGAATTCCAACTGAGTCTGTTCCAGCGATATTCACTGCTAAGCAACAGTATTCAAAACAAAACAACAGAAATAGATATACCAGTTTCTTTTCACGGACTCCAACTGAGTCTAAACTAACAAGTATTCTCATTCATAGCTTCTACAGAAGTCAAAAATACTATCTACTCAAGGATTCCAGCGGAATTCAATAACAAATAGTATTCACGGCGGTACTTCTACAGAAGCCAAAACATATTTTCATTTCAAGAAGTCCAACAGCAACAATAACATATATTACTCACGACAAAACTTATAAAGAAGTCGGAATATACTGTACATTCAAGAAATCCAACAGTATCATTTTCAACAAGTGAAAACAGCAAGGTATCGACTGAAGTCTGAATCAAACAAGAAAACAATTCATGGACTCCCACAGAACCGAATTCGTATATTTTCCTTGCAAGCATTTCTACAAAATCTAACCGAAATGCAAAACACAGCAAGATAGTACAACCGTTCGAAACACAATGCACACCCATCAAGGGTTCACTTGAAAAATCGAGCCAGTAAGAAGATACAACAAACTAATTCATACAAAGCTACCATAAAAACCAACTGAACCCAAAAATCATCTGAACAGAGTTGTTCTAATGAAATCATTTGAAGGAAAGCAAGATTTTTAAAAGTTAGGGCCTAACATGCCTGGTAATGTTGCTTAAAAATCTGAAGAAGACCACTGAAAGAGCTCGAGCCTTCTCCTCTTTTTCCACGTTAGATTCAACAACAATAATTTGTTATTTCCATGCCTTATAAACTTTCCTCGACAGAGAAAAGAGCTAGTTATTCTCATAGTTTCCATGCAACACCAAGTAGACTGGTTCGAAGAACCAGTGATCAAACAGAGAGAAAACCGGAGCGCATGAAAACCCAAACAAACAACCGGTTTTCCATTTTGCATGTCTTCCCGAGAAATCCGAGCTCGGAGACCGAGTTCATTAATTGCATTAACTCCAAAATTCCCGCTCAATCTCCATTGCCACCGACCGCCATAGTTGGCGATGGACAAAAACAAATCAAAGACCATTTCTAGATTTGGCGACTCTGCCACGTCGGATTTCACTAGCCGTTTGAAACTTCCACCAAATCCCTCGTCCTTCATACTTATCCATCCCATTTAATGCCATAGAAACTACCGCCCATGGCTCGCACCCCTTCATAGGTCCCTTTCCTCCATGTTCATTAGTTAGGTTAGAAACATAGGTTAGAATTTAAGGTGATACTTAGTCTAACCTCCTTAGCGCTAGGTCACTAACCTTAGAACATTTAGTTTATAGTTTAGGCCTAGGTTAGATTAGCACTAATCTAACCCATAGGTTATAGTTTAGGTTTAGGTTATTAACCTTAATAAATCTAGCTTAGGTCTTAACAATTAAAATCGTTCAGTATAAGAACCAACAAATATACATTCACGAAAAGGATTCATTCCAGCACTGCTAATAAGCTAGTAGTATAAATGTATCTGAATTTATTACCTAGCTCAAGATCAAGACCTTCCTGATTTTACAGATATCGGGAACCAATTCATTTAACAAGATCAGCCTGAGTTAACTCTAGAATTGCTTATTCCACACATTCGGACCTTGCAACCTTCGTAAGGTCTATAATTTTTGTTCATCCAGAATAAACTTAAAACATCTCTTGGATCAATGCCACTGATCCAAGGCTGAGTCATATAGACGGGTAAATCCACAATTTATTCCGAAATCAGATTAAACTCAGGTGCAAAAATGAAAGAAATAAAAGAGTCCAAGCATATCCTGGCTCAGTCAAAGATCTTCAAATGAAAGAAGATACAATCTATATCAAGCATGACTTCACAATCAAAGGAACACATCCTTTTACAGAAGAAATCATATATCAACACTTGAATGCTCAGGAGGAAGTAACAATAGTTCAGAGTGTTACAGTGTTTAGACTGAAAAGGAGAACAAATTTGGGTACCAACACCTACCCTATAACATAGTTTCCATTTTTTTGTTGCATTTTTTCCCCATTTCATGTGTTTCCCTTCTATTTGTGTGTTTGTGTGTGTTCAATAAAGCAAGTTGTGTAGTATATCTTCTTGTGACTCTAAAGCCCAATGAATAAGAAAGTGATATGTAAAATGAAATTAAGATTATGGAGTTCTCATGTCTTGTCCTTGCTATGCTCAATCCATAACATGTCCCCAAGTCAAAGCCAACTGTTGTCATGAGTTTTTTCAAAGGAAAAATTCACACCTAAAAGCATGACATCCATACCCTACCCGAAGATTTATTTTTAAAGGTCATCCTGTGCCCTCCTCCAAATCACCCTAACCCTTATATCAATATTATCTTGTCTCACCGAGCATTCCAATGTGTTTATTCAACATGCCCCTAGGTGGTTTAGGGATAACAAGTGTATCTAGGTACTTCCAAAATGAGATCTATCAAGATAGGCTCTCTATGAAGCTTAAGAAAAGAAACTTTTCTGGTCTTCCTAAGGCTGGTACACCCCTTGGAGTGGAACAAAGGACTAAAAATAATCATGGAGTTGTATTAGAGAGTCAAGAATGTTGTGAAATCAATTTCAAAAGAATCTGGGAAGTTTCAAAGGTTTTGGAGCAGTTTTAGCAAAGGTGTGTCCTAAAGGGTGATGTAGTGCACAGCGCAAAAAATAACCCCTAAGATTCAAGAAGTTATTCTAGTAGATTTATAAGGATTTAAGAGCCAAAAAAAATATCATCAGAAATATGATTCATATATATAAAGGATGGTGGTTTCACTTTTTTGACAACACTCGGGTGGTTTTATCAACAACTTGTTTTCAACATGCATAACCTTTGACCTGAGATAAAAATCCTATTTTTCAGGGGGTTTAATACAGGATAAAGGAATTATACCCAAACCATTGTGTTCATAAGTAAATTTTCATGTAATTTTATATAAAGAAGAATAAAAAAAATTGAAGAACTCAAGTTACGCCTTCGACAAGTTGCTTCACAAGGTAAAGGAGTTAGTCATTTTTTGGCGAAAAAATGGACCAATCAAAAGGTGACACAATTTTGTGAACCAAATTTCCCATTTTTTAATATTTAGGAAAAAAATTGTTCCTAATCTCATTTTATTCCCTTGGACCCTCATATGACTTCCATCGAGCCTAACTAAGCTAGTTTAGCCCCCATGCACTGATTTTGAGCCCCCAGCTCCACTCATTCATGATACGCCACATGGGATAGTGGGAAAGGGGAAAAATATCGTGCACCAAACATCCAAAATTTTTTGGGATGGTTGGGAAAAGAAAGTGTGCTCATCCCTAAGTTACGAAATTTAAAAAAAAAAATTATTCTAGGCATGGGAAACCATTACTGCAGGAACTTCTTTATTACCTCCATCACCACTATTTCCATTCCTCAATTTTTTATCCTCCTCTTCTACTATCATGATTTTTTTTTCACTTTTCAAGCTATTACTAGGCCCGTGTTTTGCCAAAATCCCTCGTAGGCAAAATCAAAGAAACACTCATATCTTGCAAACCCCAAGGCAGAATCTGACGAAACTTGGAGCATCTCTTGCTCTCCACAACTCCTTCAAGGTGAAAAATATAAAATGTAAATGTTACTAAGACCATTAATGATAGAAAAATAATTTTTTTCCCCTATCTTTCTTTTCCTCTATTTCCCATCAATTCAGAGAGCAGGTGAAACCAAAATTGCAAACACAAACTCCAAATGAAAAACCTATCCTGATGTATTTTTTTTCATTGCAATCAGAGGTGTGAAAAAAACCTTCAAAAAATATTGGTGACTCCATTAATGGATGCCTTGGTAGCTCCGTGCTTGAAGCTCTCACCAGGTGAAAATTTTGTTATTTATTTATGAGCTTTCCAGTGAGTGAAACACAGTTAAATTTGTCCAACACGGGATTGTGATGAATCCAAAAATGTTGTTCCCATAAAAAACCAAGGCTATTTTATCCACTTACTAAAAATATCATATTCTATGCTTCCCCAAATGCAAAAAAATAGTAAGTCCCCTAAGTTTCAAGTTTGATCATTCAGGACAATCAGGAAATATTGCAAAATGAGAAGTAGGACAAAAAATGACAATTTTTCCAAAATAACAGGTCTCCAAAAAACAACCTTCTAAAAATAAAAATGTGCTAAAAATAAAAAAAATCCTCAGCAACGGAAGAGGTTGGAATGTGCCATGAGGTTCAAAGGGTGAAATTAGATAAAAAAGGTGATATGTACGAAAATAAAAACTCCTAGATCCCAGCAGCTAAAAAAAGAAAAAGCTTTAGTTCCGAGTACAAGAAGTTGCGGATGGCCTAGTTTTCACTCATATTTCCACTTTTTGGATAGTCCATGGGATGGTAAGATTTTTTCATTGCTCAAATAGAGGAACAAAAACTTCACAAGGGTCCTGTTTCACCTCATTCTAGAGTGTTTCTTCGAATGTTGATGAAACAGAAAAGGGTAAAGGGCTAGGAGGAATACCTGTCGAAATGCTGGTTGTAGGTTGTTGCACGCGTATGAATTCTTGATCCACAGCTGATCATGAGAGATTCCTTTATGCTTGGAAAAAGTACTTGAAATGGAAAACAAGAACACCAAATGAAAGTTAAACAGTATATGCAGTGGATTGCCTAGCGTGTGTTAGATCTGGGAAGTGTGATACTTCCGAGACAACTGTCAATCCATTATTTTAAAACAAATTAATGCTAACAATAAATGAAATACTACTGTAGTTAAAATGATTTAGGTATATCATTTATCTAATATAAGTAAACTCATTCACAACATGCTAGGCTATGATTGAATCTGCAGGTCAAGGTCACTACCAGGGTAATATTCTAGGATGTTTTAGGTATTGGGTAGAGAATAAAAGCTCTATTCTTGGTTTTTGGTCAAGAACACAGACTGACATCGATCTGGTATGACCAATGTTCGTTTAGGTTAACCAGTGATGGTTGTGGGTAATCGGCATCGGTATGGTCGTGATACAAGAAACTCAATTAAAACTTGGTGGGGCGATAGATCTGAGGTTATATGGAAATGGAAGGGAAATGACAAGGTTTGGGTGGGTCTCAGGTATGTACAGGAATGATTAAAATTTGGGTATGGGTAGTTCAAGGGTGTGGGTAAAAGGATGGTCATGGTGGAATGGAAATGGGAGTAGAAATTAATAACAGAAGTAAATTAATCTACCAAATGATAAATGGACAAGTGTTGGTTAACAAAGCACTTAATGTTTGTACAAGATTGATGTCTGGTTGGAAATGGTGGGTGATCAAATGGAAGGAACTTGATGTGGTGCTGGCACTTCCTTGGATGCTCCTGTGAAGACATATTGCTCTGTGGGTTCTTTTGATGCTGGCTATGGGTGCTCTGATGCGTGTATGAATGCTCGTTCTTCTTGCATGTAACTCTGGTTTCGTCTCTTGTTCTCAAAAGATGTGTCAATCTCTTAGAAATGTGCCAACCTCAAAATAAGGTTGTTTTGGGGGGTTAAGTGGTAACTGACGGTGGTTCTAGGTTGACCAACAGCGGTTTAGGGTGACTAACATCGGTTAGGTTGGGATTTATTAGGTTTACTAAATTAGGTAGATCCCCTTGATTTTTAGGGATCTCGTTTGTTTTCTCCTTGGATTAGAATGGAAGCTTCCTTTCTAAAGGATGGGAATTTGGTTAGAGGGAATGTGGGATTTTATTTTTAGGGTTTGGGTAGGTTATTAGTTAGTTATGGCAGCATACTAAGAATAGGTCTTAGGGTGAGGTGGCTAGATGAGGTGTATAGGTGAGGTGGATGTGTGGGCCTTATCTCAATTAGGATATTTAAATAATAAATATTGTGAGATAATGAATTAATTAAATTAAATTAATTAAATTAATATTAGAGTGGGGCGAAAGGGGGCCATGGTTAGGTGAATGTGTTCAAGATGTTTATTTGACGAGGGACCAAGGGGAGTGTGACCCAATTTTGGTGTCTACATTTTTCCCCTTTTTGCTATGTAGCTTGTATTAGTAAGTGATGCTGAGAAAAATAAGATGTGTTTGCCCCATGTGTGGGTGAAGGTGATCCCCCTCAAACCAGGAACTGATGAGGCAAAAGGTAGAATTGGTGAGTGGTGTGATAAAATGTGAATGTGATGAAGAGAAAGGTAGGCAATGCGGGTAAAAAGGGAAAAAGGTCCACTCAGGAAATCCAGGTAATGGGTCAGGGTCAAAGGTAGTAACAGTCAAATGCATGCACATGTATAAACTGCAGCATGATACCAGGGTGAAGAGTAGGAAAAATCTACATTATCTAAGGTCAATACGTTTATCCAAAAAAAATTGAAGTGATTCTGGTATCCAAGGTATAGGATATGGTCAGGAAACATGACGCAAGTCAGGTGCAGGAATGTGTAGGTATGTTTCGGTACACCCAAGGGGTTGGGTCAGGATAAATGGTCACGACAAGAGGTAAGGTAAGTTTAGTATGTACATCAACACAGGTAACAATGATGCAAGGTATAGTGAACACATAAGGTCAAAGGTCACTAGCAATGTTACAGTTCCAAATCTAGGTCACGGCATGGGTAGGGCCGATGTATGGGTAAAATAATGAGTCCCGGAATGAGGACGATGTGAGGGGGTAAATGATAAGGTCAAGAGGGTCAAGTGAAGTGGCCAAGTGAGGTATGGGTAAGATAAAAAGTATTCAGGTCAAAAATTGGGGCTAGGGGGGTAGAAAAAATATTGAGTAGGTAAACTGATGCCGGTCAAGTTAGACTGACCATGGTAAGCTAGGGCACAGGACTAATGTCAGTTTAGGTAAAACCATCGCCGATCAAGTTAGGTAGGTTATAAAAAGAAAAAAATTGCCGTATTTTTTAAATTATTTGTCTTTTATCAAATTAGGGAAAATGAAAAGAGAGAGCGGAAAAGGTAGAAAGTGACAGAGAGAGACTGAGGATTGAGTTGGCAAGCTAGGTGGTAGGTGATAGTTGGTTGATAGGTGGATCCATGAGCTGGGTGGGATCGATTTGATTAGATTGCTTGGTTGGATGGTGAGAGGTCATTTGGTGATGGAAGAGGTAGGAGATGGATTAGGGGGACAACGAGTGTTGTGGCTAGAGGTGCCACCATGCAGACGACAGCGTGATGAGGTAAGATTCAATCCTACACTTTGTTTTTTTTATTTTAATAAATTAGAGGTCAGGTAGGTAAAAACGGGTTTTTTGGGGGAAGTGAATTTTAAATCATGGGAATGAAATCAATTAAAAGAGGAAGGGGTGGGGAAGGGTGTAGGGGGAATTTGGGTAAAATTAGGTGGGTATAAGGGAGAAAAAAGGGGATTTGAAGGAAAAAGATTGGGGGTTTTGGGTGTCGTGGTTTTTGACATGACAGTGACTGACGTTGGTTGAATGTTAGCTGACATCGGTGTTAGTGCACCGGTATCGGTCATGAAGTAGGTGACCAATGCTAATTGAAGGGGGGACCGAGGTCAGCTAGGGGTAATTGGTACTCATCATAATTTCAGGAAAAAGGGGCCAAAAGGTGTCCAAGGTTGGGTGGGTGAGTTAAGTAGGGGATAGAGAAGTGGTTTGGGTGAAAATCATAACATAGGTAAGGGATAAAAATAGGTAAGGTGATATTAGGTTGGGTAGGTTTAAGGTAGGTAGGTCGGTGGGTTAGGGTTGGGTAAGTAGGTAGGTGAGGGTTAGTTTGGGGGTGGAGGGTAGGCCATGGGATAAATGGGTAAGTAGCAAAGTAAAAGAGGTAAGGTAATGGGAATGGGTATGGGTGAATGTAGATATGGTCATGCATTAATAATGTGATTGTTTTACTGGATGTAGAGGAGAGATCAGTTGAGGATGAAAGATAGGGTGCCACCCATGCTCATGACAGTTCATGGGGTGGCAACAGTTGAGGAGTGGAGACACGTCACAGATGTTGGCCTGAGTGGGGTTAAGTGCTACCGGCATGTAGTCTGACAGCTGATTCTGATGGTCACTCTCATTAACAGATGGGATTTCGTGACCAGCAAGTTCCACCTACCGATGGGGGAGATGACCATCACCCCTAAAGGATGTGTATAGGATCCTGTGATTACCCATATTGGGGATGCAGGTATATTAGATCTCCTTAGAGGAATTTGAGGAGTTGATGCTGATAGTATTTGGTGAGGGACTCATGGAGATGACATTCCACAATGCCAACTTGAGTTATGGTGAGATGTACCTAGCCCATCTAGAGGAGACGAGGCTAGTAGTATTACTAATGGAGGTAGTCTACTATTTTACACTGCTAGATGTAGAGGGTGGGAGATTACCACGATCCCTGATGGGTGTACTACATGATATGATGATGGATAGGAAACACTTTTCCCTAGTGCCAACATTTCTAGTGCAGTTGTACAGAGAGCTATGGGTGGCTCCGCAGGTTCAGCCTATGCTGTACATTTATTCTTCACTGTTGGGCATATGAGCACATTGTTTGTGTTTTTCTGATTAGCATGCCCCAGGCAGATGCTTTTCAGGCAGGTTTTATTCGAGTGGGGTATAGGTGATGGGTTCCTGTGATAGGAGAGTGATGAGTAGGCAGGGTTAGACATGATGTGGCCCATTATAGGCAGTTACTAGAGGGATGTTATAGTGTGAACATTATTTGGATACTGTATGTGGGCTATCGCTCATACAGATAGATGGTCAATGAGTTAGCTATTCTACATATACTATAATGGATTAAGGGGCATCATGTAGGGGAGCATGATATGATCCCAATAGAAAAGTTTCAATGGTAGTTTGGATTACTACAGGATATACCACCACCCTTCCCATAGTACCGAAGAGATGATGTGGAGAGACCACTGCCACTTCCACAGCCAAAATTACCTACCGGGTAGGAGGAGAAGGTTGTAGACCAAAAAATTCATTATCCTAAACTGATATATAGATATAGAGTGTGGTGGGCAGCCCATCTACGATAAGTACCTCCCATTATGGGGCAACTAGATTTAACCACCATCACTGTGTAGAGAGATGCCCTACAGGGGCAAGTGGTAACCCTGATTACCCAGTTGGGGATGGTAAAAGGGAAGTTAGCAGATTTAGAGGCAGAGGTGGCCATATTGCATGTGTAGGTGGCTAGTCTAAAGGATTAGATGGCCTAGGGTAGAGACAGAGATGGAGATGAGGAATAGGTAGCCGCCCTACAGGCATAGGTTATAGGTTTACAGGGCTATTTGGACACTACATAGGTGTAGATTCAAGCATTACAGGTGTAGGTACAAGCACAGGGTGTAAGGCTGATGGAACCTCCACAAGCACTAGGACAAGGTCCCAGTTCACAAGTAGGGGTGGGACAGGGTCCCACAAGACAGGTACAGGGGCCGAGGCCGATGGGGCCACTACAGATAGTACCCCTATCTAGGTTACCGAATGCCTTAGGTGAGGCCTGATATTACCAGGATCAGTTGATGGCTGTGAGGATAGATTTTATATCCTATAGAGAGTATAGAGCACAGTAGGTCTCGAGTGAGAGGACTAGATCCCAGACTCATAGCGTTGAGAGAATAGGGGGCCATCGAGCTTTGAGATAGGATCAAGGTGAAGCCACCAATTTACGGAGGCTAAACCCAGGTGATGTACTAGTAGGGACCTGGCCATGACCCATGGTAGGTGGTGAGATGTTATCAGGCCACCAGACAGAAGCCAAGGAGGAGACATGAGAGACTGATATGGAGGATGTCCGATAGGATGATGCTTGATGCACATCCCTTTATTTTGATGTATTTGATTCATTTTTTGATATATACTAGATTGTGTGCTAAGGAGAGTGAGGATGTATGATATTTTTTCATATTTTTGATCATATACCGGCCTGCATGCCAAAGATGGTGAGGCTGTATATAAGATTTTTGAGAGATTTGATTATATGTACTGGCCTGCATGTCGAAGATATTTGAGATTATGTATTTGGAGACACATGTTTGGATATTTTTATTTATAGAGATGATGATGATTATGGTCATTATGTGTATACATGGTTGCGGTTATCTTGTTATTTTTATGTGTATATGTTCTGGAAATTAAGTAGTGTAGGCATGATAGAGTCAGGTCATAGGTATGGATTGAGTTAGGTTGTGGTCTAGGCATGGATTAAGTCAGGTTTTAGGCATGGTTGAGTTAGGTTGTGGTCTAGACATGGATTGAGTCAGGTTTTAGGTATGGTGGAGTTAGGTTGTGGTCTAGGCATGGATTGAGCTAGGTTTTAGGCATGGTTGAGTCAGGTCATAGGAATGGTTAGGACTAAATTGGTTGAGGTTGTAAATCAGTAAGTTGTGTAATGCATGATGATATGGGTCATGGTTAAGATGTTTTATATTACATGCATGATAGTGGTAAGGAAAGGGTAGACATAATGGATGTATGTTTGCGGATGATAAAGGTGGAAAGAAATTTTTTGTTTGATGGGTTTAATTTCTAATTATTGATATGAAAGGAAATGAAATAGGGGAGAATGTGATTTAGGAAAATGAAAGATGAATAGGTTAGGGTAGAGAGTGGCTGAGCTAACCTCCAAGGGCCCCATGCCCTTAGAGTGCTACTTACATAGTCTCGATGAAAAGGGACCCCAGGTCGATGTAGTTCTCCCATAAGCTAGGGAAGAATACAAGGAGGTATGAGAATGAGTGGGAAGGTTATAGGAATGATTGAGTCTAGGTCTTGTAGGTATGGGTGAATTATGGGCACATTGGTATGGGTGATTTGGAGTTGATTATGGTGAAAGAGAAGAAAATTATGCAAAAATAAGTGTTGAGAATCAAGTCCTTTATAAGGTAATCAATATGTAATGAAGAAGGTTTAAAATATAAGCGGAGGCAAGAAAGCAACCTGATTGGTAAGGATCATAACTGATGGATCATACCTTAGATGGGATGATGAACGTAAGACCCTAAAAACATTGCATGATTGATGATTCCAAAGGTGAAGAGGAGTCACATAATCACCAAATGTCCTGGTCCAATAGGTCACTTGAGGCAGCAAGAAATGAAAGTGTGAATGGTGAGAGGATGAAAAGTGGTTAGTTTTTATATGGTACTAGGTAGCATGGATTTTTGGCAAGAGATCCAAGGTCATAATGGGAAATTCCATGACTAAAAGGATTTTTGTTTTGACTAATTGTAGACACAAAATTTGTGTCTTACGACCCCTTGTGACCCGCATCCCATTTCGTAACCTAACCTCATTACCTAAACCTTACAAAATTATTTATTAATTACCTCATAATTGATAAATCCACATCACCTTACCCGCCACCTCACTTTGCCACCTCATCATGACCTAGCCCTAACCCTAAACTAACCTAATTAAGGCCCGTGACTTGGTCTAGACTCACATCCATAACTAATGCCTCCTTACTCGCACCCAAATCTGACCTTCTAGCCACTTGACCAAGCCCGCAACTAATCTCTCGGGAGGAAAAGCAGGGAAGGCGGGCTATTTTACTAAAAAAATCCTACTTTTTCCTTACCGATGCCGGTTCCTACTCGACCGCCGTCGGTTACACAACCACCATCAGTTCCCTGTAAATGGGCTCCCCAAACCAAAACAACGGATTGGAATTTCATTTTGGAGATCAGTCGAATGATTTTGAATCAATAGATAGCATTGCGAGCAAGAAACAGAGTCCAGATCTTCACTTAACCAAGCAGAGACGAGCGAAGAAACCAGAAGTTCTTGCAGTAGAGGATATCAACTTGCATCTTCGCCAAAACCAGTAAGTCACATCTTGCATGTCCTCTGTTATAACATTTCTTATGCTCTGTGAATTTCAGTCCTCCTAAATCTGTCTCTGAATCTACTACCCAATGTGTCATTGCATCTAACTATTATTCTTTTGCTTCTAATCATCCCATTTCCTAATATCATCCATAAACCAGCCTTACAAAACACCATAGCTACCAAAAAGATCCTAGAACCCACCGGTATCGGTTATCAGTAACCGGCATCGGTTCCTCTGATCAAAACCCAGAAAACCAGCCTTTCCCCTACCCAGTTCAACGAGATAATTTAATTGATATTTTGCAGTCTTTTGTGTTAATTCATATTAGCAGGGGAACTGACCACCTTCGAAAGGAAGTTTTATATTTCCTGGGCCCAAGGCAGTTTCCTCATTTATTGTTTAATCAAAATCTTGTGGTCTTGTGTTCTTATTTGCAGGTAGTCCTTCCAAGACAAAAAGGAGTTCTTTGCAGTCAGCCTGATCTTTCTCTACGGTACGCGCACACCATCTCGACATTCAACAGGTATTCCTCCGAACCCTAACCTCATTTGTTTCTAAAAGGAATGAAAGGATAGAAGCAACTCTATTCCCAGAAGCCGAAACATTCCGAGTGAAACACTAATATTTGAGATAGACTGATTGATGCGGGAAGTCTATATAGGATGAGGAAATTAAATCCTCGAGGTATTCATCAAGCTGATTGATGTGGGAAGCTTCACATTCTCTCTCTCTCTCTTCTTCTTCTTCTTTTTTTTTTTTAAACAAGCTTTACATAGCTGTCCTTCGAGGGAGAAGTCTATTTATAGCAGAGATTTAAAGAGAAAGATGTCCTTTTTGAGGGAGTCATCTTTTTATTACAAGTTTGACTCAAGGATTTAGATCACATGTGAGGGATTTTATTTCATGGACAAGAATAAGGTGAAGAATCATATTCTTGTCCAGAAAGCAAGGTGAAACAACCATGTGATCTCATCTAAAAGTAGACAAAAAGTATCAATGAGAATCATGCCATGTGCAGCGCCATGGTACACATATTTAAGAGAGGATAAAAGAGTGATGGGTATGCACATGATTCTTGTTTTCATCATTGGTGATGGCATAGGAAGTGGATACCGCTCAAGGGACAAGCATGGAAAGAGGTAGAAGGTGAGGTAGGACTAAAATTCAACAATAGAGTGATTGAAGATGCAAGGCATTAAGGGGCTTAGGTTTGGGTTTACCATTGAGTGAAGATAAATGATAAGCACCTGATCCATAAGTATAAGTGACGATGTATGGTCCAAGCCAATTAGGAGTAAATTTTCCCCATTTACTTTTTTATGCTTTGGTTACATGTTGATTTTCTTTCAGGAAAAGGTCATCAACTTGGAAGGTTTGTTCATGGACACATTTTTCATAGGCACGTTTGATACGTTTTTGGTAAACTTGGAGATGGCCAAGAGCATTAATATGACATTTGTCCAATATCTCAAGTTGTGCTAAATGGTCATGACGAAAGTCATCATCATTAACCATGTCATGGAGAGAAATGCAGAGTGAGGGGATCTGGACTTTGAGAGATAGAATAACCTTTGTACCATAAACCAGAGAAAAAGGTGTGGCAGCAATGGAAGTGCGAATATTGGTGTGGTATGCCCATAAGGTGAAAGGAATGTGTGTATGCCAATCCTTCCCAGTATTGTTAACTACTTTCACGAGAATTTTATTCAAGGTTTTTTTGGTGGCTTCGGCTTGGCCGTTAGTCTGTGGGTAATAAGGTGACGAGAAACTTAGCTGAATGTCGAAGGCGTCGCAATGTTTTCACAAGGATTTATTTTTAAATTGTTTACTGTTATTAGTGATGAGGTGATGTGGGACACCAAAGTGACAGATGATGTGATGATTGATGAACTCACATATTTTCTTGGCTTTCATAGAGACAAGAGGTATGGCTTCAACCCATTTTGTGTAGTATTCGGTAGTGGTGATGATCCATTGATGTCATTGGGAAGAATGAGGATTGATTTCTCCAATAAGATCCAAACCCCATTGAGAGAAGGGCCAAAGGTAACAGGTGACCTGTAAGGCATGACTAGGTGTATGATGAAGGTTGACATGTTGTTGGAATTTTACACAACACTTAACTTAGTTGCAACAATCATGGTTGAGGGTCAACCAGTAATAGCCTAGGCAAAGAATATGCTTAGCAACAGCAAGGCCACTGAAGTGACCTCCACATATGCCATCATGAACTTCCTTAATGGTATAAGGAATTTTTAAACTCGTAAGGCATCGTAAGAGAATACCATCGAAGCTGCGCTTATAGAGGAGGCCACCCATAATGACGTAACGAGAGACCTTTTTAATAAAGGAACGTTGTCCATTACGAGTGAGGTCGGGAGGCAAGATGGAGAGGGATAGGTAGTTTGAGTATTGCTTATACCAGATGTCACTCAGGTCAGGGGTAGCGGTTTTGATAGAGTAAATTTCACGAGTTAAATAAGAGGGTGATAAGAGTCTTTATACGGTGACAAATATTTTAGAATCGGTGGGTGAAGTGGGTATTTGAGAAGCCAAGTAGGTCATGGTATCTACAAATTTTTTGGTTGAATGCGGGACGGTTTGAAGGGCGTAACGGTCGAAGGTGGTCAAAAGTATTTCCACATGATGTTTATAATTTTTAAGTATCTCATTACGAAATTGGTATATACCATTGACTTGGTTTATGACCGATTGAGAATCACCAAAGATGTTGATTGATTTAACATCTAAGGCATAGGTAGCTTGGAGACCTAATACCAATGCTTCGTATTCAACAATATTGGTTGTACAATTTAAATCAAGTTTGAAATACAAAGGCATGGGTTCACCATCAAGTGGAATGAGGATAACACCAGCCCCACCCCAACACTGACACTTGGAACCATCAAAGAAGAGTTTCATTTGGTAAGCAGGTTTGTCCAGGGAAAGGGTAGTAATTGAATCATCAGGAAAGTCAAAATTAGAGGGTTGATCCCTAGAAATAGGTGCATTGGCTAATTGGTCGGTGATAGCTTTGCCCTTGATGGAATTTGATGGATAAATTTGAGGTTGAGGTCGGAAAAAAGCATAAGCCAACATGTGGCACATTGATTTTGGTATGGTTTGGCATACATGAAGTGTAAGGGGTAGGTGTTGGTCACAACATAGGTTTTGTGGTTGAGTAGGTAATGACAGAGTTTGGTGGCAATGAAAAATAAGGCTAAGCCATGTTTTTTGGCATGAGTGTATTGGGTTTCGTAGTCCAAAATAGTATGGCTTATGTAATAAATCTCTTGCTCCCTATGTTGTTGATCTTGGTGGGCGACCATGGCCCCCAAGGAGTGATCGGTAGCTGAGATGTATAGGTAGAAGGGTTGATCATATTTATGTGGAATGAGAATGGGTGGTTGGAGAAGGTATTATTTTAAGGTCTCAAAAGATTTTTGGCAATCATCATCCCATTTAAAGGATACATCCTTCTTGAGAAGATGATGAAATGGTTAACACCAATCAGACAATTGTGAAATGAAGTGGTGAATAGACTGCAACTTGCCTTACAGGCTACGGAGTTGCCTAAGATTAGTGGGCGGATGCATTTCAAGAATGGCCTTGAATTTAGTAGGGTCAACCTCTATACCATGTAAGGAGATGATAAACCCCAATATTTTTCCTGAGAGAACAGGGAAGACACAATTCTTGGGTTGAAGGTGAAAACAATATTTAATGAGGAGGTCAAAGATGGTTTTTAGGATGATGAGGTGCTTGAAGTGGTGTTTGGATTTGACAAGGAGGTCATCCATGTAATCTTCCAATATATGATGCATGATGTCATGGAAGATGTAAGTCATAGCCCACTGATATGTATCACCAACATTTTAAAGGCCAAAAGGCATGAATCGATAGCAAAAGGTCCCACAAGGGGTAATGAATGTGGTTTTGTGATGATCCTATGGGGCAAGCAAGATTTGGTTATAACCAGAGAAACCATTCATGAGTGATAGCATCTCATGACCAGCAGTAAGGTCCACTAGTTGGTCAATACCAGGAAGGGGAAATTCATCTTTTGGGAAATCTAGATTGAGGTCAAGGAAATCCATGCAAATGTGGAGTCCCCCTATCACCTTAGTGATAGGGAAAATGTTACAAATCCATTGAGGATAATCAATGGGTAAGATGAAGGAAACAGAAAGAAGGCATTGAAGTTATTATTTGACGAGAAAGGCAACACGAGGGTGCATTCATCTCATATTTTGTTTGACGGGTTCGGTATTGGGAATGGTTATGATATTGTGGACCACGATGGTGGGGTCAATACTAGGCATATCCATGTAAGACCAAGTGAAAATCTGGTTATGGTTTTTGAGAAAAGAAGTGATGGCTTATTGTTCAGCAACATTTAAAGATTGTTTGATCTTTATAATGTGCAGGTCATCCTGAGTATGAATGTTGATCTCGATACTCAATTCATTCAACATGGTTTATGTCTAAGATGGTAATGACTGATGAATATATGAGTCTTTTGCACCAAGGTAGGTGAGTATAGATTCATCATCTTGACATTGAACGACGTGAACCAAAGGTGTATCGTCATTGATCATTTCAAGATACAAGAAGGGAAGAGAGGAAGGAGCCTCGCCCTTACATTGATATGTCAGAGGCACTAAGGAGATGGTTTTTATGAAAAAAAAGTTAGGAGAAATGGATTCTGGATCCATTGAATCTTTCGGTGAAGGTGGTGAGGAAGGTAGAGTGGGTGAAGAAGGTGGAGAAGCATTGATGTCCTCAATGAGTTCAATGTGGGCCTTTTTGGTAAGTGGTTCAGCAAAGCTGATACCACTACGGTCGTTATGTTTACGGGTAGTACATGGAATAATGGTATGGTGGCCTTACTCATAAAATCCAAAAGTAAAACCCTTCCATGCACATCAGTGCAGGAAGGTGTGAGCGAAACAACGATTGGTGAGTGATTGGAGGTTGGAATAAAATGGGTAGGTTTATGATGGTGGTTCAAGTGTGTAAGTAGTAGTATCAAGTCTCCCATAGGTGAGACTAGTACGATGGTGAAGAGGACCATAAAGGAGGTGCTCTCCTATATGGTGATCATAGCAAGGGGTTTGGTGAAGAATTTTGTATTCTTGTGGAGTAAGGAATGTGTTGACACTATATAAGTGATACTCCCCCATAGTGAGGCATTGAAAAATGCCTTCCAAGGGATCGATGGTTAGTATGTGGGTAAATAGAATAGATGATGTGTCAGAGGTCAGCTTGGAGGTGGAGCTAATGGAGTGGGAGGGTAACGGTTTAGCTATGGAGTTTGTGCAAGCGGTGGGAATGGAGGATATAGGTGTTATTGAAGTAGCGGCTGCACTGGTGGGTGGAGGTGTAGGTGAAGAGGTAGTGGTCATGGAGGTAAATGCTTTAATGGGTATAAGCATGTCATTGGATTGATAAAGCATGTTTTAAGTTTTGAAAGGTGATGGGTCTGTTAGTATGGTATAGGTGTGTCTTTCATGTTCAAACTTTACACAACGATGCAAAGTGGAAGGAACACAACCCATGACACAAATCCAGGGTCTGCCAAGCAACATGTTATGCTGAAATTCCCCCTCTAAGATGTAAAATAAATCTAGAATAGTATGGGGGCCCACGTGAACATGGAGGATGACCGTGCCAAGTGTAGAGGTGATAACATCATTGAATTAATGTAACATGACAGAATGCTTATGCATGAAATTTTCAGGTATGCACATTTGAGTGAATGCATGGGAGGAAATGATATTAATGCTAGCACCCCCATCAATCATAATATGCTGCACACGAATGTCATCAATGTGTACAGAGATGAAGAGAGTTATATCTGGGTCATTGGTTTGGTGTGGTATGATCTCTTCATCAGAGAAGCTAAGGGAGGATACCTGGTGAGTAGGTGAAGGTGTAGATAAAGGTGGTAATTTAGTGAGAGAGGCTACATGATGAGGTGTAATAATGGAGGCTATGGGTGTAGGATTATTGAGTAAGACCTCAATATATTGAAGGACTTCCATGAGAGCTTGACGATGGGATTATGAGGTTTGGATGAGGTCATATAGGGACATTTTGAGGGGGGATTGGTGTAGTTGTTTGAGCACTGTGCAATGTGTAACCCCATTAAAAATAGGATATGTGAGGCCGCAGATAGTGATTTTAGGTGTAGGTGTAGATGGTATGTTGGGTATAGGATGGGTTGGTGGGTTGGTTGCCTTTTCCTTGCCTTTGTCCTTTTGAGCATGGATAGAAATGTGGATCATGTTGATTTGAGGCAGAGAGGTAGGTGAAGTAGGTGAGCCATGAAAAATATAGCGATAAGAGGTAAAAAAACCAAGTGGCAGGAAGGAATCTTATGCAATGAGTTGAGCACACCGACATTTGGGTGGAGATTTGGTGAATTCTCTGATGTGAACCATGTTAATTTTGAATCTTGGAGGTGGCTCTAGGAGTTATGGGGGTGAAGGTCTAGGTCATTGAGTAGGTAGTGAGGGAAGAACTGTGGGAATGGGTGTTGGTGAAATGGGGTCCTCATCAAGAAGGTCATCATCATCAAAGTTTCCTTCAAGAGGACATAACTGGATATTTTTTTTAAAAAATCCTTGTAGTTCTCTACATGGTGTCTTGACACACAATGGTAGGCACAAATTTTGGTGTCGTCAAACCCTTTTGGTTCAGGTTTGAGAGGGTCATAAGGTCTGAGTGGCGATAATGTGATGACATAAGTCTCAAGGAGGTTGGTTAAGATTTTGGCATAGGATCCCGCTAGTGGATCACAATAATAATTAAAAGTGGGTTTGGGTGTAGGTGTGGCTGACTGTAGAGGAGGGGTATTTGCATGAGGGGGAGTGGGTTGAGCTATGGTTTTAGGTGCTGGTGTGGTCTTGGGTGTTGGTCATGTTTTCTTGGGTAGGGGTATGGTAGATGAATTGGAAGGAAAGTGTGTGGTTGTTTTGACTACCTTGTTGGAGGGAAGCATATTTTTGTCAATAGGTTATACCTTCTTGGGTAAAGGTGATATGGGCACATGATATCTAGAGGCTAAAGTGGATGGGGGAAGAGGGTGAGTTACCCACGGTGATAAATAAGCTATTGTGAAGGTAGATGGCACCATTTTTGTAGGGGGTGTGAGGGAAAAAGACTGAAGTGTAGTGGGTAGTGAAGAAGTTACCAATGGTATTGGATGAATGAGTGGAAAAGATGCTATAGGTGTGGGTGTAAGTCATGTTGGGGACTTGGGTATGTTAGAGGTTTGTGAGGGAGGAATGCGTAATTGTGTTTTTATTTTACCGGCGGGTGGAGGTTTCTTAACCATGTTGGAAGGGTGAGGTCCTAAGATAGACGGAAAGGGTTAAGGTGATGAAGGTGTGATCGACGAGGTTGGAGTATGAGTTTTATGGGATTGGCTCTTCTAGTTGGGTGCCAGATTAATCTTGGTGTTGGTTTTTGAGGATGTAGCTAAATCTAATTTGATGGGTGGATGAGTAAGGTTGGTAGTTGGGATGACCCCTAAGGTAGGAATAGGTTTAGGTGAGGAAGATGATGTAGGTGTAGGTTTGGATGTAGATGCATTATGGGTTATAGGTAGGGGTGTAATTTGTGCCATGAGTAGTATCATGGTGGAATTTTTGATTGTTATGGTTGTGTTTGGTTCAATTGGCTGAAATATTTTTGGGTAGATAGTGGAAGTGTCAGCAAGTGACATCTACATTTGTGTTGATACAAGAAGTAGAAGACGCCCCCAAAGTAAGGATCTATCCACATAATCTAGGTGATTGGCTAGGCGTAAAAAAGGAACTGTTATAGGTGAGGTTGATGAGGGCCTAGTAGCAATTCCCATAAAATGTGTCTTAGAAATGGGGAATTTTCTCGCTTCAGCTTTTGTGGGTAAGAGAGATAAAAGTAAGTCCGTAGGATCTTGGGTAACTAATGGAGAGTAGTCACCTAAAGGTAAAGGCATTTTTACTAGATTTTTGATAGGTGGAGGAGATGATGGATGATCCTCTATGGGTGGAGGAGATAAACAAGCCTCTTTCACAGGTCAGAGATGTACTGTGGGTGATAGATCTCTAGGTGGAGAAGCCAAAGGTGATATGATATCGATGTTAACAGGAGGCTCCTTCACAGGTGAGGGAAGGGACAAAGGGTGTTCCTATGTGGGTGGAATAATAGGTGAGGTGGGTTCAAGTGCAGGTAGAGGACTTTGGGCTAGGATTTACTCTATGGAAGGAATATGGGGTAATTGGGAAGCAACGGGTGCATTGCTGAAAAATAGCATGGACCTCACGGTTATGGCTATCATGTGTTGAGGTCTCTCTAGTTTGATCAGAAGAAGGGGAATGATTAGGAAATGATTTATTGAAGATGTGTAGGTTTTGATTGGAAGGCGTGTTAGGATTATCCAAGGTTAACTCATCTTTCTCAAGAATTTCTTGGATAATGTTTTTAAAAGTGATGTAATTGTTGTCACTATGATCCTTTAATTGATGATAGTTGTAGAAGTCCTACTCTTTGTACCACGTGGGTGTGGGGTGAGCAGGATTAAAACCAGTGTGTGGTTTTACGGGAGGAAGGGTAATGGCCCCAAATTTAATGAGATTTTCTAAGATAGCAGAATAAGGTTCCCCAATTGGTGTGTATTTCTGTTGTTCCCATCTGAATTGAAAGGTCTGAACGGGTGAGAAATTAGATGAGGGGTTAGCCTAGTTTGATGGATGAGCTGGGCCAGATTTGAGTACCATTGTGTTAGTGGTTCCCTTGGCTTTTGAATAATTTTTTGTGGTTTTGAAGAAGAAGAGGTATCATTTGACTTAAATGTTGAGTTTTTATTGTGTAGTTGGATTTTCTTTTCTTCAATGGCCCAAATCTCTAGCTTTCGTGCCATGGTGAATGCTTTGTCAAAGGTTTGGACCTGCAGTGTCAGTGATACATGCCTAGCACAAGCCCACATGAAGAGCTTGATGAGTTTGGTTTGTGGTAGTTGGAATGTGAGTTGATTGATCAGGCTACGCCAACGAGAAACAAAATCTATGATAGATTCATCATCATACTGACGCGTAGAGTAGATGTCAATTATGGTAACATTCTTAACGACATTAATGGAGAAGTGATCTAAGAAGGCTTGGGCTACTTGATTAAATGAGAATATAGAGTGTCTAGGTAACCCACTATACCAATCTAACATGGGTCTAGTCAGAGACATGTGAAAGGTCCTCAGGAGTAAAGCATCATCATGGGCGATCAGATAACACCGGTGTTTAAAAGACCACAAATGTTGTTAAGGGTCTACTTTGCTATTAAAACAATTGAATTTAGGCATTTCCCAATGCATGGGATATGGATGGATAGGAATGGATGGGTGTATAGGCTCATTACATATCTCATCGTAGGTGAGAGTGTTGTGGGAGCTAGAAACTGATGCCTTTAACATCTGCATCTTGTCCATCATTAACTTGATTAGGTTGTTGATAGGTTGTGATGGCTAGGTGCCTCCTGTAGCATAAGGATGTTGGTGTTGGGCATATAACGGGGGTGGCATTCTAGTATATGGTGTTGTCTCATAGGTAGATTGAGAAGGAGGGAGTGAAATAGGGGTACGTACCCAGAATGAATAATAGATGAAATGGGAGGCTGCTGAAAGTACATATAGTGGTAATGTGGGCTAAGGAATGTGGAATAGAAAGGATGACATTTTGAAAAGGGGTAGGGGTCACTGACACCGGGGGTGGTTGTGTAGCTACAGGTATATGTGAGACAATAGGCACGGATGAGGTTATGTTTTGGGTGGTTGGCAAAGGTATAGTGGATGTAGCGGGTGCAATAGATGTGGCAGACGCGACAGTCATAGCATGTATAGGGCCTAGTTGTGAAATGACTGGGGGAAAGGTAGATGCAGGTAGTGTGGAGCTAGTGGAGGATAGAGAAGAAGTAGGAGCGAGTGTTGGGGGGATATATACGGGCATACCGTATATCAACTGATTTGAGGCATCTCAAGTGGATGAGTGGGAAAGATAAAACTGCAACGTGACAGAGTTTTGATCAAGGAGATGTGTGAAATCCTCATCTTTGGTAGTGATAGAGATAGGTTGGATAGGCTCCATGGGTGGTGATAGAATGGAAGGTGGTGAAGGACTAGGTGGGAGTGGTTAACAATTAGCATGGAATACAAGGGCATTTTCCTAGCAACGCGTCAACACCATGTGAACATGTATTAATCGGGTTGGACTATTTCTATAAATAACACAAAAATACAACAAAAATGGGAGGAACATGTGATAGTAGGTGGATTACGTACAAAATATCACTTAGAAAATTACACAGGCTAACCAACACCGGTCACAGCTAACCATGATCAGTCACTTTGGAAATTGGATAGTTGGTAAAAAACAAGGTAAAAGGCCAATAATTTGCCAAGTATGTAAGATGCTGATGGAATTTACTAGGTCAATGAATATGATAAGAGTGACAGAGACTTTGAATAATAAAGGAGGTGAATAGGTGTCCTATTGGGTAGGTTAACCAAAAGAACAATGAATCGACATCAGTTGGGTGAAACTGATGATGGTCATTGGACCACACTGGTTACTATGAAATTGAAACAACGATGAAAAAATGTGGTTGTGAGTTAAAAAATTAGATATGGAATCAAACCCAAAATCATGAGAATGATGAGAATATGCTCGAGGCACACTCAGATGAAGCTGGAATACACCAACTATGATGAGGAGCGTGCAAGGGGAAATAAGAAAAAAAAATAATGAAATCCTCTCACCTCAAAACGTAAGCCAAGCAGAAACTCTTAAGAAAATGTGATCCTAAGAGTGCCTTTCTATTTTGTTTTTTCAAATTATGCTATTTAAGGACTAACTCATGAAATTTAGAATAGAATTTTTTGGTGAGGATGGCTTCCTACGAAGAAGGATATCTACAAGGAGAGGTTTCAGGTATGTTATGGCAGGGGCGGGCTTTGCTCTGAAGTATGACTCGACAGAAGCAGTGAGTTGGGTGCCTATTGTATCGTGATCATGTGATCACCTAAAACTTCTTCCAGGAGAGATGTTGTTTAAGATGTAGGTATTTTCAATTTTGTGATGTTTGGTAAGACTCAAAGAGAGAAAGAGAAAGAAAGTGCTTTTCTATGATTTGTTTGTCAACCATCAGCTAGGCATGACTTCCAGCGTATAGGTCGCCCTCAATTAATGTGAGCTAATGCAGAGAAGGAGAATGAAATGAAATTATTTTTAAACCCAAATTGAAATGTTGAATTTGATGAAAAAAAAGATGAACAAGAGAAGGGATGCTCTTTCACTAATGTGATAGTAATGAAAGCAAAGAGATGTTCATTTTAAAGCACCAAAATATGATTACTTTAGACAATAGAAGAAGAGAAGGTGCCAAGGGAGAAAATTTAATTTAAGAACCTTTTATAAAGGAAACAAACATGTAAATTTTCACCTAGAAATGAAATAATGAAAAGAAACCCGAATGGGTCCCACCGGGCGTGCCAAAATGTTTCACCTCATTCTAGAGCATTTCTTTAAATGTTGATGAAACAAATAAGGGTAAACGGCTAGGAGGAATACCTGTTGAAATGCTAGTTGTAGGTTTTTGCACGCATATGACTTCTTGATCACAATTGATCGTAAGAGCTTCCTTTTTTCTTGGAGGAACTACCTGAAATGGAAAACAAGACCACCAAATGAAAGTTAAACAGTATATGCAGTGGACTGCCTAGCGTGTGCTAGATCTGAGAAGTGTGATACTTCTTAGAAAGCTATCAATCCATTGTTTTAAAAACAAATTAATGCTAACAATAATGGAAATCCTACTTTAGTTAAAATGATTTAGTTATCTCATTCCTCACAATAAGAAAACTCATTCACAATAGGCTAGGCTATGATTGAATCTGTAGGTCAAGGTCACTATAAAGGTATTGGTAATGGTCAGGGTAGATTCTGGGCTGTTTTGGGTATTGGGTAGAGAATGGAAGCTCTATTCTTGGTTTATGGTAAAAACACAGAGACTGATGACGATCTGGTATGATATATGTCAGTTTAGGTTAACTGGCGACGGTTGTGGGTAATCAGCATCGGTATGATCATGATACAAGAAACTCAATATAAAACTTGGTGGGGGTGACAGATCTGAGGCTCGATGGAAATGGAAGGGAAATGACAGGTTTGGGTGGGTCTCAGGTATGTACAAGAATGATTAAAATCTGGGTATGGGCAGTTCAAGGGTGTGGGTAAAAGGATGGTCAAGTTTGTATGGAGGTAAATGGTGGTGGAATGGGAAATGGGAGCAACAAATAAAAACAAAAGTAAAATAATCTACCAAATGATAATGGACAAGTGTTGGTTAAATAAGCACTTACTGTTTGTATGAGAGTGATGTCTGGTTAGAAATGGTGGTTGATCAAATGGAAGGAACTTGATGTGGTTCTGGAACTTCCTCAGACGCTCCTGTGAAGATAGATTTCTCTATGGGTGCTTCTGATGCTAGCTATGGGTTCTCTGATGCATGTACAAATGCTCGTTTGCTTGCATTCAGCTCTGGTTTTGTCTCTTGTTCTCAAAAAGATGTTTCAATCTCTCATAAATGTGTCCAACCTCAAAATAAGGTTGTTTTGGGGGTTAAATGGTAACTAACGGTAGTTCTTGGTTGACCGATGGGTGGTTTAGGGTGAACTGCGTCGGTTTAGGGTGGGATTTACTAGGTTTACTAAATTGGGTAGATCCCCTTGATTTTCACAAGGATCTCGTTTGTTTACTCTATGGATTATAATGGAAGCTTCCTTTTTAAAGGACGGGAATTTGGTTAGAGGGAATGTGGGATTTTATTTATAGGGTTTGGGTAGGTTATTAGTTAGTTATGGCAGCATACTAAGAATAGGTCTTAGGGTGATGTGGCTAGATGAGGTGTATAGGTGAGGTGCATGTGTGGGCCTTATCTCAATTAGGATATTTAAGTAATGAATATTGTGATATAATGAATTAATTAAATTAATATTAGAGTGGGGTGAAAGGGGCCATGGTTAGGTGAATGTTTTCAAGATGTTTATTTGACGAGGGACCAAGGGGAGTGTGACCCAATTTTGGTGTCTACAGGTCCTAGAAGCATCATCTTAAGCTCAATTGTGCCCTGAAGTAAGACAAGACATCAAAAGGTTCAACAAGTGAATTGATCACCATTTGTCAATGAGATGGGTGAGTCAAAGTGAGCCAGTCAGAGTGAGAAAAATGATATTAAAAAGGTTCATCAACCAAGTATCAAGGAGTACCATAATAAGCATTACCCGTTTCCATCCTGATCTCACATTGGGAGGTCTTGGAACATTGTTTCTCAACACCCATTTCACAAGCTAGGGTGTTCATGAATGATCGTCAACAGTAAGATCTTCATCAATATCAGAGGCATATTCATTCTTGGGATTATTTATTCTTTCCCCTATTTCTTATATCCCCTTTATAATTCTTTGTTGGGTAGAATCATTGTGTTTTGTCTCATTCACTTAAGTGACTTTATAAAGTAAGATTGTAAAAGTCCCTTTAAATTATAAAAAGGGGAACTTATTTCTCACTTCCTACGAAGTGAAAAGTCATGATTTGAATGAGATAATGAAGATTCGTGTGGGGGGTAGGAAAAGAGTCAATTCACATTGCTATAAATTGGGATTGCTTCTCCATTCCAAAGGATCCTGAAAATTTTGTACTTTATGGGCAATAGTGGATTGTGTTTTTTGGACTTTGTGTCATCAATATACATGAAATAAAGCTATAATTTCTTCCACTTTCTTCTTTCCCTTTCGTTTGAACAACATGTGTAAATTTCAATCAAGGAATAGAGTTTCTTCTTTCCAATATGTATGAATGTGTGAAGATTTTTTATGTATGGTTTCCTCTCATCGTTTGATGCAATAAGACCATAGTACTTATAAGCAGCCTTGTGTTTCCTAAAATTCTCCATCGCGGTCAAGGTAGGGTAGGTTATAAAAAGAAAAAAAATTGCCGTTTTTTCAAAAATCATTTGTCTTTTATCAAATTAGGAGAAAATGAAAAGAGAGAGAGGAAAAGGTGGAAAGTGACAGAGTGAGACTGAGGATTGAGTTGGCAAGCCAGGTGGTAGTGTGATAGTTGGTTGATAGGTGGATCCATGAGCTGGGTGGGATCGATTTGATTAGATTGATTGGTTGGAGAGTGAGAGGTCATTTGGTGATGGCAGAGGTAGGAGAGGGATTAGGGGGACCACGAGTGTAGTGTGGTGGCCAGAGGTGCCACCATGCAGACGACAGCGTGATGAGGTAAGATTCAATCCTACACTTTGTTTTTTTTTTAGATTTTAATAGAATTAGGTCATGGGTGAAAAGATGGGTTTTTTGGGGGGGAAGTGAATTTTAAATCATGGGAATGAAATCAATAAAATAGGAAGGGGGAGGGGGGAGGTGATTGGGTGAAGAAGGGGGTGGGGAAGGGGTAAGGGGGTGGGTATTGGGGGGTAGAAGGGGAAAAAGGAGGATTTTGAGGAAAAAGATGGGGTTTTGGGGTGTCGTGGTTTTTTGACATGACAATGACTGGCGTCGGTTGAAGGTTAGCTGACATCGTCGGTGGTTAGTGCACCGGTATCGGTCATGAAGTAGGTGACCGATGCTAGTTGAAGGGGGACCGGGTCAGCTAGGGGGGTAATTGGTACTCATCGTAATTTCAGGAAAAAAGGGGCCAAAAGGTGTCCAAGGTTGGGGGTGGGTGAGGTAAGTAGGGGTAGAGAAGTGGTTTTGGTGAAAATCATAACATAGGTAAGGGTAAAAAATACCTAAGGTGAAAAAAAATATTAGGATGTGTTGGGTAGGAAAAGGGGATCAAAAATAGGTAAGGTGATATTAGGTTGGGTAGGTTTAAGGGTTAGGTAGGTAGTTCGGTTGGGTTAGGGTTGGGTAGGTAGGTAGTTAAGGTTAGGTAGTTGGGGGGTGGAGGGTAGGCCATGGGATAATGGGTAAGTAGACAAAGTAAAAGAGGTAGGTAATGGGAATGGGTATGGGTGAATGTAGATATGGTCATGCATTAATAATGTGATTGTTTTGCTGGATGTAGAGGAGAGATCAGTTGAGGATGAGAGATAGGGTGCCCACCCTGCTCATGACAGTTCATGGGGTGGCAAAAGTGAGGAGTGGAGACATGTCAGGATGTTGGGCCTGAGTGGGGTTAAGTGCTACCAGCATGTAGTCTGGCAGCTGAGATTCTGATGGTCACTCTCATTCGATAGATGGGATTTCGTGACCAACAAGTTCCACCTACCGATGGGGGAGATGACCATCACCCTGGAGGATGTGTATAGGATCCTGTGGTTACCCATATTGGGGATGCAGGTATATTAGATCTCCTTAGAGGCATTGAGGAGTTGATGCTGATAGTATTTGGTGAGGGACTGGCAGAGATGACATTCCATATGCCAACTTGAGTTATGGTGAGATGTACCTAGCCCATCTAGAGGAGACGAGGCTAGTAGTATTACTGATGGAGGTAGTCTACTATTTTGCACTGCTAGATGTAGAGGGTGGGAGATTCCCACGATCCTGATGGGGGTGTACTACATGATATGATGATGGGATAGGAAACACTTTCCCTGGGTGCCAACATTTCTAGTGCAGCTGTACAGAGAGCTATGGGTGGCTCCGCAGGTTCATCCTATGTTGTTACATTTATTCTTCACTGTTGGGCCTATGAGCACATTGTTGTGTGTTTGTCTGATTGGTATGCCCCCAGGCAGATGCTTTTCAGGCAGGTTTTTATTCGAGTGGGGTATAGGTGATGGGTGTTCCTGTGATAGGAGAGTGCATAGTAAGCAGGGTTACACATGATGTGTGCCCTATTTATAGGCAGTTACTATTGGAGGGATTGTTCTAGTGTGACATTATTTGGAGACTGTATGTGGGGCTATCCCTCATACAGATAGATGGTGATGAGTTAGCTAGCCTTACAGCTACTGTAATGGATAGAGGGGCATCATGTAGGGGAGCATGAGATGATCCCAAGTAGAAAGTTTCAACGGTAGTTTTGGATTACTACAGGATATACCACCACCCTTCCCATAGTACCGAGATGATGTGGAGAGACCCATTGCCCTTCCATAGCCTGAGCCAAAATTACCTACCGGGTAGGAGGAGCAGGTTGTAGACTGACCAAAAAATTGATTGATCCTAAAGTGACAGATATAGGTATAGAGTGTGGTGGGGGCAGCCCATCTACGATAAGTACCTCCCATTCTGGGGGCAACTAGATTTTTAGCCACCATCACTGTGCAGAGAGATGCCCTACAGGGGCAGGTGTGGTGACCCTTGATTACCAGTTGGGGATGGTAAAAGGGAAGTTAGCAGATTCAGAGGCAGAGAGGTGGCCATATTGCATGTGTAGGTGGCTAGTCTAAAGGCTTAGATGGCCTAGGGTGGAGAGACAGAGATGGGAGATGATGATCAGGTAGGCCGCCCTACAGGCATAGGTTATAGGTTTACAGGGCTAGTTGGCACTACACATATGTGTAGATTCAAGGCATTACAGGTGTAGGTACAAGCACAGGGTGTAAGGATGATGACCTCCACAAGCACTAGGACAGGGTCCCAGTTCACAAGCAGGGGGGTGGGACAGGGTCCCACAAGACAGGTACAGGGGGCCGAGGCCGATGGGGCCACAGAGATAGTACCCATATCTAGGTTACGGGATGCCTTAGGTGAGGCCTGATATTACCAGGATCAGTTGATGGCTGTGGGGATAGAGATTTTATATCCTATAGAGAGTATAGAGGCACAGTAGGCCTCGAGTGAGAGAGGACTAGATCCCAGACTCATAGCGTGGAGAGACATAGGGGGCCATCGAGCTTTGAGATAGGATCAAGGTGTGAGCCACCATTTACGGAGGCTAAACTCCAGGTGATGTACTAGTAGGGACCTGGCCATGACCCATGGTAGGTGGTGAGATGTTATCAGGCCACCAGACAGGAGCTGAGGAGGAGACATGAGAGACTGATATGGAGGATGTCCGTAGGATGATGCCTTGATGCACATCCCTTTATTTTTTGATGTATTTTGATTCATTTTTTGATATATACCGGATTGTGTGCTAAAGAGAGTGAGGATGTATGAGATATTTTTTCATATTTTTGATCATATACCGGCCTATGTGCTGAAGATGGTGAGGCTTGTATATAAGATTTTTTGAGAGATTTTGATTATATGTACTGGCCTGCATGCCGAAGATATTTGAGATTATGTATTTGGAGACACATGTTTGGATATTTTTATTTTATAGAGATGATGATGATGATGATTATGGTCATTATGTGTATACATGGTTGTGGTTATCTTGTTATTTTTTATGTGTATATGTTCTGGAAATTAAGTAGTGTAGGCATGATAGAGTCAGGTCATAGGTATGGATTGAGTTAGGTTGTGGTCTAGGCATGGATGAGTAAGGTTTTAGGCATGGTTGAGTTAGGTTGTGGTCTAGACATGGATTGAGTCAGGTTTTAGGTATGGTGGAGTTAGGTGAGGTGTGGTCTAGGCATGGATTGAGCTAGGTTTTAGGCATGGTTGAGTCAGGTCATAGGAATGGTTTTAGGCATGGACTAAATTGGTTGAGGTTTTAAATCATTAAGTTGTGCAATGAATGATGATATGGGTCATGTTAAGATGTTTTATATTACATGCATGATATGGTAAGGAAAGGGTAGACATAATGGATGTATGTATGTTTGATGGATGATAAAGGTGGAAAGAAGCAATTTTTGTTGTTTGTTTTGGGTTTAATTTCTAATTATTGATATAAAAAGGAAATGAAATAGGGGAGAATGTGATTTAGGAAAATGAAAGATGAATAGGTTAGGGTAGAGAGTGGCTGAGCTAACCTCCAAGGGCCCCATGCCCTAGAGTGCTACTTACATAGTGTCGATGAAAAGGGACCCCAGGCCGATGTAGTTCTCCCATAAGCTAGGGAAGAATATAAGGAGGTATGAGAGAATGGTGGGAAGGTTATAGGGCATGATTGAGTCTAGGTCTTGTAGGTATGGGTGAATTTATGGGCACATTGGTATGGGTGATTTGGAGTTGATTATGGTGAAAGAGAGAAAATTATGCCAAAAATAAGTGTTGAGAATCAAGTCCTTTATAAGGTAATCAATATGTAATGAAGAAGGTTTAAAATATAAGCGGAGGCAAGAAAACAACCTGATTGGTAAGGATCATAACTGATGGATCATACCTTAGATGGGATGATGAACGTAAGACCCTAAAAACATTGCATGATTGATGATTCCAAAGGTGAAGAGTAGAGTCACATAATCACCAAATGTCCTGGTCCAATAGGTCACTTGAGGCAGCAAGAAATGAAAGTGTGAATGGTGAGAGGATGAAAAGTGGTTAGTTTTTTATACGGTACTAGGTAGCATGGATTTTTGGCAAGAGATCCAAGGTCATAATGGGAAATTCCATGGCTAAAAGGATTTTGTTTCGATAATTGTAGACACCAAATTTGTGTCTTACGACCCCTTGTCCCCGCATCCCATTTCGCAACCTAACCTCATTACCTAAACCTTACACACAATTATTTATTAATTACTCTCATAATTGATAAATCCACATCACCTTACCCACACCACCTCACTTTGCCACCTCATCATGACCTAGCCCTAACCCTAAACTAACCTAATTAAGGCCATGGTGACTTGGTCTAGAATCACATCCATAACTAATGCCTCCTTACTCGCACCCAAAGCCGACCTTCTAGCCAGGTCTTGACCAAGCCCGCAACTGATTCTCTCTCGGGAGAAAAGCAGGGAAGGCGGGCTATTTTACTAAAAAAAAGAATCCTTTTTTTTTCCTTACCGATGCCGGTTCCTACTCGACCGCCGTCGGTTACGCAACCGCCATCGGTTCCCTGTAAATGGGATCCCCAAACCAAAACAACGGATTGGAATTTCATTTTGGAGATCAGTCGAATGATTTTGAATCAATAGAGAGCATTGCGAGCAAGAAAAGAGTCGAGATCTTCACTTAACCAAGCAGAGACGAGTGAAGAAACCAGAAGTTCTTGCAGTAGAGGATATCAACTTGCATCTTCACCAAAACCAGTAAGTCACATCTTGCATGTCCTCTGTTATAACATTTCTTATGCTCTATGAATTTCAGTCCTCCTAAATCTGTCTCTGAATCTACTACCCAACGTGTCATTGCATCTAACTATTATTCTTTTGCTTCTAATCATCCCATTTCCTAATATCATCCATAAACCAGCCTTACAAAACACCACCATAGCTACCAAAAATATCCTAGAACCCACCGGTATCGGTTATCAGTAACCGGCATCGGTTCCTCTGATCAAAAACCAGAAAACCAGCCTTTCCCCTACCCAGTTCAACGAGACAATTTAATTGATATTTTGCAGTCTTTTGTGTTAATTCATATTAGCAGGGGAACTGACCACCTTCGAAAGGAAGTTTTATATTTCCTGGGCCCAAGGCAGTTTCCTCATTTATTGTTTAATCAAAATCTTGTGGTCTTGTGTTCTTATTTGCAGGTAGTCCTTCCAAGACAAAAAGGAGTTCTTCGCAATCAGCCTGATCTTTCTCTACGGTACGTGCACACCATCTTGACATTCAATAGGTATTCCTCCTAACCCTAACCTCATCTGTTTCGAAAAGGAATGAAAGGATAGAAGCAACTCTATTCCCAGAAGCTAAAACATTCCGAGTGAAACACTAATATTTGAGATAGACTGATTGATGCGGGAAGTCTATATAGGATGAGGAAATTAAATCCTTGAGGTATTCATCAAGCTGATTGATGTGGGAAGCTTCACATTTCTTCTCTCTCTCTCTTCTTTCTTCTTTTCTTTTTTTTTTTAAACAAGCTTTACATAGCTGTCCTTCGAGGGAGAAGTCTATTTATAGCAGCAGATTTAAAGAGAAAGATGTCCTTTTTGAGGAGTCATCTTTTTATTAAAGTTTGACTCAAGGAGTTTTAGATCCCATGTGAGGGATTTTATTTCATGGACAAGAATAAGGAGGCATTAAGGGGCTCAGGTTTGGGTTTACCATTGAGTGAAGATAAATGATAAGCACCTGATCCATAAGTATGAGTCACGATGTATGGTCCAAGCCAATTAGGAGAAAATTTTCCCCATTTACTTTTTTTTGCTTTGGTTACATGTTGATTTTCTTTCAGGACAAGGTCACCAACTTGGAAGGTTTGTTCATGGACACATTTTTCATAGGCACGTTTGATACATTTTTGGTAATTGAAGATGGTCAAGAGCATTTATTAAGATGATTTGTCTAATAACTCAAGTTGTGCTAAATGGTCCTGACTGATGAAAGTCATCATCATTGAGCATGTCATGGAGAGAAATGCAGAGTGAGGGAATCTGGACTTGAGAGAGGTAGAACAACCTCTGTACCCATAGACCAGAGAAAAAGGTGTGTGGCAGCAGTGGAAGTGTGAATACTAGTGTGGGTATGCCCCATAGGTGAAAGGAATGTGTGTATGCCAGTCCTTCCCAGTATCGTTAACCACTTTCATGAGAATTTTTTTCAAGGTTTTATTAGTGGATTGGCTTGGCCATTGGTTTGTGGGTAATAAGGTGATGAGAAACTTAGCTGAATGTCGAAGGGCATCGCAAAGTTTTCACAAGGTTTTATTTTTGAATTTTTTTCCATTGTTATCAGTGATGAGGGTGATGTGGGACACAAAGTGACAAATGATGATGTGATGATTGATGAACTCACATATTTTTTCAGCTTTCATGGAGATGAGGGTATGGCTTCAACCCATTTTGTGTAGTATATTCGGTAGCGGTGATGATCCATTGATGTCATTGGGAAGAATGGGGATTGATCTCTCCAACAAGATCCAAACCCCATTGAGAGAAGGGCCAAAGGTCACGGGTGACCTGTAAGGCATGACTGGGTGTATGATGAAGGTTGCATGTTGTTGGAATTTTACACAATGCTTAACGTAGTCACAACAATCATGGTTAAGGGTCGGCCAGTAATAGCCTAGGTGAAGAATATGCTTAGCAACAGCAAGGCCACTGAAGTGACCTCCACATATGCCATCATGAACTTCCTTAATGGTATAAGGAATTTTCAGAACTCGTAAGGCATCGTAAGAAGAGAATACCATCAAAGCCTGCGCTTATAGAGGAGGCCACCCATGATGACGTAAGAGAGAGACCTTTTTAAGAAGGCACGTTGTCCATTACGAGTGAGGTCGGGAGGCAAGATGGAGAGGAGAGAGAAAGATAGTCTGAGTAGTATTGTTTATACCAAAGGTCACTCGGGTCAGGGGGGTAGCGGTTCTGATAGAGTAAATTTCATGAGGTAAATAAGAGGGTGATTGGAGTCTTTTATGGTGACAAATATTTTAGAATCGGTGGGGGTGAAGTGGGTATTTGAAGAAGCCAAGCAGGCCATGGTATCTACAAATTTTTTTTGGTTGAAACGGGGATGGTTTGAAGGGCGTAACGGTCGAAGGTGGTCAAAAGTATGTCCACATGATGTTTATACTTTTGAAGTATCTCATTACGACATTGGTATATACCATTGACTTGGTTTATGACCAATTGAGAATCACCAAAGATGTTGATGATGTTGATTGATTTAACATCTAAGGCATAGGCAGCTTGGAGACCTAATACGAGTGCTTCGTATTCAGCAATATTTGTTTGTACAATCAAAAATTGAGTTTGAAAGACAAAGGCATGGGTTCACCATCAAGTGGAATGAGGATAACACCAGCCCCACCCCCCGCTGACACTTGGAACCATCGAAGAAGAGTGTCATTTGGTAAGCGGGTTTGTCCAGGGAAAGGGGGCAATTGACTCATCTGGAAAGTCAAAATTAGAGGGTTGATCCCCGGAAATAGGTGCGTCAGCCAATTGGTCGACAATGGATTGGCCCATGATGGAATTTTGATGGATAAATTCGAGGTCCAGGTTGGCCCAAAAGCATAAGCCAACGTCTGGCACATTGATTTTGGTACGGTTTGGTATACATGAAGTGTAGGGGGTTGGTGTTGGTCATAACATAAGTTTTTTGATTAAGTAGGTAGTGGCAGAGTTTTGGTGGCAATGAAAACTAAGGCCTAAGTAAAGATTTTTTCGGCATGAGTGTATCGGGTTTCATAGTCTAGAAGAGTACAGATTATGTATTAAAACCGCATGCTGCCTATTTTGTTCATTGCCGATTGGGCGAGCATGGCCCCAAAGGAGTGATTGGTAGCTGAGATGTATAGGTAGAAGGGTTGATTGTCATTAGGTGGAATGAGTGCGGGTAGTTGGAGAAGGTATTATTTTAAGGAATCAAAAGATTTTTTGTATTCATTATCCCATTTAAAGGAGACATCCTTCTTGAGAAGATGATGAAATGGTTGACATCGGTCTGAAAATTGTGAAGATGAAGCGGTGAATAGAGTGCAACTTTCCTTACAAGCTACATAGTTTCCTAAGATTAGTTGGCGGAGGGATTTCAAGAATTTCCTTGAATTTAACAGGTTTAACTTCTATACCACTGTAAGGAAATGATAAACCCCCAGGAGCTTTCTTGAGAGAACTGCGAAGACACACTTCTTGGGTTGAAGGTGAATGCAATATTTAATAAGGTGGTCAATGATGGTTTTTAGAACGGCGAGGTGCTTCGGAGCAGGTGTTTAGTATTTGGAAAGGAGGTTGTTTACACGTAATCTTCTAATATACGAGTGCACAATGTCATGGAAGATATAAGTCATATCCCATTGATAGGTGGCCCCAACATTTTTAAGGCCAAAATGTATGACTCGAGTAGTATAAGGTCCCCCAAGGGGTAATGAATGCAATTTTGTGCTGATCCTATGAGGCGAAGTAAGATTTGGTTATAACCATGAGAAACCATCCATGAGTGATAGTATCTCGTGACCAGTAGTAAGGTCAACCAGTTGGTCAATACCAGGTAGGGGAAAGTTTTCTTTTGGGAAAGCTAGATTGAGATCACAGAAATCCATGCAAATGTGGAGTCCCCCTATCACCTTAGTGACATGGAAAAATGTTAGAAATCCACCGAGGATAATCAATGGGTAAGATGAAGGAAAACAGAAAGGGAGGCCCTGAAGTTCTTCTTTGACCAGAAGAGCAATGCGAGGGTGCATTTTCCCTCAGCTTTTGTTTGACGGGTTTGGCATCAGGAATGGTTATGATATTGTGGACCACTATGGTGGGGTCAATACCAGGCATATCTGCATAAGACCAAGCAAAAATCGTGGTTATGGTTTTTGAGAAAAGAAGTAATGGCTTCCTGTTCAGCAACATCTAAAGATTGTTTGATCTTTATAATGTGCAGGTCGTCCTGAGTATGAATGTTGATCTCGATACTCGATTCATTCAACATGGTTTACATCTCATAAGATGGTAATGAATTGATGAATATATGATATTTCGACACCAAGGTAGGTGAGTATAGATTCATCATCTTGACATTGAACAATGTTAATTGAAGGTGTATTGTCATCGATCATTTCAGGATACAAGAAGGGAAGAGAGGAAGGAGCCTCTACCCTCGCATTGATAAGTCAGAGGCCCCAAAGAGATGGTGTTTTATGAAAAAAAAGTTAGGAGGAATGGATTCTGGATCCATTGACTCTTTCGGTGAAGGTGGTGAAGGAATGTGGAGTGGGTGAAGAAGGTGGAGAAGGGATGATGTCCTCAATGAGTTCAATGTGGGCCTTCTTGGTAGATGGTTCTGCAAAGGCTGATACCACTACGGTCGTTATGTTTATGGGTAGTACATGGAATAATGATATGGTGGCCTTGCTCATAAAATCAAAAAACTAAAACCCTTCCATGCACATCGGTGCAGAAAGGTGTGGCGAAACAATGATTGGTGAGTGATTGGAGGTCAGAAGAAAATGGGCAGGTTTATGATGGTGGTTCAAGTGTGTAAGTAGTAGTATCAAGTCCCCCATAGGTGAGACTGGTAGGAAGGTGAGGAGGAACATAAAGGAGGTTCTCTCCTATATGGTGATCATAGCAAGGGTGTTGGTGAAGGCTTCTGTATTCTTGTGGAGTAAGGAATGTGTTGACATTATATAGGTGATACTCCCCCAGAGTGAGGCATTGAAAAATGCCTTCCAAGGGATCGGTGGTTAGTATGTGGGTAGGCTGGAATAGAAAATGTGTCAGAGGTCAGCTCAGAGGTGGAGCTAACGGAGTGGGAGGCTGACGGTTCAGCTATGGAGGTTGTGGCAGTGGTGGGAATGGAGGATGTAGGTGTTATTGAAGTAGCAGGCTGCACTGGTGGGTGGAGGTGTAGGTGAAGAGGCAGTGGTCATGGAGGTAGATGCTTTAATGGGTATAAGCATGTCATTGGGTCGATAAAGCATGTTGCAAGTTTTGAAAGGTGATGGGTCAGTTAGGAATGGTATAGGTGTGTCCTTCATGCTCAAACTTTACACAACGATGCAAAGTGGAAGGAACACAACCCATGACACAAATCCAGGGTCTGCCAAGCAACATGTTATATTGAAATTCCCCCTCCAAGATGTAAAATAACTCTAGAATAGTACGGGGGCCCACGTGAACATGGAGGATGACCGTGCCAAGTGTAGAGGTGATAGCATCATTGAATGAATGCAACATGACGAGATGTTTATGCATGTAATTTTCAGGTATGCGCATTTGAGAAAATGCATGGGAGGAAATGATATTAATGCTAGCAACCCCCATCAATCATAACACGTCTGTACACGAATATCATCAATGTGGACAGAGATGAAGAGACCTGGATCTGGGTCATTGGTTTGGTGCGGTATGATCTCTTCATCAGAGAAGCTAAGGGAGGATACCTGTGTGAGTAGGTGGAGGTGTAGATAAAGGTGGTAATTTGGTGAGAGAGGCTACATGATGGGGTGTAATAATGGAGGCTATGAGTGTAGGATTATTGGGTAAGACCTCAATATATTGAAGGACTTCCATGAGAGCTTGAAAATGGAATTATGAGGTTTGGATGAGGTCATATAGGGAAATTTTGAGGGGGGATTGGTGTAGTTGTTTGAGCACTCACACAGTGTGTAACCCCATTAAAAATAGGATATGTGAGGCCGCATGGATAGTGATTTTAGGTGTAGGTGCAGATGGTATGTTAGGTATAGGATGGGTTGGTGGGTTGGTTGCCTTTTCGTTGCCTTTTTCCTTTTGAGCATAGATAGCAATGTGGATCATGTTGATCTGAGGCAGAGGAGGTGGGTGAAGGTAGGCGAGCCATGAAAGGTATAGCGATGACATGAAGGTAAGAAAAACCCAGAGGCAGGAAAGAATCTTATGCGATGAGTTAAGGAGCACACTGACATTTGGGTGGAGATTTGGCGAATTATTTGATGCGAACCATGTTAATTTTGAATCTTGGGAGTGGATCTAAGAGTTATGGGAGGTGAAGGTCTAGGTTGTTGAGTAGGAAATGAGGGAAGAACTGTGGGAATGGGTGTTGGTGAAATGGGGGTCCTCATCAAGAAGGTCATCATCATTAAAGTTTCCTTCAAGAGGACATAACTGGATAAGAACGGTTTTAAAATCCTTGTAGTTCTCTACATGGTGTCCATGATACACATGATGGTAGGAACATAATTTTGGTGTTTTCACAACCCTGTTTGGTTCGGGTTTGAGAGGGGGGGGGGGGGGGGGGGGGGGGTCATAAGGTCTGAGTGGCAGATAATGTGATGATATAAGTCTCAAGGAGGTTGGTTAAGATTTTGGCATAGGATCCTGCTAGTGGATCACAATAATAATTTAAAAGTGGGTTTGGGTGTAGGTGTGGCTGACTGTTGAGAAAGGGGTATTTGCATGAGGGGGAGTGGGTTGAGCTATGGTTTTAGTTGATGGTGTGGTCTTGGTTGCTAGTCATGTGTTTTCTTGGGTAGGGGTATGGTAGATGGATTGGCATGGAAAGTGTGTGGTTGTTTTGACTACCTTGTTTGAGGGAAGCAGATTTTTGTCTTTAGGTTATACCTTCTTGGGTAAAGGTGATATGGGAACATGATATCTAGAGGGGAAAGCGAAAGTGGATGGGGGAAGAGGGTGAATTACCCGCGGTGATAAATAAGCTGTTGTGATGGTAGCATGGCACCATTTGTGTAGGGGGTGTGAGGGGAAAGATACTGAAGTGTAGTGGGTAGTAAAGAAGTTACCGATTGTATTGGAGGAATGGGTGGTAAAGATGCTGCAGGTGCGGGCGTAAGTCGTGTCAGGCGACTTGGGTATGTTAGAGGTTTACGAGGGAGGAATGGGTAATTGTGTTTTAATTTTATCGGCGGGTGGAGGTTTCTTAATCGTGTTGGAAGGGAAAGGTCCTAAGATAGAAGGGAAAGGGTGAAGGTGATGAAGGTGTGATCTGACGTAAGGTTGGAGTATGAGTTCTACAGGTTTTGCTCTGCTGGTTGGGTACCAAATTAATCTTGGTCTTAGTTTTGGAGGATATAGCTAAATCTAATTTGATGGGTGGATGAGAAATGATGGCGGTTGGGATGACCCCTAAGGTATTAATAGGTTTAGGTGAGGAAGATGATGTAGGATGTAGGTTTGGATGTAGATACATTATGGGTTATGGGTAGGGGTGTGAGTTGAGTCATGACTGGTATCGTTGTGGAATTTGTGATAGTTGTGGTCATATTTAGTTTGATTGGTTGAAATATTTTTGGGTAGATAGTGGAGAGTGTTAGCAAGTGACATCTTCATTTATGTTGAGACAAGAAGCAGAAGACACCCCCAAAGCAAGGCTCTATCCACATAATCGAGGCAATCGGCTAGGCATGAAAAAGGTACTGTTGTAGGTGAGGTTGATGAGGATCCAAGTAGAAAATTCCTGTAAATTGTTTCTTCTAAATGGGGAATTTTCTCACTTTAGCTTCTATGGGTAAGAGAGCCGAAAGTAAGTCTATAGGATCTTGGGTAATTGATGGAGAGTGGTCACCTAAAGGTAAAGGAATTTTTACTGGATTTTTGATAGGTGGAGGAGATGATGGGTGCTCCTCTGTGGGTGGAGGAGATGATGGGTGATCCTCTATGGGTGGAGGAGATAGACAAGCCTCTTTCACATGGGTTGGAGATGTATTGTGGGTGACGGATCTCTAGGTGGAGAAGCCAAAGGTGAAATTATCTCAAGGTTAAGAAGAGGCTCCTTCACAGGTGAGGGAGGGGATAAAGGGTGTTCCTTTGTAGGTGGAGGAAAATAGGTAACGTGGATTCAAGTGCATGTAGAGGACTTCGGGCTAGGATAATTCCTCTATGGAAGGAAGTATGGGGGTAATTGGGAAGCGAGCAGGTGCATCACTGAAAAATACCATGGACCTCGCAGGTTATGGCCGTCGTGTGTTGAGGTCTCTTTAGTTTGATCAAAAGAAGGGGAATGATTAGGAAATGGTTTCTTGAAGATGTGTAGGTTTTGATTGGCAGGTGTGCATTAGGATTATCCAAGGTTAACTCGTCTTTCTCGAGCATTTCTTGGACATTTTTTTTTGAAAGTGATGCAATTGTTGTCACTATGACCCTTTACTCGATGATAGTTGCAAAAAATTGTACTCTTTATACGATGCGGGTGTGGGGCGAGTAGGATCAAAACCAGTGTGTCATTTTATGGGAGGAAGGGTGATGGCCCCAACCTTAATGAGACTTTTCTAAGACAGAATAATAAGGTTCCCCAATTGGGGTGTATTTCCATTGTTCCTGTCTGAATTGAAAGGTCTGAACGGGGTGAGAGATTAGATGAGGGGTTAGCCTAGATTTGATGGATGAGGCTGGGGCCAGACTTTTAGTACCACCGCATTAGCAGTTCCCTTGGATTTTGAATAATTGTTCTATGGTTTCAAAGAAGAAGAGGTATCATTTGGCTTAAATGTTGAGTTTTTTATGTGCGTAGTTGTATTTTCTTTTCTTTGATGGCCAAAATCTCTAGCTTTTATGCCATGGTGAATTCTTTATCAAAGGTTCGGAAGGTATGGACCTGCAACATCAGATGATATATGCCTAGCACAAGCCCGTATGAAGATCTCGATAAGTTTTGTTTGTGGTAGTTGTAATGTGAGTTGATTGATCAGGCTATGCCAACGAGAAACAGAATCTGCGATAGATTCGTCGTCATACTGATGTGTAGAGTAGAGGTTAGTCATAGTAACCTTCTTAATGAAATTAATGGAGAAGTGATCCAAGAAGGCTTGGGCTACCTAATTAAATGAGAATATAGAGTTTCTAGGTAACTCACTATACCAATCTAACATGCGGGTCCAGTCAGAGACATGGGAAAGGTCATCAGGAGCGAAGCATCATCATGGGCAATCAAATAACACTCCATGTTTGAAAGACCGCAAATGTTGTTTCCGGTCTTCTTTGCTATTGAAATGGTTGAATTTAGGCATTTCCCAATGAATGGGATATGGATGAATAGGAATGGATGGGTGTAAAAGGCTCATTACAAATCTCATCGTAGGTGAGAGTGTTGTGGGAGCTAGAAACTGATGCCTTTAACATCTGCATCTTGTCCATCATTAACTTGATTAGGTTGTTGATAGGTTGTGATGGCTAGGTGCCTCCTGTAGCATAAGGATGTTGGTGTTGGGCATATAACGGGGGTGGCATTCTAGTATATGGTGTTGTCTCATAGGTAGATTGAGAAGGAGGGAGTGAAATAGGGGTACGTACCCAGAATGAATAATAGATGAAATGGGAGGCTGCTGAAAGTACATATAGTGGTAATGTGGGCTAAGGAATGTGGAATAGAAAGGATGACATTTTGAAAAGGGGTAGGGGTCACTGACACCGGGGGTGGTTGTGTAGCTACAGGTATATGTGAGACAATAGGCACGGATGAGGTTATGTTTTGGGTGGTTGGCAAAGGTATAGTGGATGTAGCGGGTGCAATAGATGTGGCAGACGCGACAGTCATAGCATGTATAGGGCCTAGTTGTGAAATGACTGGGGGAAAGGTAGATGCAGGTAGTGTGGAGCTAGTGGAGGATAGAGAAGAAGTAGGAGCGAGTGTTGGGGGGATATATACGGGCATACCGTATATCAACTGATTTGAGGCATCTCAAGTGGATGAGTGGGAAAGATAAAACTGCAACGTGACAGAGTTTTGATCAAGGAGATGTGTGAAATCCTCATCTTTGGTAGTGATAGAGATAGGTTGGATAGGCTCCATGGGTGGTGATAGAATGGAAGGTGGTGAAGGACTAGGTGGGAGTGGTTAACAATTAGCATGGAATACAAGGGCATTTTCCTAGCAACGCGTCAACACCATGTGAACATGTATTAATCGGGTTGGACTATTTTCTATAAATAACACAAAAATACAACAAAAATGGGAGGAACATGTGATAGTAGGTGGATTACGTACAAAATATCACTTAGAAAATTACACAGGCTAACCAACACCGGTCACAGCTAACCATGATCAGTCACTTTGGAAATTGGATAGTTGGTAAAAAACAAGGTAAAAGGCCAATAATTTGCCAAGTATGTAAGATGCTGATGGAATTTACTAGGTCAATGAATATGATAAGAGTGACAGAGACTTTGAATAATAAAGGAGGTGAATAGGTGTCCTATTGGGTAGGTTAACCAAAAGAACAATGAATCGACATCAGTTGGGTGAAACTGATGATGGTCATTGGACCAACACTGGTTACTATGAAATTGAAACAACGATGAAAAAATGTGGTTGTGAGTTAAAAAATTAGATATGGAATCAAACCCAAAATCATGAGAATGATGAGAATATGCTCGAGGCACACTCAGATGAAGCTGGAATACACCAACTATGATGAGGAGCGTGCAAGGGGAAATAAGAAAAAAAAATAATGAAATCCTCTCACCTCAAAACGTAAGCCAAGCAGAAACTCTTAAGAAAAATGTGATCCTAAGAGTGCCTTTCTATTTTGTTTTTTCAAATTATGCTATTTAAGGACTAACTCATGAAATTTAGAATAGAATTTTTTGGTGAGGATGGCTTCCTACGAAGAAGGATATCTACAAGGAGAGGTTTCAGGTATGTTATGGCAGGGGCGGGCTTTGCTCTGAAGTATGACTCGACAGAAGCAGTGAGTTGGGTGCCTATTGTATCGTGATCATGTGATCACCTAAAACTTCTTCCAGGAGAGATGTTGTTTAAGAATGTAGGTATTTTCAATTTTGTGATGTTTGGTAAGACTCAAAGAGAGAAAGAGAAAGAAAGTGCTTTTCTATGATTTGTTTGTCAACCATCAGCTAGGCATGACTTCCAGCGTATAGGTCGCCCTCAATTAATGTGAGCTAATGCAGAGAAGGAGAATGAAATGAAATTATTTTTAAACCCAAATTGAAATGTTGAATTTGATGAAAAAAAAGATGAACAAGAGAAGGGATGCTCTTTCACTAATGTGATAGTAATGAAAGCAAAGAGATGTTCATTTTAAAGCACCAAAATATGATTACTTTTAGACAATAGAAGAAGAGAAGGTGCCAAGGGAGAAAATTTAATTTAAGAACCTTTTATAAAGGAAACAAACATGTAAATTTTCACCTAGAAATGAAATAATGAAAAGAAACCCGAATGGGTCCCACCGGGCGTGCCAAAATGTTTCACCTCATTCTAGAGCATTTCTTTAAATGTTGATGAAACAAATAAGGGTAAACGGCTAGGAGGAATACCTGTTGAAATGCTAGTTGTAGGTTTTTGCACGCATATGACTTCTTGATCCACAATTGATCGTAAGAGCTTCCTTTTTTCTTGGAGGAACTACCTGAAATGGAAAACAAGACCACCAAATGAAAGTTAAACAGTATATGCAGTGGACTGCCTAGCGTGTGCTAGATCTGAGAAGTGTGATACTTCTTAGAAAGCTATCAATCCATTGTTTTAAAACAAATTAATGCTAACAATAATGGAAATCCTACTTTAGTTAAAATGATTTAGTTATCTCATTCCTCACAATAAGAAAACTCATTCACAATAGGCTAGGCTATGATTGAATCTGTAGGTCAAGGTCACTATAAAGGTATTGGTAATGGTCAGGGTAAGATTCTGGGCTGTTTTGGGTATTGGGTAGAGAATGGAAGCTCTATTCTTGGTTTATGGTAAAAACACAGAGACTGATGACGATCTGGTATGATATATGTCAGTTTAGGTTAACTGGCGACGGTTGTGGGTAATCAGCATCGGTATGATCATGATACAAGAAACTCAATTAAAACTTGGTGGGGTGACAGATCTGAGGCTCGATGGAAATGGAAGGGAAATGACAAGGTTTGGGTGGGTCTCAGGTATGTACAAGAATGATTAAAATCTGGGTATGGGCAGTTCAAGGGTGTGGGTAAAAGGATGGTCAAGTTTGTATGGAGGTAAATGGTGGTGGAATGGAAATGGGAGCAACAAATAAAAACAAAAGTAAAATAATCTACCAAATGATAATGGACAAGTGTTGGTTAAATAAGCACTTACTGTTTGTATGAGATTGATGTCTGGTTAGAAATGGTGGTTGATCAAATGGAAGGAACTTGATGTGGTTCTGGAACTTCCTCAGACGCTCCTGTGAAGATAGATTTCTCTATGGGTGCTTCTGATGCTAGCTATGGGTTCTCTGATGCATGTACAAATGCTCGTTTTGCTTGCATTCAGCTCTGGTTTTGTCTCTTGTTCTCAAAAGATGTTTCAATCTCTCATAAATGTGTCAACCTCAAAATAAGGTTGTTTTGGGGGTTAAATGGTAACTAACGGTAGTTCTTGGTTGACCGATGGTGGTTTAGGGTGAACTGCGTCGGTTAGGGTGGGATTTACTAGGTTTACTAAATTGGGTAGATCCCCTTGATTTTCAAGGATCTCGTTTGTTTACTCTATGGATTATAATGGAAGCTTCCTTTTTAAAGGACGGGAATTTGGTTAGAGGGAATGTGGGATTTTATTTATAGGGTTTGGGTAGGTTATTAGTTAGTTATGGCAGCATACTAAGAATAGGTCTTAGGGTGATGTGGCTAGATGAGGTGTATAGGTGAGGTGCATGTGTGGGCCTTATCTCAATTAGGATATTTAAGTAATGAATATTGTGAGATAATGAATTAATTAAATTAATATTAGAGTGGGGTGAAAGGGGCCATGGTTAGGTGAATGTTTTCAAGATGTTTATTTGACGAGGGACCAAGGGGAGTGTGACCCAATTTTGGTGTCTACAGGTCCTAGAAGCATCATCTTAAGCTCAATTGTGCCCTGAAGTAAGACAAGACATCAAAAGGTTCAACAAGTGAATTGATCACCATTTGTCAATGAGATGGGTGAGTCAAAGTGAGCCAGTCAGAGTGAGAAAAATGATATAAAAAGGTTCATCAACCAAGTATCAAGGAGTACCATAATAAGCATTACCCGTTTCCATCCTGATCTCACATTGGGAGGTCTTGGAACAGTGTTTCTCAACACCCATTTCACAAGCTAGGGTGTTCATGAATGATCGTCAACAGTAAGATCTTCATCAATATCAGAGGCATATTCATTCTTGGGATTATTTATTCTTTCCCCTATTTCTTATATCCCCTTTATAATTCTTTGTTGGGTAGAATCATTGTGTTTTGTCTCATTCACTTAAGTGACTTTATAAAGTAAGATTGTAAAAGTCCCTTTAAATTATAAAAAGGGGAACTTATTTCTCACTTCCTACGAAGGTGAAAAGTCATGATTTGAATGAGATAATGAAGATTCGTGTGGGGGGTAGGAAAAGAGTCAATTCACATTGCTATAAATTGGGATTGCTTCTCCATTCCAAAGGATCCTGAAAATTTTGTACTTTATGGCAATAGTGGATTGTGTTTTTTGGACTTTGTGTCATCAATATACATGAAATAAAGCTATAATTTCTTCCACTTTCTTCTTTTCCCTTTCTTTGAACAACATGTGTAAATTTCAATCAAGGAATAGAGTTTCTTCTTTCCAATATGTATGAATGTGTGAAGATTTTTATGTATGGTTTCCTCTCATCGTTGATGCAATAAGCATAGTAATTATAAGCAGCTTGTGTTTCCTAAACTTCTCTCTTTTATGAACTTTTTAAGCATAGTGATGCAAGGGATTTGTATCTTTGGTAGATGAATTTGAGAACTTGGTGTCATGGTTTTTCCATCTCACTAGATAGTTTCATTGTGCTTTCCTCTATATTGAATGTTGAACTATTCTGGTTATCGGGTGTGAGCTCTGTAATTCTTCTACTCACAAAATTAATCTTCCTTTCCTAATTTCTCTCCTTCCCCCTCATCGTTGTAAGTTCCTCTCTTGTTCCCCATATAAGAACTTTGTCACAGGTTTAGTGGAGTGTCCCTGTTTGATCCTTGACTAATTTGGTCACCCACAACATTTATATAGGATTAAGATTAGTTTAATTTCAATAATGGGAGATGTACTATTCAATGAAGAGGGGCGTAGCCTCGTAAACATTGGTGGAGACACCTAATTTTCCATATTGAAAATTTTTCTCACCAAGTATGTAGGTGTTTAGTGAATGTTGCATGCATGGATTTAATCAGTTGTAAGTATATGTAATATATTAGTTATGTGATGGATAACTTATTACAATTTTTTGTTGGTTGATTGTACTCATGAATGATTTATTAAGCTATGTTCGTGCATATTATCTTTGTTATTATTACTTTAATTATATCTTTTCACATGATATTAATTACCAAATACATAACATAGATCTCGATAAGTAACTAAAGAGGGACATGGTGGTTGTGCATGCTTTGGGTGAGTTTTTACACCTTTATCTAATTGAAGTTTTAGGGGACCTAACTAGGTGTTGGTGAATAAAAACTAAATTTTGTTTCCATTTCCAGGATATATTTTCATTTTATTCATTAAGATATGGTGTGCATATGACATTCTGACTGTCACCAGAGAACATTGAGCGTTGAGTGAATGATGATGAGGAATAATTTGCTCAAAGATAAAACACCCAATGAAATTTTAATGCACGTAAATGGGTCAAAGATAATCTATATGATTCATTTTACAAGAAAATTTTGAGTTTATTCCTAATAGATTTATATGAATGGTTAGTATCTTATGCATCAAATAGGGTTTTATGGTTGGGAAGAAAGAAAATGTGGAGCCAAGATAAGTATCAAGCAGTATTAGATTTGGATGAACCATGGAATTGAGTCATAAATTACTAGTGGGAATGTGTGATATGAAATTATGTCCTGGAGTATGTGATTTAAACATATTCCTTCCCAAAAGAATAATATTTCTAGTTTTTGTGTGAGAAAAGAGGATCATACTTACGCACGCTACCTTTAGCATCAAATATCTTAATGATTGAGTTGGGTATGGAGAAATTTCCTATGGTGCGATACAACCCCACTGTAGACACCTATAATTATGCCCAAGCAATTTAAATACTTAAATTGAGCTAATTATCCCCTTTCTCGCAAATCAATGACGTATCGTCAAAAGCACTCATTTTCCCTCATATCATCATTAATTAATTACACTAAGCTAATTAATTAAGTTTCCTATCCAACAAATACCCTAATTAATGACCTTCCATTAATAAATCACCCCTTCTACCTAGACTAATTAATTATTAATAATTAATTAGCTTTCCCTTCCATTTAACCAATAAATCAATATTTAATTGATATAATCCCCTTATAATAGCCTAAATCACACTAATATTCTTCTAATTGGCTTCTATAAGCTTACATCTACCTATTAGCTAATCACCTTTGATTAATTAAAACACCCCCCAACTCCCATGACTTGCTAAACATGTATTAAACCCTTATAAAGTAAGGTTACCTTTAATAAAGCAACCTTATCCATTCCTAATCATGTTTTACCTTTATCCCACATTCATGAGAATGTGTTAAATCCTTTATCCTTTGGGCTATATAAAGATCCCTCCACCTACCTTTTTACTCACACCTAAACTCCTTAGAGAGAAAATGTAAAGCATATAGAAAAGAGACTAAGAGCTTTCACCTTGCCCTTTTGAGAGTTCATCATATTGAAGAGTTAAGCCTCTTTCTTAAAGTGCTTGGGTCATATGGGAGGTGTCAAAAGGGTCTTGTAGCCCAACTTTGATTAGCCCTCATTCCTAGGTTACTTGGCATACTAAGGACAACTATTTTGATAGCCATGGAACTTACTTAGGTCCATTCATTTATTTGTTGTTAGAGAATAGAGGAGTTTAGATATTTAGCATTGTTAGTTTCAAAGTTTGTATTGATGAATGCTAGCATCTAACCCTTGTTTAATTCTTATCATGATGGTGTTTATGCTTTGTTTTAGCTAAATTGTAGAACTATTTTAGGTGGTAGTTCTTGCTTCATTTGATTTAGCATTAAGCAAAGTATACATGCACACATTTGGCACACCCGGTGGGACATACTCCATTGTCCTTTACACTTAATTTCAAGTTTTTGTAGTTAAGTTTTATTTTTGGTTACTAACCTTCTTTTACACATGTTGATCTAACTTGTTTTTCTTAACATGTTTTGTTGAGTTTGCATATGTTAAGTCTTCCTTGTAGGTATAAAGGAGGTTAAGTGTTGTCAAAATTGGAATTGAGGGGAAAATTTCAAGATTTCTCCATGTTTTCATTTTTAGAGCTTTTACATGCTAGTTTTGTCAATTTCTTGAAAATTTTCAATTCTTGAGCATGTAGGTTAGTGTTTGATAGTGCTGAGTCTTCTATTTACATATTAATGTGGTGGGTTTATGTTAAAATTTAAATCTTGGTGAGAAAATTTCAAGATTTCATCATGTTTTCATTTTTAGAGCTTACTTTTTCATCATTCTACATGCTAGTTTTGTCAATTTCTTGAAAATCTTAAATTCTTGAGCATGTATGTTAATGTTTGATAGCGTTGAGTCTTCTATTCATATATTAATGTGATGGGTTGTTGTCAAAATTGAATCTTGGTTGGAAATTTTTTCCCATTTTTTAGATTAAGGGACGTTTTTTTGACATTTTTTGAGTGCATGTCAAGTGCACACCCATGAGCATAAGAGCATATGCGTAACCCATCTTCCGAAGGCCATAAATTTTGATCCCGAACTCAAAATGACTCCATTTTTTTTGTGTTGGAAAGGTATTGAAGTTAAATATGCAATGAAAACATAAATTTGGGATTTATACTTACAGAAATTATAGGTTTTTCTGTTATTTTAAAACTAGTCATTTTCTAACATGTCTAATGTTTTGATGAATGTTGTATTTCCATACTTACTCGATTTAGACCAAAGCGTGTGTATGATCTTCTCTTGCACCTTTTGGTGATCTTGAGAATCAAAAACAAATTTGATCTCTATCTTGTTAACATTGGATTAAACTTGAAAACTTGATTATTCATTTTGCTTAAGGGAATGAACCTTTTACAAAGCATTTTTCAATGGTCCTTTGATTTGAAGTTTTCCATTTCTATGTAGTTGGGATAAAGTTTGTGTATGCTCTTGTCTTGCACCTTAGGGTGATCTTGAGAATCAAAAACAACTTTACTCTTCATTTTATAAAATTTGGTAAATTGGAAACTTCATCTTTCACTTTTGGTTTAAGGGAATGAACATTTATCAAGAATTTTCTATGGTTCATTGATTGAAAAGATTTTCTTTACTTTTTAGTTGGATTATTTGTTATGTATGCTCTTCTCTTGAATCATTGGATGATCTTGAGAATAAAAAGTAACTCTTAATCCTCTTTTAAATAATGTGATTTTCTTGGAGAACTCCTAATGCTTGAGTGCAGGACCTAAAAACACTTGTCAAAGAAAGGAGGAACCAAAACAAAATAAAAAACTACTAATACAGTTGTTATACAGGTTGCCAAAAGGTGTTCAAGAAAACCACACCTAATTAAAGAAGATAAAAAGAATAACATATTGAAAACACTGTATTGTAGGTTTTAGAAAAGGGTACATCCCTCTCCGCTCAACTGGAACATAACCCCTTTGGCATAACGCCTTAAGCTACAACAATAGGGGTGGTTCCAGGAACCCCAAAGTAGTCCACGCAAGAGGGAACCTTGTGGAAGAAACGAGAAGTTCTCCGCACTACCTACTTGACTAGTGATTCCTTTGTTAGATAGAGTTACAGGTTGTCCGTTGTGGTGACCCCAGTGATAGTACACATAGACACACTAGTTGCCTACTGTTCTTGAAGGGGGTAAAGTAAATCCGAGATACTCCCAAACTAGTCAGTGCAAATTTTTGGGTAAATCACGCTCGCTCGTGGCAACTTTGTAACACCTAGGGTGAGAGAACCACCTAGGAGAATATAGTTTTGCCAAGAGTCCACTTTGACCATTTGAAAACAGTGTTGAGTTGTGAACCTTTTTTTTGAGAAATGTGTGATGTATTACTTTCGCTTAGTTTTTACTTGCCTTAGGGCGAGGTGAAACTTTGCTGAAGTGAGGCTAGTATTTTTTGTCATTTTTCTTGATTTATTTCCTTCATATTCTTTTGACACTTTGTTGATCAAAAGAGGTGTGATTACCTTTGTGTTTCCATTCGACTGTTTCTCTCACTTTTATGTCCGTTTACGCCCATCCATGTTTGCGGCTGGGTTAGTTAAACGTCTAAAGTGAGTGGATGCATTTTCACGTCATTTGGTATCCATTGTGATCTTGATACCCATGTCAAGATTGTCATTATAGTTAGGCGTGGTTCATCACTACAGACTTCCATAGAGGAGTTAGCTTGTTTGTCTCGTATCATTATAATTTTGATATTTACGTCTTTTTTCTTGTAAACTCGGCATAAATACCTATATTGTACGGTTACGATGCACACATTCTTAACTATTCCTAGCTATACTTTGAGCTTTTTTTTGTTCAGTTTTATTATTACCTCGATTTCAAAAGGTGCTAGGCACTACCATTTGTGCATGTTATATCAATAGCACCTTGATATCAATACTTCACTTTCTTACAAAGTGGTTTAACATATTTTGGTGATATTGTTGTGTCATTCACAAATCGTAATTGGCACTTTTTGAGATATAGGTCTTAATCAGAATTGAGCTTGCTCATCGTATATCTTGATTGGGAGATCACATTTGACTTTGTGTATTTACTTACGTCTTGTTCATTCCTTTGAACTTGGCATAAGTGGAGACATCTTGTTAATCATCTGGCATCACAAATTACTTTGAAACGTAGTCTAGGAAGTAATTCATTTGATTAAGTTTTAATACCAAACACTTGTATCACGGGTGATTTATCACTCTATCATATTGGTATTCTCACATTGGTGACACATTCATACTCTTAGCAATTTCATCTTGTGTTTCACTTAGGGGTAGTCATTGAATTTTGAACAAATCTACAACTTACCTTAGTGAAACTTATCACGAAAACATGGCTCCCAAAACATGTCTAGGGTTGAAGAAATAGACATATGAGGAACAACAAGCACATGCTTGGGAGACCTATAACAGACAAGGGTCAAACCCCTTCATTGGACATGACTTAGGGCCACTATTTTCTGCAGAAAAGGAAACCGAAGAGATGGTCGATCATAGTGGAAATGAATTAGAATCACCACACACAGACTTTGATTTTGACCCCACTCTACTAGATGAGTTTCTCCTTAGAAAAAAAGATAGAGTTTTGGCACGGGTCATGGAATTAGGGGCCAAATTGCCCACCGAGAATGAACCAATATTACCTATAAATGACACTACTAAGGAAGAATGCCCCCTTATCAATATGGAAGATATTTTAATAGGTGGGCATGCTTCCACTTCTTACACAGAAAATGATAAAGTGATAGGGCATACAATACCCCTCATCAAAGTGGCATGAAGAAATAAGATAGAACATGAAACAGGGGAAGAGCCTCCACAATACGAAGAGGAAGAACCTTTAGAAGAAGAAAACACAAACCAAGTCACAATCCAACAACAACTCAATAACCTAAGCCGAAAACTAGCTTTGCTTACTTTCCAGGTATAAATAGACACAAACAAGAACGTTCAAAAGTCAAAGCCTAAGTTTAGGATCCACGAACTCCATTGAGAAAACCAAGGAGAAGAAGACACAGGGTACCATCATGTACACATCCCCGCTTCTCCCATTAGAGAACAATTGCTCACACAAGAAGTGAAATATTTGAAAGCAACTCTTGCAAGCATACAAGAAAGCAATATAGGGAGTATTAGGAAATACCAATATGAAGAACTATGCCCCTATCCTTTTGACAAGACAATGACCCTTCAACCCTTTCCAAATAAATTTGATATGCCAAAGTTCGACAAATACAAAGGGAGACCCAAGGGATAATGTTAAAGATTTCTACATGGCATGTCAAGAGGTGTCTTATAGTGATAATTACCTCATCAGAATTTTTCCTAAGAGTCTCGGAGGTCAAGCATTGGAATGGTTTACGTGCTTACCACGAGGATCAATTTTCACCTGGCCAAAATTGGCGGAAAGATTCATACGTCATTTCTCATATAACATAGAGAGTGACATCACCATGGCAGACTTGTGTGGCACAAAACAATGCCCAAATGAAACCTTTGCCAGCTTCCTCCAATGATGGAGAGGGATAGCTAGTCGCTTCCCTTGCGCTTTCCCTGAGAAGCATCTAGTCAGTATTTTCATCCCTAATCTCAACCCAGATATAGCTTTCCACCTCCAAATGCATTGTGTCCACACCTTTGAGGAGGTTATCAAGAAAGGGATTCAAATAGAAAAGGCTCTCATTGCCAAAGGCACCCTCAAAACCCAATCTAAAGATAACCAAAGTGTCAAACCCACTGAAAAGCCAAAGATATTTTAAAAAAACCAAAACGTGGTGGGAGATGGAATCACCGATTCCAAACGTGTTCAAACGGGTAACCAAGGGCCCAATTCAACCACCACCAAAGTGATGAACATTCACCTCCCTCAATGAATCGTTGTCCCTCATACTAAAACAGTTGGATGCGGCCAACATGATGACCTATCCTACAACACAACTATTTGATGACAATGCTCCTAAACCTTCATGGTATAAGAAGCATGATTATTGTGAAATGCATCGCGTTAAAGGTCATAAAATAGACAAATGTTTGTGACTTCGCCACTATATTCAAGACCTCATTGACAACAGGGAGATAGAGGTGGATAACCCTGGCCACATGAAAACAACTAACGAGAAAATGGGGATTTATAAGGAACCATTCCCCAAGCATGATAAGTTGGAAAAGACAAAGCCGGATCGGGGAGAGTCATCCCAAACCTATAAAGCCACAAATTAATTATATACCAAAAGAGATAACAATCATTACGATTCACTTATGGGATGTATTCACTCCCTTGTTGACTGTGTCAATACCATCCGGATTAAGGGAAAGGACTGCACTACGGTAACAAGGTGTGCTCACCTCATGATTCTGGAACCCTCTCTGTTGACCCTGTAAACTGATAAATATAACCTTTTAGAACAACTCGAGAGGACACCTACTAAGATCTTGATCTTAGATATTCTCAAGATATCCAATGTGCATAAGGACATTTTGTATCAAACTCTTCAAGGGTCAGGAGTGCCTTTAGAAGTCGATCCTACGTACCTTCAAGCCACAGTGGCAAATATTGCATCAAGTGAGCATCTTACTTTCAACCATAGGGAGATCCCTACCACGAATCCTACACATAATCTTCCCTTGTACATCGAGGTAGTTGTCACCCATAGGAAAATCAAACGGGTGCTTGTGGACAACAGATCGGGATTAAACATCTGCATGCTTAAGCTGGTCAAACAATTTGGACATACAGAGGAAGATCTTAAGTCCCATATTATTACTATCACCGCATACGACAATGCAGAAAGAGAGTCAGCAGGCACCATTACGCTACCCATGGAGGCGGGCCCCACTTGCCATCAGACAAAGTTTCACGTCCTAGACTTGGAACTTCCATATAATATGCTTCTAGGCCAACCATGGATTCATGCCATGCAGGCCGTGCCATCAACATTTCATCAATGCATCAAGCTGAAGCATGAGGGACATATGGTTACAATACCAGGAGATTCAGAGGCCCTTTTCTCATTGTAGAGCTCTTAATAGCTTGCACAAAAGGGTACATTGCATGTCCCTCCACAGATATAGCTGTACCTCTTCATTCTGAGGCCATGGAATCTCGAGTAGATTCAAATTCTCTTAATTCTTATGCTCATGGGGTGTCCACTTCCACATCACCATTTGATTCATGGGAGATGAAAATTCTGGAATATGGCTGTGGGGAGTATAATGTACAACAAGCACTCTTGGGTTTCTAACGCTCTCCTTGTCACCCAAGACTAGAGGTTGACCCAACTACTGCTTCAGGAGACCTAGAGAGGAGATACACTATTGGGTCATTCCTACTTGGAGGCTTGTTAGTTGAGGAAAAATTACTTGATCCACCTACTACTTGGGTCCCTGAGGACACTCAACCAGCTTGTTATCAAACCCCAGAATATAAAAAATCTAGTAGAAAGATGTACTCCATGGGCTACAAAGGCTTAGGATGTGGGAGGAATGAACAAGGACAAAGAGAACCAGTCCCTCTTCCACATTTCAAAACAAAAAGATATGGCATTGGGATTCACCCTTACGGAGCACACCCCGACGATCAAGATACGACTTGTTTTGAGCATGAGGATAGCTTCGAGTACCTAGACAGCGATATAGATTCCCATTGTAGCCTATATGAGGATCTGGCCTCCAGAAACCTTTTCATGAACAATGTTGTCCTGACCATAACCCCCACCGAACCGACCCTTGACCTTGTGTACCCTTCCCTCGTTGAATGGGACCAACAACGTCACATGCTACTAGATTTATTTGAGAATGACGAGGCTATTGTAGAGTTCATGGGCATAAGGGATACAATTCCCATTGGAGATCACAAGAAGGGTTTCTTTATCGACTTAGACACCTGCGCCTACTTTGGTGAGGAGGCTGAACTTTGTGGTCAGCAAAATTTATAGAAAAGTGAGGGCAAGAGTTCTAAAGAAAAGCCTTGGCAAAAATCAAAGTCCAAGTCACACAGTGAAAACCTCTTTGAGGGACTGGCTGACAAACAAATAATAAAATCAAAGAACAAACAAAGTGACCACACCAAGGATGAAAATCTCGTAGAGACATCCTTGGATGAAGATCTCAACCTACCTCCCGATCCTACATGTATGGAGGATTTATCAAAATTGTTATTTGAAGAAACCATTGAGCTCAATATTGGTACCGAAGAAGATCCCAAGATAGTAAAATTGGGAGCATCACTCTCGGACAGAGAACAAAAGACATTCACTATGCTACTGCGAGAGTTTATTGATGTGTTCACATGGTCTTACAAAGACATGCCCGGCTTAGATCCAACTTTAGTCGTGCACAACCTGGTTGTGCATGCAGACGCTAAGCCTATCAAACAAAAGCTCTGAAATATGCACCCAAGAGTGGCCTTGTTAGTTAAAGAAGAGTCGGAAAGGTTACTTGTAGCAAGATTCATCAGGCCAATTGATTATTCTGAATGGATATTGAACATTGTTCCTGTCTAGAAGAAACCTATCAGTATCCGAATCTGCACAGATTTTAGGGACATCAATAAAGCTTTCCCTAAAGATGACTTTCCATTGCCCAACATTGACATGATTGTTGACTCAACCGCAGGGTACGAAATGCTATCACTCATGGATGGTTTTTCAGGTTATAATCAAATTAAGATCGCTGAGGAAGACCAACACAAAACAAATTTCACAACTCCTTGGGGCACCTTATATTATTAGGTGATGCCATTTGGCCTTAAGAATGCGGGAGCAACTTATCAGTGGGCCATGACAGTAATCTTTCATGATATGATTCATGAAATCATGGAAGACTACGTAGATGACATCTCGGGAAAGTACAAAGCAAGAGAGGATCACCCTATCATTTTGTGGCGTATCTTTGAACACCTCTGTGAATACAAAGTCAGATTGAATCCAAAGAAATGTGTCTTCGGTGTGTTATCCAGGAAACTATTGGGCTTCATTGTGTCGAGACGAGGTATTGAGGTAGATCTTGCTAAAGTGTCTGCCATCACTGAAATGCCTCCACCTAAGAATATCAAGAAACTGCGTAGCTTGCAAGGGAAAATTGAAGCCATTCGTCGCTTTATCTCCCAGCTTGCAGATAAATGTCACTCATTCACCCATTTTCTTAAAAAGGATATCACTTTCCTTTGGGGACCAGAGCAACAACAAGCCTTTGCTTTGCTTAAACAATACCTGGATAATCCACCTGTCCTCATGCCTCCTACTCTAGGAGAACCACTTTTGCTCTATATTTCTACTACGCAATACGCTATTGGTGCGCTGCTCACCCAATATGACCTTAGCCATAAAGAGATAGTGGTGTACTATCTAAGTCGCACCCTCATCACCTATGAACTTAATTATCCTCAGATTGAAAAGGCTTGTTTGGCCGTCATTTTTACCTTTCAAAAACTTCATCAATTACCTGCTAAATACTAAGACCAAGCTCATATCCAAGGTCGACCCACTCAAGTATTTGTTGTCCAAACCTGCCCCAACAGGTAGAATGGCTAATTGGATCATTCTACTCAGTGAGTTTGATATAGAATTTGTCCATCAAAAATCAGTTAAAGGACAAGTACTTGCCGACTAGCTAGCGGAAGCACCTTTGCAAAGCACAAAACCTTTGAGTCTAGATCTGCCAGATGCATCTTTGCTCTACATTGAAGAATCTTTCGTATGGAAGATACATTTTGATGGATCTTTTACATTTCCTAGTTTAGGTGCAGGAGTGGTCCTTATTACTCCTTCAGGTGATCCTATACCGTAGGCTTTTTGCCTGGCCTTCCCTTGCACAAACAACATTGCGAAATATGAAGCACTCATTGTAGGGATGAAGCTAGCCATCAAGTGGAATATTCAACATGTTAAGGTTGTAGGTGATTCACAGCTAATCATCAAACAGGTTAATGATGAGTATAAAGTTAAGGATGATAAGCTCATACCTTACAAAAATTTAGTGGAAACTCTAAAGGAGTATTTTGTGCGCATCACCTTTGAGAAAATTCCAAGAGCATAGAACAGATCAGCGGATGCCATGGCAACGGTGGGATCTATGCTTTGTATTCCACTAGGGAACAATGATATGCCATTCTTCATAGAAAATCTACACCAGCCCACATATGACATGCCAAAATCTTGCCTGGCTTGTGAGGTTGTTGGTCCCCATTCCCATGGTATGAACCCATCTTCACCTATCTTAAGGACAGTACTTTCCCTCCCAATATCTCCCATTCTGAAAAGCATATCCTGATTTTCTAGATAGCCCATTACACCCTTTTAGGAGGTACACTTTATCGTCATGGCTACGATGGGAATCTGTTATGTTGTCTGGATGTGACGGAGTCAATCCAGACAATTAAAGAAGTACACGAAGGAGTATGCAGAGCACATACAAAAGGAATGGTCTTGGATAAGAAACTGTTAAGAGTAGGTTACTATTGGCCCACCATGGAAACTGATTGTTGTAATTATGTTAGAAAATGTGTGATTTTCCAAAAGTATGGAAATTTCATCCATGCTCCATCGCAACCATTGCAACCAATCACTACCCCGTGGCCATTCTCTAAATGGGGACTTGATCTAATAGGGAAGCTTACTCCTACCTCATCTGATGGTCATACACATATCATCACAGCTACAGAATACTTTACAAAATGGGTGGAGGCTGTCCCTTTAACTTATGTCATAGGAGCACAGATTTCTAAATTCATCATGAATCACATTATTTGCCGATATGGTATCCCTGCAACCATTGTCATAGATAATGGGAAGTCATTTAAGAAAAAAACTATGAAAGGCCTTTGCCAACGGTTCCAAATTAGATTAAAATGGTCCACGCCATATTACCCTCAGGGTCATGGACAAGCTGAGGCAACAAACAAGACTTTGGTAAGGATAATGGAGAAGATGGTTAGCAAAACTGGTCGAAACTGACACCTACAAATCCACCTAGCCCTCTGGGCCTACCAAACATCAATTCACACTCCTACGGGTGCGACGCCATATTCCCTAGTGTTCGGGACATAATTTATCATCCCTTTAGAGATTGAACTCCCATCCCTGCGAATTTCTCTTCGAGACTATTTGGATAAGGATGAAGATTATCGAGTGGCAAGATTGGCTGAGTTAGAGCTCCTAGATGAGAGGCGCATTCATGCTCTTAATCACCTGAAGGTATATCAACACAGAATCTCCCGCAACTACAACAGGAGAATCATCCCTCATTAGTTTGAGGTGGGTGATTTAGTTATGAAGGAGAACCAGTTCAACACTAGAGCAGAGTGAGAAAAGAAAGGGAAGTTTGAACCACACTGGTTAGGACCCTATGTCATAGTTGCCAAGTATGGCACAGGGCATAAAAGTTGGCTCACCCCAATGGTGATGAGCTCTGGGAACCCATGAATTCCATGCATCTTAAGAGGTTTTATGCCTAAACATGGCATAAGAAAGTCATAAAAATCACAAAAAATTAATAAAAATACAAAAACATCCAAAAAAAAAAAAATCAGAAAAAGAAAAAGAGAAAACAGGTCGTCCATTAGTGAAAACCACACAATTGTAGCACTTTGGACAAGTCCTTGGTGAAAACCAATTTCCTGCGCCTCGGGAGGATTCATTGTTCACAAGCATCCTGGGTAGTTGTCTTTGGCCTGGACCTGGTTCTGCTTTCGAGTTTCCTTGTGCACACCATCTAGTCTAGCCTTGATACGTCTTTGCCTTCTTCTATTCATCTGTGAGGGATGTGGTCTTTCGTTATTTCCCATCTTACGCTAGGGGAAACTCAACGAGTTCACCTTCTTGTTCATTAGCACATGGCTTCTACCCTTGTATATTCCCCACCTAACGTTAGGGGCATCCATGCTTTCTTTGTTACCTGCACATAGCTTTGGAAAAATGTTAAAACCACAAAAACAATATAAAATTGTTTCGAGGAAAACACAAAATAATATAAAATTGTTTCGAGAAAAACACAAAAACAATAGAACATTGTTTCAAGAAAACACAAAAACAATAGAACATTGTTTCGAGAAAACACAAAAACAATAGAAAATTGTTTCACAAAACACCAAAACAATATAAAATTGTTTCACAAAGACCTAAACAATAGAAAATCAGTTTATGAAAACATATCTTACAAAAACATTTACTTGCATTGTCTTGTTTTCTTGCTTTGCTTGTTGCTTGTATAGTGTTTTGCGTGCTCACTTTTGAGTTGTTTGTTGCTTGGGTGTACTTTGTCATAGTTTATATTTTCTTCCTTAGAATAGATTCATTCTTTCTTGTACATATTGTAGTGGATTTTGACATGCTAGTGTGTTAATTATTTCTTTCTTTCTTAATGCATTTGGTTGTGTTTTGTTACTTGTTAATAAGGCACGGTGATTCATGGTGTATTGCATTAATTCCTAGTGTTCTTTGTAGCATTTGGCTGTGTTTCTTACATGTGCTCTGTTTTTTTTATCATTCACATCACATTACCATCACTATCATCACATCTAGCATCATCTATACATCATATATAAACAAAAATGCTAAGTTTTACATCATGCATGTATGCTAAGCTAATCATCACATATCATATCATCAATGGGGGCAAGAGGGGTTGTGTATAATCAAAAATCTATCCCCCCCACACCAATATCATCATATCATCCTATCCATAGACATCAAAATAACACTTGAAAATAACATTTAATATTGTCTATAGATCTATCATATACAATCTACAGCATGCCTCAAACGATCACGTGCGATCACCATCTCTCCTGAGTGTCAGAGCCTCATGGTAAGTTTTCTAAACTAAGTGGTTAAAATGAACTGATTGTGATGTTTTTACCCCCCTGGGGGGTATATTAGCCTGTTTTTCACTGATTGGACGGCCAAGACACTCGTTTCGCTCCCCATTTTCTCCTCTGTTCGCTGTGGAATAATTATTTTTCACTGTATTGGGGAATTTTTTTTGTGCAATACCCCTTTCTTCTCCCCCGGAAAATTTTATTTCTCCCTGGAAATTTTTATTCTTCTTCACACCCTCGTAAATAATTATTTTATAATTATTATTTTTTCTTAATTTTTTCCACTAAACAAGGACATTATTTGTCGTTTGTTTCTCTTTTCTTCCACCTAGGACACTTTCTGTTACCCCTAGGCCCTTCTTTTTCTTCTTTTCCTTTCTTCTATTGTTTATCATGGTTCAAAAAGCCAAAACAATATAAACGTTTACTATATAAAAAAAAATCCAAAAACAAGGCAAAAATTTTCAAAAAATTCCTAAAAAGTAAAACACCCTACAAAATGGTAACTTGCTTCTTACAGATGAAACTTGTGTCTTGCACATGGTATTTTCTCCATATCCTATTGGTTTGTATCACATCTTCCCCACTTAATATGAATCACAAATCACCGGATTCACAACCATTCACAACAGCTAGCTAGTTGCTTCATCTGTAATCTGGGGCACTTTTGGTTGCCTGGTGTTGTTTCGTTGCGCACAAACACTTTTCATGGGCCCCGTGTCCATTTTCATTTCCCCTTGCATATATCCTTGCTTGGGGCATCATTTTTAACCCTTTTCATCAATCATGAACTTGTGGATCTCTTCAACACTGATAACAAAACATTTGTACAACTGTCTTGACCATTGTTGGGTTGGATATGTGTGTCGTACTTGTTTTCCCTGTTATATGAGCTTGTTTCCTTCTCGTATTGCATTGCATTATTGTATGTTGCATGGAGTTGGTACTTTCAGCAATGGACAATTGTTTGTAGTATGGATTTTCATGTCATTCTACCTTTGTCGTATGCTTATATTTTTCATAAGGACCGATGATGTAGTTCCTATGGCAATATGATGACATCAAATTTGTTCCAAACAAATGTTTTATTATGATAGGTTGGTCCTACCTCAGTTGGAAATGTGATTATTCCAACCGAATCCCACTTTGCGTTGTCGTAAGCAGCTATGGTAATAATATGGGACTCTAGATCTTTCTTTGTATGCCCCAAATGTTATATTAGTTTCAAAGTCCATATATTCAACCCTGACCCGTTGTCCAAAAACACCCGTTTTATATTCCGATGGGTAACAAATACCTCTATATACAGGGGAAGATTATGCATGTGATCTTCATTGGGAATTTATTTTTGGTTAAATGATATGTGTTCAATTAATGTAATGTTTTCCACCACAACTTGTAAATGTGAAGGGTTTATTTCCATTGACACTCTTGACCCTTGGAGAGTTTTGTATAAGATGTCTTTATGTACATTTTATACCTTAAGAAGATCTAAGATTGAAATCTTGGTAGATGTCTTCTCAAGCTATTCTAAGAGGTTGTATTGACCATCTTACGGGGTTGACAGAGAGGGTTCTAGGATCATGAGATGAGAGCACCTTGTTACCGCAACATAATCCTTTTCCTTGATACTAATGGTATTCACATGTTCATTAGAAGAGTGGACACATCCAATGAGTGAGTCATAATGATAATTGTCACTTTTGGTATATAGATAGTTTACAGCTTTGTAACTTTGGGATGAATCTCCTTTATCCAGTATTTTCTCATCTGACTTTCCTTGTTTAGGGAATGATTCTTTAAATATCCCCATCTTTTCATTCGGCGTTTGATTTCTCTCTGGGGTGTCAACTTCTATCTCTCCATTTTCATCGAGCTATTGGATGTAGTAGCAAAGTCATAGGAAATTTTCTATCTTATGTCCCTTTGCATAATGAAAATAAAAATATTCATGCTCTTTGTACCATAATGGTTTAGGAGCATTGTCGTCAAAAGGTTGCATCATGGGATAAGTCACCATGTGGGTTGCATCCAATTGCTTCAATATTACAGACAAAGACTCATCAAGAGGAGTGAATGTTCTACGTTTAGGTGGTGGTGGAATAGGTCCTTTGGTCAGTTTAAAAGGTTGACCAACTTGGACTGTTTGGAATCTGTGATTCCATCTCCCACCATGTTCTTGTTTTTGTTAAAGATCTTTGGATTTTTTGTTGGTTTGGCATTTTGATTATCTTTAGAAGGTGACTTGATTGTTCCTTTTGCAATGAGAGATTTTTCTATTTGTATGCCATTTTCAATGACCTCTTCAAAGGTATGAAAACAATGCATTTACAAATGAAAAGTGATGTCTAGGTTTCGATTAGGCATGAATATTCTCAAAAGCTATTTTTCAGGAAATGTGCAAGGGAAGCAACTGGCTATCCTTCGCCATATTTGCAAGAAGCTAGTGAATGTTTAATTAGGGCATTTTTTAGTACCACACAAGTCTACCATGGTTATGTCGCTTTCTATGTTGTATGAGAAATTTCAAAAAAACCTTTCTGTTAGTTCATTCCATGTGAAGATAGACCCATGAGGTAAGCGAGTGAACCATTCTAAGGCATGTCCCCCTAGACTCTTTGGAAAGATTCGTATGAGGTAATTGTCACTATATGCCACTTATTGGCATGCCATGTAAAAATATTTCTCATGATCTTGTGGGTCACATTTCTCTCTGTATTTTTCAAATTTAGGCATGTCAAACTTCTTAGGAAAGGGTTGAAGCATCAAAACTTTATCAAATGGATGGGGGCATAACTCTTCATATTAGTACTTTTTTCTATTCCCAACATTACTTTCTTGAAGGCTTGTAAGCATTGCTTTCATGGATTGAATTTCTTGTGTAAGTAATTTCTCTTTAGTAGGATAAGCATGGATATATACATGAATGTATTCCATATTTTCTCCTTCTTGGTTTTCCATGTGAAGTTCACTAGTTTTAACCTTAGGATTCATCTTATGCACATTTTTGTTTATTTCGCTCTGTACATGAGATGTTAGTAAAGCTAAATTTTGACTAAGGTTTTGGATTTGTTGTTGAATAGTGACTTCTCCCTCAAGGGGTTTTTCTTCTTCTTATTCTTCTTCTTCATGACATGGAGGTTGTTCTACATTTTCATGTTCTAATCTAACTCTATGTTGCATCTTGATGAAGGGCATTTAATAACCCACTATATTATCATTTTTGACGTTGGACATGGAAGTGTGACCATGTGTTAGGATATCATCCATGTTAATGAGAGTTTTTTCCTCTTCATTATCATCATTTGTTGGTGGGATTGTCTCATGTTATGTAAGCATTCTATCTCCTAATTCCACCACTCCTGCTAGCACCTGATCTTTGTTTCTATATAGGAATTCATATAACAAGGTGGGGTCAAAGTTAAATTATGCGTGTTGTGACCCTAACTCATCACCACTATGATCTACCATTTCCTCCACTTCTTTCTCAACAAAAATTAAAGGCCCAAGATCATGGCCAATAAAGGGATTCGACCCTTGTTTGTTTGAATTTTCTCAAGTTTGTGTTTGTGTTGTTTCAAATGCCTGCTTTTTGGCTTCTAATATTTTTTTAGAGGCCATGATGTACGATATTTTAATTAAGGTGTTTTGAATGTGTTCAAGAGGTATTGATTGTGCCTAAGTGAAATGTAAAAAAGAATGTCAATAGGTCAAGAGTTATAATGAATGATAAAGGATCAATGTGACAAAGTGATTTCTCTAAATAAATAAGTCAATAGTGAAAAATAAGATACAATCACACAATGTTTAGTTCCAAACCAATCAATCAATTGATGTACTTCCTAAGTCTATTTCCAAAAAGGTAGTTAGTTTTTTAAGATGATTAACATAATGTCACTACTTATGTCGAGTTCAAGTGAACAAGGCATAAGTAATAACAAGGAGTTAATATGATCTCCAAACAAATTTTACTAAAAGAAAGCCCGAATCCAATCAAGACCTATATTCCAAAAAGTGACAGTTACGATTGTGAGTGACACAACAATTCCACCAAGATATGTTAACCAAAATTTGCGAGAAAGTAAGGTATTAGTATCAAGATGATATTGATATAACACGCACGAGTGGTAACACTCAAAACTTTTCAAAATCAAGGTAGTAGTTGAAATAAAACTAAAGCTAGAGTATACCTAGGAATTGTTAAAGTGTATATAGAATAACATCACAATATAGATATTTAGGTCAAGTTTACAAGAAACAAGACGTAAATTCAAAAATTGTAGTGACACGATATAAACAAGATAACCGTTCAAAGGGGTGAGTCAAGGTGATGAAACAATCCTAACTATGATGACGATCTTGACTTGGGTATCAAGATCAAAAAGGATACCAATGATCTGAAAATGTCTCCACACACTTTAGACATTTAAAAACTTAGAAGAAAACATGGATGAGTGTAAACGGACACAAAAGTGGAGAATACATGATCAATTAGCAACAAAAGGGTAGTCACTCTTTTTCTAGTCAACAAAGTGTCAAAAGAAAGTGAAGGAAGTAGATCAATTGGGGATGAAAATTGTTGGCCTCACTTCGACAAAGTTTTGCCTCGCCTTACAGCGAGTCAAAAACAAAGAAAAAGTAACACTTCACATGTTTCATGATGAATAATGGCTCTCAACTCAAATTGGTTTTGATAAGGTCCAAGTTGGATCTTGGTAAAAGATAGCTTCCTAGGTGGTTCAATCAACTAGGTGTCATAAGTTATCTAGATGCGAGCTCAATTTTCCAAGAAAAGTCACACTGACTAATTTTTAGAGTACCTCTAATTTACTTTACCCCCTTTAAGTACAGTGGGAAATGAATGCATTCATCATGTACTCTCACTAGGGTTGCAATACGGATAAATTTGATGCTAAAAATCTCACAAATGGTAAAACTAGTCAAGTAGGTTGTGTGGAGAACTTCCCGTTTCATTCACAAGGTTCCCTCTTGTGTGGACTAATTTAGTGTTTCTAGAACCACCCCCATTGTTGTAGCTTAAGGCATTATGTAGAAGGGTTTATGTTATAGTTGAGTGGATAGGGATGTACCCTTTTCCAAAACCTAAAAATATAGTGTGATGTTCGTGGTGAGTTTTTTATCTTGTTTAATTTAATGTGGTTTCCTTGAACACCTTTTGGCAACCTACATGAAAAATGTATTAGTATTTTTGTTTTGTCTTGACTCCTCCTTTATTTGAAAAGAGTTTTTGGTTTTGCACAATGGCTTAGTAATTTTCCATATGGATAAAGAGGAAAAATGTCATTTTTGATTCTCAAGATCATCCTAGAATGCAAGATAAGAGCATACGCGACATAAAATCCAATTAAAAACAAAAAAAATGGAAAATACTTAATTCAAACACAAAATACATACATCTTGACCCAATTTGGACATTCTAAATGTTTTTCAAAGTAATGATAGAGATAAAAATCATTTCTGATTCACAAGATCTCCCAAAAGACGCAAGGGAAGAGCATACATGACCTTACTCTTATGATTAATCATGCAAGGCTTATGCAAGTTTATTACAATTTTAACAAAATCATGTAAAAATACCCTGTAAAATAAAATTTAGTCAGATCAAACCTACGATGATGTTATTATATAATGAGACAAGAATTTGTAACATACAGAAGTGGTACACAAGTCTAGATTGAGGTATCTATGGGTGGGTTATGGTGTGTGTGCATGTGTTATGGTGCCTTCACTCCTCTGTGTAAACTTGGCGGGTCTGCAAAGTGCTTGAACTAATCAAGAGATACCTGCCCTAGAATAAGTGTGTATGTGCTAGAGGATAGATGCCTACACACGGGAAGTGAAATATAAGTTATAAAAGTTATGATAGTGTGTGTGAATTAGGAGAGAGATGTTTGCGCTAGAAAAATGGTGCATGTGCCATTGATACAGATACAGATCGTGTTCACTAGCAGAATGGTGTATGTGTTACCATTAGGGTGCATGCACTACATGTTGTCAAAATTTCACCCCCCACCCCAGGGTAAATTTCGATAACATGTATCAGAGTTTTGCAGTTCCAAGCATGTAGATTGATCCAGGAAAAATCGTGAAAATTGGCTAAGTCCTGCTCAAGGTCACCTTTGGGACAATTGGAACAGAGGGACGTGAAGGGCACGAATCGGCCGGTTCGCCCGAAATAGAGAATTTTCGCAAAGGAACAATCGGGCCGCGAGGGCGCGAAGGGCGTGAACAGGCGAAGCGGTGAAGCAAGGGAAGCCCATTTCGGGCGGTTCGGAAGAATTTGTCCCAAGCAGCAAAGGGACATCTGGGACAAATGTATGTGAAATATGCGAACCGGCCGGTTCAGCTAGAATGAGAAACTTTCACACTAGGGACATCTGGGCCGCAGGGACGCGAGGGACGCGGATAGCCGAAAAAGCCGAGAGCCAATCAGATTGCGCCACGTGTCATCGGCAGATAAGGGACAAGGAAGCCCATTTCGGGCGGATCGGAGGTTTCTGTCCCAAAAAGCACTGGGACATCTGGGACAAAAAGATGCGAAGGGCGCAAAAGAGCCGGTAGGCCCGCGAACCAATCAAATCATGACACGTGTCACAAGGGAAAAGGTCAAAAAGTCAAAGGGTGAGTTTTGAAGGGTCAGCCCGAACCAATGGGATAGTGCCACGTGTCCAAGCTAGGGCCCACAAGGAAATTTCAAAGGAAAGCCCGCGGAAAGGTGGAGGAGAGAGAATTATTCAGTGAATCAGAGCCTGCCACCGTGTCGTCCAGGTGGCGAAGCGCGGGAAAATATTTCAAAATCCGTTTTGGTCCATGTTCCGTGCCCTAAATCTTCAGATCGTCATATCTTTTGATCCAGACCTTGGATTTGCACGTTCTTTATATCAACGGAAAGCTGTTGAAATTCTCTACATTATTCTGGGATCAATCTTCCATTTTGGTGTAGTCTAGAGAGAGAAATTTAAGAAATGGCTCTGACGCATGCTTAATGCCAGAAGTGACGCTTCAACAACCAGCTTTAATGTAGCAGACAGCCCGCCTGTTTTGCCAGGATCCGCCGCTTCTACCATAATGAGATGATTTAAAATGTGAGATAGAAGTGGTTGTGGTAGTTTTGAATTTCCTCTCTTCCCTCTCTCTTTCTTCCTATATATTGTACAGAGGGGCTTCTTTCAAAAGGGGGACATAACAAGTTGTTCATCTGTTTCTGCTCTACCCTCCCTTATTCTCTTCTCTAGGCGAATTTGAAAATGGAGTTCGAACCTCCTCATTTGAATCTGTAATACTATTTTTCCTCATGTGCATTCTGTAGTGTACTTGTGAAGCAATAAAAACGTGTTTTGTGATGAATCTGTCCATCCTTGCATCGTTCTTCTGGATGATTTCCTCTTGCCTCTCTTTATTGCAGGTATTTGTGCATGTTTGAATGTTCATTGCAGGTCCTGGAGCTGTGTTCACTGCAGGTTTTGGGACATTTTCTGTGTGAAATCTATCCTTGGGCCTGTGATGCATCTGTCCATCCTTTCAAATTTCTCACCTATGTTTGTCACATGGCAGTTTTGATAGAGTGTTCTTCATTCTCCTTCTCTGGTGCATCACCGTCTATTAGCTGTAGAATTTATGCTGTTATTTTTCCCTTCTCTCCTCTACTCTCTATCTCCTTGGCATGATTAGATTAGGTTTTGAGAAAACCCTGCCTGCACTGGAATAGCTTCGTGTGCATCTGAACAGAGGAATAGGAACCAGCCTTCTCTGGAGAATTCCTTTCTCATTTTACAGTCCCACACCTGGAGAAAGGATTCAATGTTGTGCAATCACACTGGATGCCTGAGTGATCAACCTAGAAGCCTGATCTACATCCAGGGGTGCTGTGATTTTGCATCAACAGTTTTGGCACGCCCGGTGGGACCTTAGAGGTCTTCCACTTCATCTTTTACAGGTTGGTGTGTTCCTGTGAAGATTTCAGCCTTTGGAGGCACTTGCAAACACATCTGGCGACTCCATCTGATCAGCAACCCATTTCTGAAGTTGCAAACCCATTTTCCATCCATTCCCATTCATCCTTCTTTCCATCTCTTTCATTCTTTCCCATTCCATGAGGTTGTGTAATCATGACTTCATTTCCATCATGGAATTCACATCAACAACAGCAGTATATTCCACCTCCAACATGTTTTACAAATCCTCCAAATCAACATTTTGAGCAGATTCAAGATCAGTATGCATACCCATATGAGTAGCAGTGCCAAATTCAGTTTGGCTATGGAGCCTTCCAAGAGCAAGAGTATGCATACAATGAAGACCATCAGATCCAAGATGCTGGTCTGTTGGAGAAAATCTAAAAGATGGAGGCAAAGATGGTGCAGTCCAGAGCAACAGCTCAGATGAGAGCTTTCAGAATTGGTTGCAGGACTCCTTGTCCATGGGGAGGCCCTTTTCCAAGACACTTCAGCCCTCAAGAGAAGCTGGACTTCATGATAAAGATGCTGCCCCAACTTGCACAATGGACAGCAGAAATAGAGGCCTATACATTCGGTGTTGAACAACCTTGTCAATGGGTAAGTTCTACACCATCATCTGGTTTTTCTCTTCCCATTACTCAAGCAACATCATCTCATTTGGACTTGCAAATTTTAAACTCTCCATCTGCTGTCCCAAATGTTGATCCCATGTCTCCACCTCTCAGTCTTCCACCACACCTCAATTCTTCTTTCCTTTTTCCTTCCAAACAGTCATCCTCTCCACAAGAGCTAAAAGAAATCCCCTCCTCTAAAGAAACAAGAGATTTCATCTCCTTTACCACCACAAAAAATTGCCAAATCAATTGAGTTGTAACCCACCCCTCCTCTTGCATTCCCAATTCCATGTGGGGAAGACGAAATTGAAAAAATCAGTCATCAAGGACAGCAAGAGGAAGAGCCAAGAAAAGAAGAAATGATTAAGAGCTTAGTAAGTTTGGCTGCCAAGTTTGGTATGACAAAGATCCCCTTGATGGTTAAGCCTACAGAAGAGGCTAAGGTTGGAGAACAAATGGTGGTCAGGACTGATTCTGTTGCAGCAGAAGAAGAAGATCTTGCAGTCCCAACTTGTCCTCTAGAGCAGCAGATTGAAGAGTTTGACTTGACAAACTTCATGCTGGAGGAGGAGCTCATTCAAGAGCAAGATTGTCTTCAAACATTGGATGAAGGAGAAGCTGCTCCAGATCCAGCAGAAGAGGAGCACATTCTAGCTGTGGAGGAGAAAGTTGCAGATCCAAGAGCTCTGAGCACAAAGCAGGCTACAGGAGAACCTTCAGTTCTTCTTTCTACTTCACCTCTCTCAAGTTCCAGTGATGAAGAGGAGTTTGACCTCTCAAAATCAATGTTGGAGGGAGAAAGAAACCATGGTGGTCAAGTTACAATCAAGAGGACACCATGGAGGAAGTTGAACATTTGCAGCAGGACAGCCATGAGGCAGTTTATCTGTCAGATTTGGAGGACTGTTTTGATGGAGAAGAGCCGGTTGAGTTTCTACCATTCTCTCTTTCATAATCCACATTCCAAACACAAGAGTCCGCTGTCCTGAAGGAGAACATTCATTTGCAGCAGCCTGCATCTTATAACAGCTCTTCGGAATCAAGATTGGAAGATTTTAATCTTTCATGTTCTTCATTGGAGGAAGAGAAAGGGCAGAAGGGTTCTACCATTGCTTCCACACCATCCATTCAAGGTCTACAAGAAGACTCCATTCTTGGAGTTGAAAATCAGAGCTATGGGCATATCAAACTGATCAGACCTTGCCCAATCAGGTATTTGGCTTCATTGGAGCCAAAGGAGAAGTCACAACCAGTCATGCTTGCTTCTGAGCATGAGGGTGAGCTACAAAGTATCAAGGATCAGCTGTCATACCTCTTCAACCCAAATGCAGAGCAACTAAAAGAGGCATTGAATTTGCCTTCAGCTGATACCTTGATGATTTGTGTGGAATACTAGCTTTTTGTTGATTTTCCACTCATCCTAACAACCATGATCAGCTCCAAATCAATTGCATGGCTGCCAATTTTGAAGAAAGGAAGCTATTTCTCACAACCAGTTATAGGTTTTGTTTAGCTTGCCTTTGCTTCCAGTTAGAGTAGAGTAGCTAGGTTTGCTTTCAGTAGAAGAAGTGCTTGTGCACACTCTGCATGTTCCATTTGGAGCATGTATGATTTTTAGTTCTGTACATAGTTTTGGTGTTGCCGGTTCTGCTCTTGCACAGTTCGTTTCAGTGGCATTTTGGTGAGAACAACTCCATGTCCGGTGGGATTCAAGTGGCTCAGAGGGAAGTTTTCAAAGTTCAGATCAGTTTTCAGGCTTGCTTATGACTCCATGCCCAATGGATTGCTTCAGGCTACTGATCATTCACCTAGCAGGTAGGTGACCCCGCTGAGTCGTCAAAACTGTTGTCAAAATTTCACCCCCCCAGGGTAAATTTCGATAACATGTATCAGAGTTTTGCAGTTCCAAGCATGTAGATTGATCCAGAAAAAATCGTGAAAATTGGCTAAGTCCTGCTCAAGGTCGCCTTTGGGACAATTGGAACAGAGGGACGCGAAGGGCGTGAATCGGCCATTTCGCCCGAAACAGAGAATTTTCGCAAAGGAACAATTGGGCCGCGAGGGCGCGAAGGGCGCAAAAAGGCAAAGCGGTGAAGCAAGGGAAGCCCATTTCGGGCGGTTCGGAAGAATTTGTCCCAAGCAGCAAAGGGACATCTGGGACAAATGTACGTGAAAGACGTGAACCAGCCGGTTCGGCCGGAACGGGAAACTTTCACACTGGGACATCTGGGCCGCAGGGACGCGAGGGACACGGATAGCCGAAAAAGCCGAGAGCCAATCAGATTGCGCCACGTGTCATCAGCAGATAAGGGACAAGGAAGCCCATTTCGGGCGGATCGGAGGTTTCTGTCCCAAACAGCACTAGGACATCCGGGACAAAAAGATGCGAAGGGCACAAAAGAGCGGGCAAGCCCGCGGACCAATCAAATCATGACACGTGTCACAAGGGAAAAGGTCAAAAAGTCAAAGGGTGAGTTTTGAAGGGTCAGCTTGAACCAATGGGATAGTGCCACGTGTCCCAGCTAGGGCCCACAAGGAAATTTCAAAGGAAAGCCTACGGAAAGGTGGAGGAGAGAGAATTATTCAGTGAATCAGAGCCTGCCACGTGTCGTCCAGGTGGTGAAGCGCGGGAAAATATTTCAAAATCCGTTTTGGTTTGTTCCGTGCCCTAAATCTTCAGATCATCATATCTTTTGATCCAGAGCTCAGATTTGCACGTTCTTTATATCAACGGAAAGCTGTTGAAATTCTCTACATGATTTTGGGATCAATCTTCCATTTTGGTGTAGTCTGGAGAGAGAAAGTTAAGAAACAGCTCTGACGCATGCTAATGCCAGAAGTGACGCTTCAACAACCAGCTTTAATGCAGCAGACAGCCCACCGTTTTGCCAGGATCCACCACTTCTACCATAATGAGATGATTTAAAATGCGACCTAGAAGTGGTTGTGGTAGTTTCGAATTTCCTCTCTTCCCTCTCTCTTTCTTCCTATATATTGTACAGAGGGGCTTCTTTCAAAAGGGGGACATAACAAGTTGTTCATCTTTTCTGCTCTGCCCTCCCTTCTTTTCTTCTCTAGGGTTGAAAATGGAGTTCGAACCTCCTCCCTGCTCTGTAATGGCATTTTTCCTTTTACTAATGGAATGATGTTCTGTGCAAACTTCTGAAGCAACAAAAACGTGTTTTGTGATGCATCTGTCCATCCTTGCTCGTTCTTCGCTTGTTTTCCTCTTGCCTCTCTTCATTACAGGTATTTGTGCATGTATGAATGTTCATTGCAGGTCTGGAGCTGTGTTCATGGAGTTTTGGGACATTTTCTGTGTGAAATCTATCCTTGGGCCTGTGATGCATATGTCCATCCTTCCCATTGCTCACCTTTCTTTGTCCCATGGCAATTTTGATAGAGGTTCAACATTCTCCTTCTCTGGTGTATCACCGTTTTAGTGTAGGCTTTTGCTGTTTTTCCCTTCTCTCTCTCTCTCTCTCTCTGTCTCCTTGGCATGGTTAGATTAGGATTAGATTAGCTTTCCTGCACTGGAATAGCTTTTGGTAGGTACTTTAGGAGCAAGAACCAGCCTTCTCTGGAGATTGCTTTCTCATTTTACAGGTCCCATACCTGGAGAAAGGATTCAATGTTGTGCAATCACACTGGATGCCTGAGTGATCAACCTAGAAGCCTGATATGCATCCATGGGTGCTGTGATTTTGCATCAACACTACCCTGAAAGGTTTTCAGGCAAAGTAAGGTACAATACTGCAATAGTGTGTGTGTGTTGGGATTAACACCTGTATATGGTTTTGTGTGCTTATGTATGGTTTTTTATACCTACGCACTTCGTGTAAAAACTATGCCTGGTGATGACCTTAAAATATGGCCCACTGATGGAAACAAGTTCAAAATGCTCCAAATTTAAAATGTTAGCTTAGAATTGACAATAACCCATCAATATTAAACCTCTAAATAAAAATCCACACATGTAAGGTTAACAAAATCATAAGAATTGTAACATCTTTTCACACATGTGCATATTAAGGGTTAGCCAAATGTTGAAATAACAACAAAATTTGAACTATAATGCTAAGGGACAAAGGATCGGTCCCATGGGGTGCACCATATGTATAAATGTATTAGTTTGCTATGCAAAGGGAATTGAAACTAACACCTTAATAGTTTCAAAACATGAACTAACTACACAAAGATCATCATGTTAAGAGCTAAACAAGACTAAATACCAAGATTATTGCATTAGAACTTGAAATAGATATCAAAGTAATATACTAAGCATTTGAATCTCTACTCTTTAGATCACCAATAACACTAAATGAACCTAGATAGATCCATGGAAATCAAATTTGATTGTTTGATCTTCAAGGATTTGGGAATGGAAGCTCATCAAAGTATGGCTACAAGGCCATTTTGATTTTCTCCATATGACCCAAAATCTTGCATGGATGAAATGCAAGAATGAGGCTATTAGCTCAAATGAAATATGCTCTAAGATAAAATGCCTATAGATTATCTATAAACATTTAAGGTTTAAGAATAAAGATAGGAAGATGTAATGGATAAAAGAATCTCTACATCCCTTTACATGTGGGATAATAGAGAGGTTGGGTTAGTTGTGGATAAGGAAGCTTTAGGGAGGGTTGAGTCAACCTTAGGAAAGTTTAGTTTGTCCTCTAGTGACTCATGGGGATTGAGGGGGTTTATTAATTAACCAAAGTGATTAATTAATAGGTGTGTAAGCTTATAGAATCTTTTTAGAGGAATATTTAATATGATTTATGTTATAAGAATATTTTAATAAAATAAATGATAATTTATTGATTGACTAGAAGAGAGAATTAATTAATTAAGAATAATTAATTAATCTAGATAGAAAGGGGAGATGATTAACGAAAGGTTGTTAATTGGAATAGTTGTTGGATAGAAGAGTTAATTAACTAATATAATGTAATTAATTAACAACGATAGTAGAGAAAATGTGTGATATTGACGATATGTCATCAATTTACGAGAAAGGTTATAATTAGCACAATTTAAGAATTTAAATTACTCGAGCTAAATTATAGGTGTCTACACATACACCACATAATCATGATGATAACTAACTAAAGAACATTTTACTTGCCTATTTCATGAATGAAATAACTTCACAACCTATAAATCAAGACACAAGAGCATGATTTAGTCACATTATACCATGTTTTGAGCTCTTGCAGCCTCTAAAAATGCTGTAGCAGGCATATAACTGATTGAAACATCTCACAAACATACAAAAAATACTAGTTGAGAATTAAAAATACCATGCATATTTTCAACCTTGAGTTGTCTTAGCTTGAGAAGGCACAAAATTGTCTAGATACATACATCTCTTGAATTCTTCTCACCTAGAGAACACATATCCTTGAATAGACCCTTTAGTGGTTTTAGACCCACCTTTAACATGCTATAAAACACCATTCACCCTATGGCACAACTTTCCATCCCTCCCCCTAAGATAATACCATCGCATTCTAGTGTAAGGAACAAAAAAATTGACTCTTAACCTTGCTTGCATAATTTGAGAACACTTCAAACAATTTGGCCCATTCCTAAACCATCCTTTCAATCTTTAAAAGTCATATTTGCATGAAATGATGAAAATTTTAATAATAGATTATTTGGCCTTGGAGAGAGCACGTAAATCATACCTCATATACCTTGGAGTAATCTATAATACCATATAAAAGTGAAGACCATGCTCCCCCTGTCATTATTTCGACCAAAAAGATAATATAGACATGTAGCCACCTCTTTTCACACTGTTGGTATAAGAACTACCATTAAAAAAGAAAACCTTGAATGGAATGAAATGGACCATGTAAACTATTTTTGCCAAATCACTACACCCCCCGAATGGCCTGAAAGTGGACACAACATTCAGTGTGATTGGGAAACATGGGATCACCTCTCAAGCTGTGAGACTTGGGTTCGAGGTGAACCTTCAGAGAAGGTTGACTTCCTCTTCCTAAACTAAGCACTACACTACTCCTAATGCATTAAAAATGTCTAACTAGACATATACTAACATTTCAAGGGATTAGGGAGAGAGATTTGTAAGGAAATAAAACCTATACTAGAAGTGGTGATGCACCAAGAAAGGGTTTTGCTAGACAAAATTCTGGCTTGCCAATGAAGAGAGATGATCATGAGGAAGAATGAACATGCATTACAAACCCAATTTACATACATTACTTCACTCTTTGATAAACATAATGACCTCCAAAACTTGAAAAAGAAACCCTAGTTGCATAGTTCACCTGTAAACATGAGAGAGGAAAATAGAAGAAACAAAATCATGAAAGGACATATAAATGATATCAAAACATAATTTCCATTACTTCAAACACTTGCACAGTACATTATTACATTAGGGAAGAGGTATAGGTTGCCATTACAATTCAAGATGAAAGGATTGAGAGCCTTTAAATTCACAGCATCTCATCTTGTGAAGAGAGAGGAAGCCTAGAAAGTGTCTAACCCTTTAGAATAAGCACCACTTTTACATTTATAGAAAATTTCTGAGCGGTTGAGAGAAAGGATGAGAAACCCTAGAATCTAGGCTAGAATGTAGGAAAAAATTCCTCACTATTGTTGGCCATGTTTGCTCATATATTGAACCTCCAACTTTCAAGCAACCATCCAAGGAATGAGAAAAACCTATAATTTTGGAATTAAAAACCTCCAAAAATTCATATTATTCTAGCTTCATGGTGTATATCTCTTTCTCCTAGTTCCAACGACTATACTTTTGTGAAAAACGGGTAACCGGGGAGAAAGTTATGTCTTTTTTAGTAAACTTGCCTGTTTAGGAATTATGGGACATTGTGCTCCATTAGCTCCCTGAAAATGTATTCATAATGCTCGAATAAATTCAAACATATATTTTCTTCATTTAATTAATATAATATTTTAATATATTTCCTCGGAACACCTTGTGCCCTTGATGAAAACCCCCTTTTGATTAGTCTTTGCAAGTAGGAATTTTTTTAGGAGGTTTATGAAAATGGCTCGCTATAACGTGTGCCGACCCATTATTGAATTGGTTGGCTATTTATCTTCATCACATAGTGAGTTCAAGCTTACCCACTAAACATTACATGGTGAGCTAACTTACCTTCTACCGAGCCCACATGGCTCATTCATCCACCATTTCCTCTTCCTTGTATTGAGTTCTTTATTTTCAGTTCCTTATATCTAATATGTTGAGTTTAACACCATACACATTGAAAACACTTCACACCCATTTGGTTAGGTGAACATCCTGTATCCATTTTTCTCTTTGTAACTACCATCTCAGACCTTCCTCGAAACTCCTCATTGTGTAACATTCCCATTTTAAGACTTTAGAAACAAGGATTTTTAACAGATTTCGACTTTAATTTTCACTATTCTAAATAAAACTTAATTTAGAACTTTGTATACTTGGTTTTCACCCTAATTGGGTACTGAGTGATCTATTCAATGAAAGTCTTTAAACTATTGTAACAGATAACACATTCATGTAACTATTGTAAATGACTCGGTAATACACTGATCTATTTGTTCAATGACTCGGTTAACTACCGATCTATTTGTCGTGTTTCACTTTAAGTAATGACTTTGCATACTTCCGATTTCCTATACTTATTGTATACTTTGTATACTTGGTTTTCACCCTAATCTGGGTACTGAGTGATCTATTTAAAGAACATATCTAAATATTTGTTACCAATATTTATCTGGTATCACAAGTATGGCTTTAATACTAGGTGACATAAGACAATGCAACTAGCAGCTTGCGATACCTTATTTCATTTCATTTATAATATGAAATGAAATCCACAATCTAATAATCTGAAGAATGAATCACCATTACAACATTAACAAAAAATCAACTTAGAGATTTTTATGCAAGCTTGCGATACCTTATTTCATTTCATCCATTATAAGATGAACTAAAAACCGAGGGCAATAGTAAAGTTTGCATACTTCCAATTTCCATGTGACCTTCTTAGGAAGACCTATCCTCATCACCTAACTAAAATAAAAACCGAGGGCATAAATTCAATTCAAAGAGGAAAGCATAGTATAGTTTCAAGCTGTATACTACCCCCTCCCAAGAGAGTATGATTCTCTCTCTTAATACATGGTGATTCAAAAAGAATATAACAGTGGAGTAAAAGTCCTCCAATCGAAAAATATTGGGCAGTCACAACAACTGAAGAATGAATCACCATTACAACATTAACAAAAAACTGCTAATGAGAAGGCAATTTGAATTTTCAAGCAAGATTCACATTGTCAACATCCATATAAATGGTACTGAAACTTTCAGACTACAAACAAAATATCAGGTTTGAACTTAGCATTCTACAAAACCCACTACTTAGATGGAATTAAATAATTAAGTGACTTGATAACATAAGTTATGTCCTACCTTCTTCCAACTCATCTAAAATAGATAACCACAGACTCCTCTAGTTCCTCAAACATCATATGATGGGTAGGGTTTGTTCCAATTAAAATACAGAAAGGAAGAAGTAACTCTTTCCATGAATCTCTATAACTGATATGTCGATTCCTTAATAGAACACAGTTCCAGTACCAATTATTTCTATGAACAAGAAGTCAAGATTTCCCACTAGAAAAGAATACACTCAAAGCAGATATAAATAGAATACAATCTAAAATTCACACACCCCGTTAAGTTCAAAAACACAGTGCAGTCTAGAGGTAGAAGTAAAACAAACATTCCTTCTCAACGTCAAAACAAAGGATTCCAAAAAGAAGTTCTATAGTCTACTTCGACCAAATAACCCACAAGAACCCTTCTATCCTACAGTACTAAAAGAACTAAGGTTTTTAATTCAAATAATACTTGTAAGTATACAACTCATCGATTTCCCCCATACACAATCAAAATGACCAACAAGGAATACATGTGTTGCGTTAAATTCATGCACAAATCACAAGTTCAAACAACTCAAGTTCAAATATGAATTTAAAATGGAATCACATGGCTCTAATAAAATCTCATAATAACACCACCACCCTATTATGGGTTCAAGCCTTCCATTTACATAAGGAAGAATAAAATCTCAGTTAAGAACTTAAATACAAAGCACAACGCAACAACTCAACCACGAATACAAAATTCATAAGAACTGTATATAAGATCTAAGGTTCAAAACTTCAATAAGTTATGCACAGTCCAAACAACCACTTGGTATCAATAAAGCTAAAACCAATCACGGCTTCAATACAAGTTTAGAATATTCATGGAGTGCTACTAAAACTACCCGAACACAATCATAAATAGAGATACTAGACCATCCCAACAACAATGTTAGTTCAAGTTCAAAATGGCCAAGGAGCTTCTAATTCAAGCTCAACGAGTTTAACTACAAATTGAAACATGACAACCCAATAATGAATTCAGAACCCAACAAGTAATAATCCAAATCTTTTCACCTTATTTTGAAATGCAAGAAAACAAACTTTGAATACAAGCTATAAGCTTAAATAGAATAACAAAACTACTAGTTCAAGTTACAGAGGTCAAAAGATCTTCTAGTATAGATTTTAGAGTTCCAAAACAATCACATGTAAACCTCTAACAACCAGAATAGAGAATTTTTTTCAAAAACTATCAATAACAAAAAAATATTTGTATTCTAAAAACCCAAAAATTTCTAAGCTTACATGCAAGTAAATAACCACATACATCAAGAAAATATAAAATTTCCAATGAGCAGAATTGTTTTAATGAATCATTTAGAAGAAAGCAAGAAATCTTAATGGGTAGAGCCTATCATGCCTGATAGTGCCTCTACTGATTCAAAGAATACTTCCAGCCAAGTTTCCATGACCTCTTCTTCAACAAGAAAGATCAAAAAACAATAGTATTTTTCCACAATCCCACTTATACATTCCTCAAACTGAAAAATAGCTTAGAGAGTTAAAAAATAGCCACAAAGTGGAGATCAAACTACTGGTTCAAAGAACCAAATAGCTCCATGCAGAGTGAAAATTGTGAAGCATGCAAAGCTAAACAACCCCCAAAAAATCTGCTAGCATGCCTTCCAAGACGGCTTGCTCGCCAAACCCGAGGCACATTAATGCCATTAAAACTAATTTTCTTTGTTATCTTTCCTTGCCACCACCTTTCATAGTTGGCGAGACCCAATTGTAATTCATAATGCATTTTTAAAATTAGAGATGCCTCTGTGTAGATTCCTCTAACTTTCACTAACCCTTGCCACACTGGCAGTACTTTCATGCATTAAAAACCAAATAAAAAAAAATCCCAATAAAAAGCTTTGGAACCACCGCTTAGTTCCCATTACCAATGGCCCCTAGGTCCCCTTTCATATCCCATTATTTTAGGATAGATATAATTTTCTTAGGTTAGATCTTAGGTTAGTTTAAATAATTAACCTTAGGATGTAACCCGCAACAATAGTTTTCCACCCTAGGATAGGATGTAGTTTAAACCAAAAACTATAGGTTCAGAAATAACTTAACATCCTCCTAGGTCACTTCCTTACAAGATAAAAACTTAGGTTAGAATTTCATCCCTAGTAAAGGGGTATAGTAATAGTAGTTAGGTAGCTTACGTGAATCCCATATTTATTAGGGTACACAACAATCTATTTTTTGTCAAGAATCCGAAAGCAAGGTTCCTATTTCCCTTGATGCCATAAGCACCCTATAAGGGTCAACTAAGAAGAGCTGAGCTCAACACAAAACAAAATGAAAACACTATTTCCAAGATAGTAAAGAATTTTCCACAAACACAAGTTCAGTCTGTTAAGCCTCACAATCGATGAATGTCAATTTTTCATTCATTTATAATAAGAAGATTTGAAACATACCTTAAATCAATGGAATTGATATAAGGATGAGTCCAATAGCGAAAGGTAAGTTGCAACTCTTAAAAATAGATTATAGCTTATCTAAAGAGAGTGAAATAGATTATTGCAAGCAACAACATACCATCCCTCTAGTCAAAGAGCGTAATTGATTTATCCATTTCAAGCATGATCTTTAGCAGTCAAAAGAACACACCTCTATCAAGAAAATCACATGTCAACACTTGAAATGCAAAGGAGGAATATAACCATTACCGAGGGTGTTACATGCTTCCCTCCTAAAAAGAATCATTGTCCCGATGATTACCTCATTTTAATCATTACATTTAGGATAATCAATTTTATTCACTTTCTAAACATATGTTTGTAACAGTATCAGAATTTTAAATTCCAGAAATCAACATTAATTAGCTGTTTATTCAAATAAATAAATATCTACCCAAACTGGCATACTTATTGTATTATAAAGACAAAATCACAATTTTTTTATCAGTCAATAGAATTAATTCTATTGAAAAATATATGGAAAAGTAGTTTCATATCGTCTAGGTTTTCCCAGGTTGCAGTTTCTTCGTTAAACTAGTCCCATTAGACCTTGCGTTGAATTATCTCACGATTTCTCAAATGCAACCAACGAGTTTCCAATATTCATATGGGTTTAACCAAAATTATTCATGGATCTTGGACCTACAAGGAATTCCTATTTAACAAATGTGATAAATCTGAAACGTATTTCTTAAGCAAAGAAATATGGAAAAACATCATACATTAGTGATAAATTAGGAGGTAATGCTAAGCGGTAAGCTACAGGGTTGATTACTTCAACTATCTCAAAAGGTCCCACATAATGAGGTGATAAATTGGCAGCCTTGCCAAAAGTTATAGAGATATTTTTTAGTTTGACTCAAAGAAAGACTTTCTCACCCAATTCAAACGTCATGTCTACCTGCTTCAAATTAGCATAACTCTTTTGTCTATCTGTTGCTTCTTTCAAGAATTCACGAATCAATTTAAATTATTGTTCCATTTCAGTAAGGATTTCAGGTCCAATTACCTCTCTATCCTCCATGTTGTCCCAACTAACAGGGGTTCTAAATTTTCTTCCATATAATGCTTCAAATGGTGTCATCTTAAGAGATGCATGATATGTATTATTATAAGCAATCTCAACTAGTGGAAGGTACTCTTCCCACTTGTACTACTAATCCATACAATACATTCGTAACATATCCTCTAAAAATTGATTAACTCTTTCAATCTGTCCATCCGTTTCCGGATGATACGCAGAACTGAAATTTAGCTTAGTTCCTAAAGCTGCATTAAGCGTTTGTCAAAATATTGACGTCATTCTAGGATCTCTATCTGAAATGATTAATTCAGGTACTCCATGTAATCTAAAAATTTCATGTACAAATATTTTAGCTAACATTGGAGAATCATCCTTTAGATTTCCAGTGATAAATTGTGCTACCTTTGTTAGTTTATCCACAAATACTAAAATAACATCATGTTTATTTCTTGACATAGGCAACCCTTGTACAAAGTCCATGCTTATCACTAGCCATTTATACTGTGGTATGCTATGAGGATACAACAAACTGGTTGGGTGCATATGTTCCACTTTAACACGTTGACATTCAAGGAAATGTGTCACAAATTCTATTACATCCTTTTTCATTCCCTTCCATAAATATTGTTGTTTTATATCAGCAAGCATTTTTGTAATACCAAGGTGTCTAGAAAAAGGTGAATTGTGAAATTTTGATAACAATTTATTTCTCAAATCATTTAGTGAAGGTACATATACTCTGTTTTCAAATCAAGATTCCTTCATTATCGAAGTGAAAACCTTTATATCTTGAATCACTAGAATCTACAACAAGTATTGTCTTTACATGCTGAAAATAAGAATTAGATTCCATAACACTTTTTACTTCATCCTTAAATTGATTTCTCAATATTATAAGAGTAGAAATGTGCTTCCTATGACTTAGAGAGTCAACCACACTATATTCTTTACCCTTGATATAATTGATGTCAAAATCATATTGAGACAAAAACTCTAACCACCTTTTTTGTCTTGCATTAAGATTTGGCTAAGTGAAGATATATTTCAGCCCAAGATGATCAATTTTCAATTCAAAAGGTTTACCAAGTAGGTAATGCCTCCAAAATTACAATACATGAACAATGGCAGCAAGCTCTAAATCACATGGATCATAATTCAACTCATGTAACTTAAGTTTTCTACTTTCGTAAGCTATGACATGACCATTTTGTAACAAAATTCCTCCTAAACCTTCACCAGATGCATCAGTTACCACCATAAAATCTCCATTAGGATCTAGTACTGCAAGAATAGGTGTTGAAGTTAATTGTTCCTTCAAATTTTTGAATCCAATTTCACATTTATCATTCCAAACAAACTTTTTATCCTTCTTCTGTAAAGAAGTTATTGGTGCAGCCACCTTAGAGAAGTCTTTTACAAATTTTCTACAGTAGCCCGTAAGTCCCATGAAGCTTCTAACTTCATGTACATTATTTGGTGCAGGCCACTCAGTTATAGATACAATTTTTGTAGGATCTACAACAATTCCATTCTTACTTATTACGTGTCCTAAATAGTGTACTTTTGTGTCATAGAAAGAAAATTTAGATAAATTACCAAATAACTATCTCTTTCTTAATATTTCCAAAACTATCTTCAAATGTTCATGGTATTCCTCAATACTTTTGGAATATATGAGAATGTCATCCAAGAATATAAGCACAAATTTGTCCAAGTATTCTTGAAAGATATTATTCATTAAATTCATAAATGATGTAGGTGCATTTGTTAATCCAAAAGGTAAAACTATGAAATCATAATGTCCATACCTTGTCCTGAAAGTTGTTTTATGGATATCTTCATCCTTAATCTGTAATTGATTATATCTAGATTGAAGATCTATCTTATAATATACCTATGCTCCACACATTTGATCAAATAAATCATCAATCCTAGGTAGTGGGTATCTATTTTTGATTGTTTCCTTGTTTAACATTCTGTAATCAATGCAAAATCTAAGTGTTCCATCTTTCTTTTTCACAAAAATTATAGGTGCTCCCCAAGGTGATACACTTGGTCTAATCAATCCTTTAGAAAAAAGTTCTTGTAACTGAGCCTTAAGCTCTACTAATTCTGTAGTAGTCATTTAATATGGTGATTTATAAATAGGTTTAGTTCCAGGTTTGATCTCAATCATGAAATCAAACTCCCTTTTGGGTGGAATACTTGGCAATTCTTCTAAAAATATGTCATTGAAGTCTCTTAACAGTGGATATCGTTCCATAAAATCGTTGTTCTCTTCAGTTGTTTCAGAAATTTTTACTGCATATAAGGTACAACCCTTATTTTTGGCCTTCTTAAGTTGCATAGCTGATAGTCTAACAGAAATTTCACATTTCACACCCTGAATCTCTTTTGTTTTCTACAGTTCATCTACACAACAAATGTATTTTTCAAAAAATCCACTTTAGCCTTATGTTCAGATAACCAATTAACACCTATGATTACATCATAATACCCCAAAGGTGCAACATAAAGATCAACTTCAATGGAAAAGTTAGGTAAATCAAGGACTGCTCCAAAAATACACATACTAACTGTATGAACAACATTGTTTCCATATTTTACAGTCCATGTTTTATCGATGTTTCCATCTTTTCTTTTTAATTTTACTGCTAATTTATTAGAAATAAAGCATTTATTAGCTCCAGTATCAAAAGAATAGTTACAGGTAAACCAAATAACTTACCTAGAACTTCTACAGGTATGGCCTATTTCTCAGCCTACTTGTCAGCTACTGCAGCATGTATCTTGTGTTGTTGATTACGATCATCCTTTTTCAAAGGGCATTAATTTTCATAATGATCTTTTCCATAGTTATAACAGCCTCCTACAGGTCCTTTCCTAGGCTCAGGTTTATTTCCAGCCTTAGAGTTATCATTCTGACCCCCATAGGACTTATGTCCATTATTATTGTTCTTAGCAAAGTTGTTTTGTGCATTACCAGTAGACTTGCTTGTTGCTGCTTTCTTATTAGTATCAGATGAAAACCTACTTTTCATTCTGAATTTATTCCATGGTCCTTCCTTAGGTGCAAGAGATGATGAGGAGGAGTTGGGATTTTTCTTCCTTACTTCCTCCTTGTGAGAAAAAATTGCCTTTAATTTCTATTCTTGCCTTATGGCCTTTTCAACAACCCCTTCCATTATGGTTAGGCTGTGAACATCCACCTCTCCTCCTATAATGGGATTCAATCCCATGATGAATTTCCGTATCTTGAACTTCTCATCTGTTTGGTATTGAGGTACATACTTAAGAAGTTTTGTAAATCATTCCTAGTACTTAGTTACAGTTAGCTTCCCCTGAACTAAGTTCTAAAATTCAATCATTTTCTTATCATAGTAAAGTTTTGGCAACCAACGTTTCCTAAAGTAACCTTTAAATTGATCCCAGTTGATGTTAGTTTCATCAATGTTTAACCCAACCTTTCGATTGTCCCACCATGAAGATTCTTTATGATAAAGTTGATATGCTCCCCATATCGCCTTTGTTTCTTGTGAGAAATTCCTTATTGTAAAGTATTTCTCCATTTCACTGAGCTAGTTCTCATCTCCATCCCCTAATGTGGTACCATCAAACTTGGTTGGACTTATCCTCTTTATATCATTAGTGAGTTCAGATGCCAGCCTAGCCTTTTTATTTTCATGATGAACATGATGTTTACATTGTTATTATTAACACCTACATTGGCGTTGTCCCCAGGAGGTGGCTGATTGTTGTTATTAGCATCATCTTCCTCCTCATTTCCCATTACTTGTTGTTCAAGTACAACCAAATGATCTCTTGTGTCCAATAGGGAAGCAAGGATCTCATCGATTTTCTAGGTAGTTGCCACTCCTTTCTCTAGTGGAGGGTTATTTAAAACATTTCCTCTTGTTCAAACCATTTTTTGTTAATAGAAAATTTAAGTTTCATTAGATTATGGACACAATACGTCCAAGAGTTGCAACCTTCAACTTTGATACCAAGATGTAACATTCCCATATTAAGACTTTAGAAACAAGGGAATTTTTTTTACTTAATGTTCACTATTCTAAATAAAACTTAATTTAGAATACACATTCAATGCCAGTCAATCTCGTAACCGATAACCATATGCAACTATAAATGACTGGGCAATACACTAATCTATTCAGTCAATGACTCAGTTATCTACCAATCTATTCATGCTTCACTTTAAGTATTGAATACTTATCGTATACTTTGTATACTTATTTTTCACCCTAATCCAGGTACTGAGTGATCTTGTTTAAAGAACATACCTGAATATTTGTTACCAATATTCATCTAGTATCACGTGGCTTTAAACTAGGTGACATAGGACAATGCAACCAACAACTTGCGATACTTTGGCCAAAGATTTTACAACATATTGTGTATGTTGCTATTCCTAGATGATATACTCGTCATTTTGGAATACATCCTTCACCCCACTCTTCTGTTATCATGAATGGTCTTTATTGACTACCGTCAGTCCATTTATTCTAGGTTTAACCCTAGCCCGAGTTAGGAACATAGTCTATTATAGGAATACACTTTCGATGACTTAGGGTAAAAGGGCATACTCGGTTTACCTAAGTCAACCGGATGTGCCAAAGTACCTTGAGTTATTTAAAGTTACTCCCTATCCTAAACATGTTGCTAACTTGACCTAGAGAAAAACTAAGTTCAAGTCCTTATTGTGTGTAGATCTAGATGATCAATGCAGAAGGGTGTTGCAATATGTCAACTGTAGTGTTGTATCCTCAAGAAGACCCAAGTCTTCTCAAAGGTGCATTCCTGTAGTTGGTGTGTGCCAGCATCCTACAGAAAATGCCTCATCACAATGAACTTACACCAAGGAGGTTATTAATGTTAAATTAATTTGGATTAGAAAACAGATTACGTCGTCTATGCTAAAACCTAATCCAACACTCCTCAAGTCCTTGTTATATACTTGGTTCAATTAAGCATTAAATAACTTCCTTTAACTCATGATTGCTTTTAATGTTCATTTATTTAGTTTAACAACAGTTAATCAAAATAGGACAGCAATAGCATAAGTTCCATTACATACATCATAATCATTCATAGAAGGTGTAGCCACCAAATAGGTTCAACCAAGGTAGACTTTATAAGAAATGAAGTCTACATTTAATGATCATGTCACCCTTCTTTGGGTTATGTATCATTTAGTGAGGAAGAACCTTCCTCTATTTGATTAAGTGATAGGGTTTGTCAAACCCTTCTTATCTTTCACAACTCTAATGTTCCATCACATATTCATTACACATTTAAATACTATATTAGAATTGTTTAGATAAGATTGATAACTTATGCAACATAACAAGTTGCATCTTATTAAGGTAGATTAAACTAATTCCCTTTTTATCTAACTTATCAAGTTTATCTGAATTATACATATAACAGATATGAATAATGCCATCAAGATAGAAATTGCATCTTCTATAAGATAGATTACAAAACCAATACAAGTACTTCTCCAAGATTCAAATTCCTCATTTAAAACTTTTTCATTTACAAGACCAAGTATTTCAGGCCTTTTGTATGACAAACAAACTTCAATCCAAAAAGAATACAACTTTTCTTTTTCAATACAATTAAAGAATGAATTGAAACTCTTTACATAAGGTTAAAAATAAAATAACCCAATACAACATGAAATTTCCTATCTTCTTTAATCACTTAGGATGTCCATCTGCAAAATTGCTAGCACGGGTCAGTTCGATGAACTGAGCATGATAAGAACTAAACATTAAATTAAGGTTCATTCCACTAATTGCTTCATTAAACAACTTTTATTTCATGAAACAAAAGAAAAACATCATGCAGGTAATCATAAGTAATACATCAAGAAAGAAGAACAATAAGAAATCTGAATTTACACTTTAAGAAAGGAACATTTTATAATATAAAACTTTAGGATTATACTAGAAGACTTAATTGATCCTATAAACTACTTTTAAGTTAGTCAACAAGTCTTACTGATAAATTAATACATAATTCATGAAGATAGAAGGACACACTTAACTTTTCCCAATCTGTAACGGTTAGTTATAACATAGATGATATTGTTAAGTTTTATCCCTCCATATAGACAATGAAGAGAACGAATAATGAGAAGTTCAATCCTTAACTTATCAGTCAATAGAAAAGGATATCCAACCAACAAGGACCCCAAACCTTATTTCATTTCATTTATAATATGAAATGAAATCCATCATCTAATATAAACTTAGAGATTTTAATGCTAGTTTCCAAAATAGAACTAAAACCCGAAGGCATGGTCAAGTCCGGATACTTCCAATTTCCATGCAACCTTCCTAGGAATACCTATCCTCATCACCTAGCTCAAATTCAATTCAATTCAAAGAGGAAAACACAGTACAGTTTCAAACTATAGACTGCCCCCTCCCAAGAGAGTATAATTCTCTCTCTTAATACATGGTGGTTTAACAAGAATATAATAGTGGATTAGTCACAACAATTGAAGAATGAATCACCATTACAACATTAACAACAAACTACTAATGAGAAGGCAATTCAAATTTTCAAGAAAGATTCACATTGTCAACATCCATATAAATGGTACTGAAACTTTCAGACTACAAATAGAATATCAGGTTTGAACTTAGCATTCTACAAAACCCACTACTTAGATAGAAGTAAATAATTAAGTGACTCGATAAGACAAGTTTTGTCCTACCTTCTTCCAACTCGTCTAAACAAGATAACCACAGACCCCTCTAGTTCCTCAAACATCATACGACAGGTAAGATTTGTTCTAATTAAAAGACAGAAAGGAAGAAGTAACTCTTTCCATGAACCTATACAACTGATACGTCGGTTCCTTAATAGAACACAGTTCCAGTCCCAATTATTTCTAAGAAAAATCAGTCAATATTTCCCACAAGATAAGAATACGCTCAAAGCAGATATGAATAGAATACACTCTAAAATTCACACGCCCCGTTAAGTTCAAAAACACAGTGCAGTCTAGAGGTAGAAGTAAAACAACCATTCCTTCTCAATGTCAAAACAAAGGAGTCCACAAAGAAGTTCTACAGTCTACTTTGATCAAATAACCCACAAGACCCCTTCCATCCTACAGTGCTAAAAGAACTAAATTTTTCAATTCAAATAATACTCATAAGTATACAAATCACCGATTTCCCCCATACAGAATCAAAATGACCAACAAGGAATACTTGTGTTGCATTAAATTTTTGCACAGATAACAAGTTCAAATATGAATTTAAAATGGAATCACATGGCTCTAATGAAAGCTCATAATAACACCACCACCCTATTATGGGTTCAAGCCTTCCATTTACATAAGGAAGAATAAAATCTCAGTTAAGAACTTAAATACAAAGCACAACGCAATAACTCAACCATGAATACAAAATTCATAAGAACTATATATAAGATCCAAGGTTCAAAACTTCAATAAGTTATGCATAGTCCAAAAAACCACTCGGTCTCAATAAACCTAAAACCAATCACGACTTCAATACAAGTTTAGAATATTCATGGAGTGCTACTACAACTACCCGAACACAATCATAAATAGAGATACAAGACCATCCCAACAACATTGTCAGTTCAAGTTCAAAATGGCCAAGGAGCTTCTAATCCAAGCTCAATGAGATTAAGTACAGATCCAAACATGACAACCCAACAAGGAAATCAAAACCCAACAAGTAATAAGCCAACTCTTTTCACCTTATTTTCAAATGCAAGAAAACAAGCTTCAAATACAAACTACAAACTTAAATACAAAAACATAACTACTAATTCAAGTTACAAAGGTTAAAAGAGCTTCTAGTACAGATTGCAGAGTTTGAAAATAATCACATGCAAACCTCTAACAACCAGAACAGAGAAATTTTCCAAAAACTGTCAATAACAACAAAGAATTTGTATCCCAAAAACCAACAAATTTCCAAGCTTACATGCAAGTAAATAACCACATACATCAAGCAAATATAAAATTTCCAGTGACCAGAATTGTTTTAATGAATCATTTAGAAGAAAGCAAGAATTCTTAACGGGTAGAGCCTATCATGCCTGATAGTGCCTTTTCTGATTCGAAGAAGACTTCCAGTCGAGTTTCTAAGACCTCTTCTTCTCCAAGCAAGATTAAACAACCATATTATTTTTCCACAATCCTACTTATACATTCCTCGAACCGAAAATAGCTCAGATATTTCAAAAATAACCACAAAGTGGAGATCAAACTGCTAGTTTAAAGAACCATATAGCTCCATTTGGAGTGAAAAATTATGAAGCATGCAAAGCTAAACAACCCCCAATGAATCCACCAGCATTCCTTCCAAGATGGCTTCCTCACCAAACCCGAGGCACATTAATGTCATTAAAACTAATTTTCCCACTTATCTTTCCTTGCCACCACTATTCATAGTTGGCGAGACCCAATTGCAATTCATAATGCATTTCCAAACTTAGAGATTCCTCCACGTAGATTCCTCTAACTTTCATTAACCCCTGCCACACTGACAATACTTTCATGTATTAAAAACCAAATCAAAATAGATCCCAATAAAAAGATTTGGACCGCCACTTAGTTCCCATTGCCAATGGCCCCTAGGTCCCCTTTCATATCCCATTAGTTTGTTTTAGATAGAATTTTCTTAGGTTATTTTAAATAAATAACCTTAGGATGTAACCCCCAACAATAGTTTTCCACCCTAGGATAGGATGTAGTTTAAACCAAAACTATAGGTTCATAAATAACTTAACATCCTCCTAGGTCACTTCCTTACAAGCTAACAACTTAGGTTAGAATGTCATCCCTTGTAAAAGGGTATAGTAACAGTAGTTAGGTAACTTACCTAAATCCCGTACTTATTAGGGTACACAACAATCTATTTTTTCTCAAGAATCTAAAAGTAGGGTTCATATTTCCCTTGACACCATAAGCGCCTTGTAAGGGTTGACCAAGAAGAGCCGATCTCAACACAAAACATAATGCAAGCACTATTTCCAAGATAATAAATAATTTTCCACAAACACAAGTTTAGTCCGTTAAGCCTCACAATCGATGAATGTCAATTTTTCATTCATTTATAATAAGAAGATTTAAAAGATACCTTGGATCAATAAAATTGATATAAGGATGAGTCCAATAGCGAAAGGTAAGTTGCAACTCTTAAAACTAGATTGTAGCTTATCTAAAGAGAGTGAAATAGATTATTGCAAGCAACAACATAACATCCCTCTAATCAAAGAGCATAATTGATTTATCCATTTCAAGCATGATCTTCAGCAGTCAAAAGAACACACCTCTATCAAGAAAATCACATGCCAACACTTGAAATGCAAAGGAGGAATATAACCATTGATGAGGGTGTTACACGTTGAATGACTCGGTAGGAACTTTGTATTTTCATTCCCACCGAAACATTTTCCATGTTTACAAGTTTTATTTGGCTTGTCGCTTGCTTCATTCCCACTAATTCTCCACATGGTAGACTATTAACTCTAACCAACCCTTAGAAATTTCTAACTTCACATTAATATCAAATGACTTAACTTGTCATACCAACTCAATATTAGACTTGGGCCCCCACATGTGCATTAATCATCAACCACTCCAATGGATCAACATTTGACTTGCTTTATGCCTCGGTCATTACTCAACTTCAAATTTCAGAAACCAGAAATTCTGCTTACCAAGCTTCTACCACATTGAGAATCCCAAACCCTGAATATTCGAAAGGTCCAAAATTCAAACTTTCAGACTTTAGACATTCATTTGTGTTTTGTGAAATTTTCCTCCACAACCTCCGAAAAGGTAATACCCAAAAGCCCAAACAGGGAAATTCCTTACCTGGTCCTCTTTAACTCGCTCTGCTTCAAATTCCCCAAAACATCAAAAAACTGTAAGTCACGAAATCTGAAATGAGATTCTTTGGTGTTGACCGAGATTGGCTATCATATTTCTTCATCTCGTTGCAAGCTTCACTCGAACCAACTCCTCCCTAGCCACTTCCAAATCTTCATTGATATTTTCGTTTCCTCTAAGCACTCCATCACATACCAGAGATCTCAGTCTGAATCATCAACTTGGCTCCATATCTTATCTAATTTGTTATCTTACACGCTTGGAATCACATGATCCAAGCTACCCAAAACCCTAGCTGAGCTTCACATCGAGTCACCATTTGATAAGAAAATTACCCATTGTTATGTCTGAACCAAATCCTTGAACTCCATTGATTCACAATTCATTATTCTTCATGAACACTAAGCTCCTTTGATAAACCAACAAATCTATGAGCACCTCTCATGCCACAAATTTACATCATAATTTACACAGCCAAATACCGACTCGGATCACCTTCATTGGGCATGTACTCCATTCTAGAATCCTTCTGATGTCCACTATCCTCTTCCTCATTCAAGCCTTAATAGCTCAATTTCACAAGCTCTTCCTTCTATGAGCAATATTCAAACTCTAAATCGAAATGAAAATGGCAATGAACCAAGAAGCCTATTGTGCACGCTAAAAACCACCTCTAAACGGATTGAATTTTCATTGTTTCTAACCATGTTGGATCCTAATGACTGGCCTTGAGCTCTTGGATCGTCATTTCTTGGTTTCATTCTGAGTCCTCGATGATGACTTGGCTCATCCCTTGCTACCTTAATACCTTACTTCCAAGTTTCATTCCTATGAGCTCAGTTCTGAGATAAAATGAAATTCACAAGCTTTGAAACTCCTTACTCACCAATGATTCACCATGCCTTCTTGAGCTCAATGCTTAATGATTCAAATTCTATTTTAAATGAATTCCCTATAGTTGAGCTCATCTTCAATATGTTATTGTCGAGTCCTTTATTTCTCATGACTGATCCAGTCATTTTCCTGAATAATCTTTGTAACCCCTCATCAAATAAAGCTCACTCACCACTTGATAATTTGAGCTCGACCAATCTCCAAATAACCTCACTTTATATTACTTCCTTGGTCTCACCTCATGATGTGCCATGCACCGATATCTAACACCCATGGCTTCTCTAATTCACTCATTCTCTACTCAAATCCCCGAGCATCCCAAGAGAGATTTCCCCAAGCATCAAGTTCCTACGATAACCTCGGTAGACCTCAACTTGGTTTCCTGCAGGAAAAATCACTGGTTTTCATCAATTCGTTGGTACCTGCTTGACCAAGGATCGGCCATCTTGTGCCTTCTTCCATGTCACAACGGGTTTCTCACAATTCATTTCCCAGGTTCGGCATTTAATACTTCCAACACTTTTGAATTCGACCTCAATCACCTATGAGCTCTATGAAGCGCCAAAATTACCTATTTTGAATGCCAAGACACAACTATGTAGCTCAGTTATATCCCGTCAAATCGTTTTGGTCTTCTTTTACTTTCTCTACTTTTGTGTTATGTTCCTACACTGTGAGCTCCCTTATGTGATTTCTTCATAGAGAATACAAGCATAATTCATGAGATGTATCCATCATCTCCAATGTTGAGCCCCTCTCAATCATCCTAGGAGAATTTTTTTCTGATCTCGTCACTCATATCATGCATTTTCATGATATCCAAGCCATTCCTGCTTTTTGTTATACGAAACTTGATACTCCTAAATATTTCCGATCTTTGCTTGGTTTGTAACCTCCACGATGGACACCGAAGTAGAGATCAATACATCAATTTTTCCATTGGTTCAAAATATTCTTTTACAATCCAAGTGAGTTGTTAATCTTCCACTTGTGCAATTCGATCCAAATGAGTTCACCACTCCCAAATACCTCTACACCCACTAAAGATCTATCATCCACCGAGCTCGCCATATGATCTCCTAGTGACCTGTGAGTTCCATTGATATCAAGCTTCTTCTTTTTTATTTGTGTCAACATTTTAAATCCCGGTGGGTTAATCATTAAGCTTGAGCTCCTTTGATATATAACCCATCCTAGAGATATATCTCACTAATTTCATCAACTTGTGCACCTAAACACACAAAATCGAACCACTCTATTTCCGAAATGCTGAGCTCACTCCACTTTATACGATTGGGTTAAGTCAATGTATTGTTTAACTAATCCCCTCATTGAATTCTAAACTCAACTACATGAGATCCATACTAAATTTCAAACCCTCTCCGAGCATCTTTTCTACAATAGCTTGGCCATTTCTGCAATGCAAGGAAACTAGCTAATCGCCTTTTAATATGTTGGTTCTGTGATCTTCTTCAATTTTTATCAAAACAAATTTCAATGTGTTGAGCTAACTATTGACTCAAGCCCTCAATGTTCAAGCTTCATCCTCATTTCCAAGATCCCAAACACTCCTTCTAGAAATGAGCCCCCCTATATTGATTTTAGCTTCTTTGAGTTGAGCTTCTCATCACATTGTGCCCTGCAAACTATTCTCCACTATCTCGATTAAATGAGATCATGGTTTCAACTCGGTGATCCAATTTTATTTTACCTGTGATACACTTTTCTATTAGCCAAGCTATATTTGATTTGGCCTTGCAAACCTAGCTAACTACTTACACGTTGAGTTAATCCAACCTCAAGCTCTAACTAAGTCATTCCTCCCTAACTCAACTGATAGACATCTTTCTTTGAGATCCCAATTCACTAACTTAATGACTATTTAAATGCATCATTCATCGATCTCAAGCTCATAATGAGACACCCATCCCTTTGAGCTATATGTTTTCTACTTCCTTCATGATCGGTTGACACTTTATAACCCAAATCATACTGAATCATGCACCGATCTCACCTATTTGAGCATGTGTAACCTTCCTATGAACTAGTTGATGAACTCGTTGATAAAGCACTTAGTTGTAGCTCCACCTATCTCGATGGGGACTTGACTCCATCATAACATGGTACTAATTACACAATGTCAAACCAGCCTGATATGATGATCAACTAACTCAAACTTCCCTCAAGTCCATTTTGACACGTCTTTTAAAATAAATTTTGTAACAACCCTTTGAATCTTTTAAGTATTTTGTCAATTCTAGGGCATTGTGTTGGGTAAATGTGGGTCCTACAGACCCTATGTACACTCCTAGAGCTTCTCAAAATCCAAAAGATGGAAAATTTCTTACAAGAATAACACATCTTCCCGAAACATTAAAAATACTCCCTAACAAACATTAATTGCTCCTGCCAAGAAAAATTCTTCCATGAGAGTCTTTTTCGGTCTTAAGGTCCGATAGGACCTTGTCATCCAATTTTGCTTTGAGGGGCTAAAATTGGATAACATTTTTGGTGACCTCTCGGGGATGCTTTCCCTGCTAAGCATAGTTCCAACCACCCTTGTTTATTTGTTGGGCATGAAGTCATAACTATCAATCTGAAACTTGAAGTTGAACCATAAAAATAATGACCTCCAAATACCTAAACATTATTTCATTCTACATCTTGAACTTAGAATGATCACCATAAAATGAAGAATAATAAATGAGCTTGACCTGGAACATAATATTGCAAGTGAAAAACACATTTAATATAGTGATTTCCTAGCTTACAAAACACATTGGGAAGTTTTGAATGAAATTTTTTTCTGAATTGGAACGTTATGGAACTTTATGGAGTACTGATTCTTTTTGGCCTCTTGTAGAAATTCCGCTTATTACACATTATGTAAGAGAAACAATGAAACATAACACACACCCAATAATTAAAAATAATACATGCCTTAAATGAAACACGTAGGGTGTGTCAAAAAAATTGGGAAGCACATGTGAGCTAGAGAAACCCTGTAACTGGTTATGCAAAATAAATTCTTGTCCTTACAATGGGAAACCATGAAGATAATGTGATAACAAACATGGCTAAAAAGCTAAAAGTGAAAAACTAAAGCAATCCTAATTCTTCACCTCGTCCACTAAGGCATCAACTGGAAAGAAAAAATATGCCTCTTTTAGTTGTTTTGTATTTGTCTTGTAGAGGCATAGCAATTGATTCTTCGGGATGTGAAATTCATCCTCACATTCTAAAATGAATGTGACTGGATGTGGACTCCTCGTTTGGCTCTAAAGTAGAAAAATTACCTTATGGGACATGATATGACCTTTTGAATATGCCCTTCTACTCTGAACTTTAACTGTGACAAGAAATTCTACCAGAAGACTTCCTTTAAAATAATGATGATCCATGAACTAAATTTTCTCCTATTTACCATTTACAAACAACTGATCTTTCCACCTATGTGAATGGTATGAAATTGGTATCTCTTTCATTCCTTTTCCCTTTTTGATAACAATAAGTTCCTCCATGTCATGCAACTACTTTGGACCATATACAATCTTGAATAGAAACACTTGAAAATATTTGCAAGCATTTGGAGAGTATTGTTGATATAATAATTCCACTTTCATCTGAAGAAAAATTTGTTCTGCATCTTTAACCTCATCATCCCCACATGAAACCTGCAAGATCAAATTCTTTCACCTATTGTTTTTTAGGATAATTAAGGGAAGCACGACCTCCTTGGTTTTCTTCCACCATCACTTGTTCATCAAACAAATTTGACTCTACAATTGAGAGCAAGAAACTCTCAATAATGTCATCTCTACCACAAAACCTCCAAATTTGACTTATTTTTCTCTCATGTTCTCTTTACTTTCTTCATCAAATGAATGTTGTAGGTGCTCTAATTCTTCTAATTCAAATTCAAGAGGATAAATTGAAACTACAGATGATACCTGAGTATTTCCTTGCAAAAAATGATGATCCAACTTGCATTGAAGGCTAGATAATGGAATAACAAAAATGGGAATTTGTATAGGCTCTTTTGCATCCAAATACCCTCTCCAAATATGACAAAAAAAATTATTCTTTTTCTCTTTGACTATGTAAAGGTTTCAACCTACCTTATGATGTTTCCTTAATTAACAGTTGACTCTCCATGACATTACTCATCTTCAAACATAAAATTTGAAACATCAAAATCATCTAAGAAATTAGAGTTTTGAAAGAATGAGGGAGGGGAGGAATTTGAAACTTCCTGCATGGTATAATCTAAACTTGAAACTTCTGAGTCCATCATGGAAAGAATCCCCGCTACGATCAGTTGTATTCGATGAGGATATTGTAAAGTTGCTACAATGTTCCATAAATGCATCCAGTTCCTGACATGCCTAACAATTAGGATCATCAACACTCATAAAAGTCACCCTGTACACTTGAGACTCTTTCTTCTTTAGGTTGTACATTCTCTTCTTCAAATAACTTTTCAATTGGTAAGGAATCAAAAATCTCCACAAATATAGTGTGCAATATGTATGTTGTACTCTAAATAGGGAGACCAATGCTCATCATCCTCTTGTATTTTTTTTTTTCAGTCTCCACTATTTGCTCTTGAATCTCAACCCTCGGATGAAAGATGAGTTAGAAGAGGAAATTTCTTGACATTCAATATTGCAGCCCCCCTCCTTTAGATTTTTTGAAAGTTCATCCTTATCAAGCTCGTGAACATTCCCCTCTTCATTTTCAATCTAAGTATGTTCTTCCCAAAATAGATTTGGAACTATAAGAGGAGGGGTGGGTTGGGATTCAATGACCTCCCTCACTATTTGAGATAGTAGAAGAGTGTAAAAATTCTTGTGTTAGTGCCCTTTTCAGAAAAGAAGGAACTTTGGAAGGTGAGAGGAACAAAATATTCATGATGGAATGGAAATCTCAACATGGGAAGCTAGTGAAAAGCTTGGAATTGGAGGTTTAGACTGAAATGACATTGACTGAGAAATGGAAAGATAATTTTGAAGTGGTGGTGTAGGGATTACCAATTGACAATATTGCATTGCATCAAACTCATAGGCCTCTAGTTCTTTAATCCAACCCCTCAAGCTGAGGCAACATTTCAATCATATAAGAAATATTTTCCTGCAAATTGTAAAAACTTGGCATAAAGGCCAACCCATGGATAGGATGCCTTGAAGCCATTCTTGAATGCCCTCATTTGAGCTGTGGCTCTAGATTGTACCATTCCTACCTTCAGTTTTTGCATTTTAAGTTGTAACTTTACATCTTCATCTATAGGATATCCTCTATCATCTGCATGTTCCTGCTCTTGAAAAGATGCATAGTTAAGTGAACCATCAAAATGGCCCATGGCTCTACTTATAGGGGTATGCATGTTGTTGATTCTTATTAAAAAATGGAATGGGAGGTGGGTCAAAATAAATTGAAGATGGAAAGTGGTGCTACTGGTGCAAGTGGGAACTCAACTGTGGAAACGAAGCCATGATTGCAACTTCATGAATGGAAGAAAAACAAAAAGATATGGAATAAAAATAGATTGAAATGGGTAATTGAAGGTTTGAAACACAGAGAGTAGGTTAATATGACAAATGAAGTAGCTAATTATTCCTAGGAATACCTCTTAAGTCTGAAATTTCACTAGGAGCACAACAAATTAATGAAATGAAGTGAACACAAAACACACGCCTATTGAAAAATGTGACTCTTGACCCATCGGGTGTGCCAAAAAACTATTGTCACCAAATCACTGCACCCCCTGAATGGCCTAAAAGTGAACACGACATTCAGTGTGATTGGGAAACATGGGATCACCTCTCAAGCTATGGGACTTGGGTTCGAGGTGAACCTCCAGAGAAGGATGACTTCCTCTTCCTAAAATAAGCACTACACTACTCCTAATGAAATAAAAATGGCTAACTGGACCTATGCTAACCTTTCAAGGGATTAGGGAGAGATATTTGCAAGGAAATAAAACCTATACTAGAAGTGGTGATACACCAAGAAAAGGGTTTTGCTAGACAAAATTACAGCTTGCCAATGAAGAGAGATGATCATGAGGAAGAATGAACATGCATTACAAACCCAATTTACATATAGTACTTCACTCTTTGATAAGCACAATGACCTCCAAAACTTGCAAAAGAAACCATGGTTACACAGTTTACTTACAAACATGACAGAGGAAAATAGAAGCAGAAAAAATCATGAAAGGACATATAAGTGATAAAAAAACATAACTTCCATTACTTCAAACACTTGCACAGTAAATCATTACATCAGGGAAGAGGCATAGGCTGCCATTACAATTTGAGAAGAAAGGCTTGAGAGCCTACAAATTCACAACATATCAGCTTGTGAAGAGATAGGAAGCCTAGAAAGTGTCTAACCCTTTAGAATAAGCAGCCATTTTACATTTATAGAAAATTGTTGAGTGGTTGAGAGAAAGAAGGAGAAACCCTCATTGTTGTTGGCCATGTTTTCTCATTTATTGCACCTCCACCTTTCGAAGCACCATCCATGGAACAAGGGAAACCTACAATTTTAGAAATAAAAACATCCAAAAATCCATATTCTGATATCTCCATGGCCTATCTCTCTTTCTCCCCGGTTCCAACAACTATAATTTTGTAAAAAACGGGGAGAAAGTTATGTCTTCTTGAGTAAACTTGCATGTTTAGGAATTATGGGAAACTTTTCCCCATTATCTCTTTGAAAATGTCTTCGTAATGCTTGAATAAATTCAAATATTTATTTTCTCCATTTAATAAAAATAATATTTTAATATATTTCTGTGGAACACCTTGTGCCCTTGATGAAAACCCCCTTTGATTAGTCTTTGCATGTACGAGAAATTTTAGGAGGTTTATGAAAATGGCTCACCATAACATGTGCCAACCCATTATTGACTCGTTTTCTCTTTATCTTCATCGCATAGTGAGTTCAAGATTACCTAGTAAGCATTACATGGTGAGCTAACTTACCTTCTACCGAGCCCCACATGGCTCATTCATCTTCCATTACGTCTTCCTTGTATTGAGTTCTTTATTTTTGGTGCCTTATATTTATTCCATTGAGTTTAACACTGCACACATTGACAACACTTCACATCCATTTGGTTGGGTAAACATCCCATCTTGGACCTTCCCCAAAACTCCTCGTTGAATGAATTGGTAGGATTTTTTGTATTTTCATTCCCACCAAAACATTTTCCATGTTTGCAAGTTTTATTTGGCTTGCTGCTTGCTTCATTCCCACTAACTCTCCATGTGGTAGACTATTACCTCCCACAAAACCTTAGAAATTTCTAACTTCACATTAATATCAAATGAATTAACTTTGCATACCAACTCGGTATTAGACTCGAGCCCCGACATGTGCATTAATCATCAACCACTCCAATGGCTCAGCATTTGACTTCGGGAATTCATTTGTTTTTTGCCAAATTTTCCTCCACAACTTCCGAAAAGGTAATCCCCAAAAGCCCAAAAAGGGAAATTCCTTATCTTGTCCTCTTTAACTCACTCCATTTTAAATTCCCTAAAACTCTGAAAAAATTTAAGTCTCGAAATCTGAAATGAGCTTCTTTCATGCTGACCAAGCTCAGTTATCATCTTTCTTCGGCTCATTGCAAGCTTCATTCGAACCAACTCATCCCGAGCCACTTCCAAATCTTCGTTACTATTTTCATTTCCTTTGAGCATTCTATTGCATACTGGCGAGCTCCATTTGAATCATCAACTTGGTTCCATATCTTAACTAATTTGCTATCCTTCCCATTTGGAATCACATGGTCTGAGCTACCCAAAACCCTTGTCGAGCTTCACATCCAGTCACCATTTGATAAGAAACTTACCCATTGTTATGTATGAGCCAAATCCTCAAACTCCATGGATTCACAATTCATTATTCTTCATGAACACTAAAATACTTTGCTAAACAAAAAAATCTGTGAGCACCTCTCATGCCGCAACTTTGCATCCTAATTTCCATAGCTAAATACTGACTCGATTCACCGTCATCAGGTCTGTACTCCATTTGAGATTCCTTTTGATGTCCACTATCCTCTTCCTCATTCAAGCCTTAATAGCTTGATTTCACAATATCTCCCTCCTATGATCAATATTCAAAATCTAATTCGAAATGAAAATAGAAATGAACCATGAAGTTTGTTGTGCACACCCAAAACCACATCTGAAGAGCTTGAATTTACATTTTCTCCAACCATGTTGGCTCCCAAAAATTGGCCTTGAGCTCTTGGATCACCATTTATTAGTTTCATTTTGAGTCCTCGATGATGACTCGACTCATCCCTTTCTACCTTAATACCTTGTTTCTGAGTTTCATTCCTATGAGCTCAGTTCCGATATCAAATGAAATTCACAAGCTCTGAAACTCCTTACTCACCAACAATTCACCGATCCTTCTTGAGATCAACACTTACCAATTAAAATTCTATTTTACATGACTTCCTTATAGTTGATCTCATCTCCAATGCATTACTGTCGAGTCCCTTTATTTCTCATGACTAAGCCACTCATTTTCTTGAACAAGCTTTGTGACCCCTCATCGAAGAAAGCTCACTCACCACTTGATAATTTGAGCTCGATCGAGCTCTGAATAAACTCACTTTAGCTTAATTCCCTAGTCTCACCTTATGTTGTGCCATACACCAACGTCTAACCCCCACGTATGTTCCAATTCTCTCATTCTCTGCTCAAATCCCCAAGCAACCCAAGTGAGCTTTCCCCAAGCACCGAGCTCCTGCGATAACCCCAGTAGACCCCAACTTGGTTTCCTACAAGAAAACTCACCAGTTTTCATCAATTCCTTGGTGGTTTCTTGAGCTAAGATCAACCATCTTGTGCCTTCTTCCATGTCACAATGGGTTTCTCACAATTTGTTTCCCAGGTTCAGCCTTCAATGCTTCCAACACCTTCGAATTTGACCTCAATCACCTGTGAGCTCTATGAAGTGCCAAACTTAATTATTTTGAATGCCAATATGTAACTACGTAGGCTTGGTTGTATCCTATCGAACCATCTTGGCCTTCTCTGACTTGCTCTACTTTTTTTTTATGTTCCTACACCGTGAGCTCCCTTATGTGATTTCTTCACAAAGCATACACACATAATTCATGAGATGTCTCCATCTTCTCCAATACCGAGCCCCTCTCAAACATCTTAGGAAAATTTTATTCTGAGCCCATCACTCATATCATGCATTCACATGATATCCAAGCCATCCCTAATTTTTGTTATGTGAACCTTAATACTCCTAAATCTTTCCGATCTCTGCTTGGTTTGTGACCTCCACGATGGACACTGAAGTGGAGCTCAATACATCAATTTTTCCATTGGTTCAAAATATCCTTTTACAAGCCAAGTGATTTGTTAATCTTCCACTTGCGCAGGTCAAAACAAACGAGTTCACCACTCTCGAATACCTTTACACCCACCAAAGAGTTATAATCGACCAAGCTCACCACATGATCTCCCAACAACCTGTGATTTCCATTGATATGGAGCTTATTTTTTTTATTTATGTCAACATTTTGAATCCTAGTGGGTTGATCATCAAGATCGAGCTCATTCAATGTATAACCTAGCCTAGAGCTCTATCTCACCAATTCTGTCGACTCATGCACCTGAACACACAACATCAAACCACTTTATTGCCCAAACGTCGAGCTCACTCCACTTTGTGTGAGTGGGTTAAGTCGATGCATTGTTTAACTGAGCCCCTCATTGAATTCTGAACCCAACTGCATGAGCTCCATAACAAGTTTCAAACCCTCTCCAAGAATATTTTCTATAATATCTTGGCCATTTCTACAACGCAAGGAAACAAGCTAATCACCTTTCAATATGTTGGTTCCATGATCTTTTTCGATTGCTATAAAAAAAATCAATTTGTTGAGATAACTATTGATTCGATCCCTCACCATTTGAGCTTCATCATCATTTCCAAGATCCCAAACAATCCTTCTGGAAATGAGCCCCCTATATTGATTTTAGCTTCTTTGAGTTGAGCTTCTCATCACATTGTGCCTTGTAAAATATTCTCCACTAGCTTGATTAAATGAGCTCATGGTTTCAACTCGGTGATCCAATTTGATTCTACCTACAATACGCTTTTCTATTGGCCAAGATATATTTGATTTGGCCTTACAAACCTAGCCAACAACTTACATACGGAGTTAATTTGACCTCGATCTCCAATTGAGTCGTTCCTCCCCAACTCGACCAGTAGAAACCTTTTGTTGAACTCCCAATTCACTAACTCGTCCACTCTTTAAATGCATCACGCATCGAACTCGAGCTCATATTGAGAAACCCATCCCTTTGAGCTACATGTTGTCTACTTACTTCATGACCAGTTGACACTTTATAACCCAAATCCTATTGAATCATGCACCAAGCTCACCTATTTGAGCCAGTGTAACCTTCCTGTGAACTAGTTGATGAACTCGTTGATGATGTATCGAGTTGCAACTCAATGGGACTTGAGTCCATCATAACATGGTATAAATTACACAATGTCAAAACAATCTAATATGATGATCAACTAGGTCAAACTTCCCTCAAATCCATTTTGACACATCTTTAAAAATAAATTTTGCAACAACCCTTTGAATATTTTAAGGATTTTTTCAATTCTAGGGCATTATGTTGAAGGAGTAGAACACAGTAATTGTAAAAAATTTGGTTGTGTTGGGTAAATTTGGGTCCTACAGACCATGGTGTACACTCCCCAAGCTTCTCAAAATATAGAAGATGAAAAATTTATTCTAAGAATAACACATTTTCTCGGAACATTAAAAATGCTCCCTAAAAACATAAATTGTGCCTACCAAGAAAAATTATTCCAAGAGAGTCTTTTCCAGTCTTACGGTCCGATAGGACCCTGTCATCCAATTTTGCTCTGAGAGGATAAAATTGGATAACATAAACAAAATTTTATTAATTATAGGACAATCTTAGATCTTGGTTAAGCTTCCAAACTCTCAAGAATTTCTCATTATCCTTCATAAGAGCAAGTAACCACCTACATGCCTATATACACTCATTCAACTTTGAACACTGTACATGATTCTCTAAAGATTTAAACACCATAAATCACTAAATTTTCTCATCTTCAAGGATTCATATAGATATATAACAAAATTATTCATGCATTGAAGGGATTAGCTAGAGTACCATGGCATCTTACCTAACATTTTCATCTCATCATAATGTGTGCACAGGTTACTAGCCCTGCTTTGGAATGAAATCAATTTTTTTTTTATGTAGACGCTTTAATGAAGAAACCTTACCTGATATAGATACCCATTTGACAATAATGAAACCTCCATAAGCCTTGAATCATACCCTTGAAGAGACACTGCCCAGATTATCATTCCATCATTTTCCAATTAGGTCTCTAGAGCACTTAACTTTCAAAACTCAACATTGTCAGATATTCCTTGAATTCAGACATTTTTAGGGTCTAAAACCACTTGAATCTTGAAGTAAATATATTATAGATGCTTTGTACAAAGTTTTAGCTTTGAAATCCACCATTTGTACCTTCAAACTCAAAATTCCTTTCATAATACTTGGAAACACCCAAAACTAGTTAAGACAAAGGTACTTCAAAAATGCACAAGTTTTGATTTCATTAGTTCAAACTTGACCACCAACACTGTAATAACACCTCATAATGGCATGAGCATATTTTGACATGATTTTTAAGCATGAATACCACTTTCTTACCTAAATCCACCTTAGTTTGCACTCACTATCCATTTAAGAACATTGCACTAACCTTCCTTTTCATGATGGTTTGATCAAGTCATCATAATTGATGTCTCATCACATCTTGAAAAAACCTATGAGAGCATATGCACCATTTGATGCACTTGACACAAGACACACAAACCACTATACACATCTAGACAACTCACAATGACCAAAAACATACTTCCTACTGAAAGATTATATTTTGTGACACATGTCCATTATTATCAACCTTTTGTAGCTAATACACATCCTCACTCTCATAATACACCCTTAGACATGCAATATATATTATAATAGACTCAAGAATCTCCATTATTTGACTCAAAATTTTCTCCTTGAGATATCACAGACCCCTATACTAGACAACAATACTTAGTCACAGAATCAAACTACAAGAAGACTCTTCTCATGATTTTCATGACATAATGGACCTCTTATGAAACACTAACATGACCTTTTCACATACTTATTCATTTCAAATTTACACCACATTATCATAAGAATGTTACATACTTCAAGAGCATAGAAATACACACCAAAATACTGCCATGTAGAGATCTTGAATAATACAACATGATAAACCATATTGAACTATAAGAAAATACTTAATGACTTGAAGTGACATACCTTGACATCATGGAGGAGTCAAGCACATACCTAGAAAACTCCTCCTCACCCCAATGCTTCATACAAATTGGTATACCTCTAAGAAGCATATTAGAGGCATATGAACACAATGATTACCTAAAGAAGGTATTGAATAGGTCTAAAGCCCTCTTAGACACCTGAAAAACTCCTTCTTTAGATTGCTTCTATTCTAAGATTTGATTCATACCTTGAATTTTGCCAAAAGTTTCATTTGATGAGACACCGTGATCTCTTGTAGGCTCCCAAGTCCTTCTTAGACTATTATCATAAATTCTTGACCCCTGAAAGCTACTTCCTTTCACTCTAGGACCTTGAAATCTCTGATTTTTATGTGAGGAACCATAGTTACATTCCTTTGCAACATGACCAATCTCATTTCAACTGAAAAACACTATTTTATTATTTCTTTTGTAACCATCAACATTACTAGATGAATCATATAAATAAACTTGAGCAATATGACCTACCTCTTTGCATTGTTATCATACCACATTCTTATCATATTCACTCTTATTTTCTCTCCATGGACGAGTATCTCCATAATACCTTCTATACTCTTTTTCCTTATGATCAAATGCATTACATTATAAAAATATCCATTGAAAGTTCTTTCATACCTTGAGGCATTAGTTGTGTAGTAGGCTTAGTATATTCACTATCCTTGATGAATACCTTATTCTTTTCTTCCTTGATGCTAGGTTCACCTACTTACTTGCTAGGAATGATGTATTGTTACTTTATTTCCTTTCCTTTAGATTCCTCTTTGAAACCCAAACCATCTCTATCACCTGCTAGTCTCTGTTTTACAAGTAGATCATCTAGATCATTAGCACTTTTCTTAAACTTCTTAAAGGACATAGTATTATTGCCAACCTATAACAACTCAACCCTTAGGAACTCTATGTGTTCTTAAAATTTTGAGCACTCACTTTATTTATCTTGTAAAATTAATACAAGATTCTTTACCTTCTCTTCTAACAATATGATTGTGTCATTTTTCTTTCTTGATTCAGACTTGTACTTTTATTCTAGCTGATGAATCTTCTTTTCATACTCCTTGACCTGAAGAATCAACTTAGTGTTCTCTTTTTTAACATGCTTTAATAATATTTTGATTCCCTCAAGATCATCTTTGACATCCTCTTCATCCTCATCAGAGTAACTGTAATAACCTGATATAAAATTTCCTAATAAATAACAAGCATCACTAGAAAACCTTATTGCATCATTAGTCATGAAAAATACCTAATTTCCTACATCCTCATGATCTGATTCATATTCATAATATGAAACACCACTGATATCATTAGAAAACTCATCATATTCCCTTTAATATAAACTTATTTTTCCCTTCTTCTTGTAGTCAAATATCTTATGGTTATTTTTACCCTTATTGAAATTATGATTCTTCTTATTATGATCATCCTCATGAGTTTCATATCCATATTTTTCATGCCTATGAGGACACTTAGCACCAAAATGACCTACTTCACCATAATTGAAACACTTTAATGGAATTTTACCTCTATACTTACCATATAAACCACTCAATCTTCTAGCCATCATTGTAAAGAGTTATTCATCATCCATTTAAGAAGAAACATCCTCCTTATCCTTCTTGCATTTGGTCTTCATTTTAGATTTGAAATCCACCTCTCTCTTGGCTAGTTTGGAATCACCTATCCTCATTTTATATGCAGTCAAAGTTGTATATAATTCATCCATCTTCAAGGTAGTTAAATCCTTTTCCTCTTCAATAAAAAATACTTTAAAATCAAGCCCAAGAGTTAGAAATCTTAAAACCTTTTGAAAAATAACTTCTTATTTCACATCTTCTCCTAATCCTTTCATTCTATTGACAAGTGTTATCACTTACCCAAAAAAGTGTGTATTTTTGTCAAATTTTTAAAATTTTGAGTAAGTTATCTCTTATGAAGTCTTTTTTTGCCTTTGTGAAGTCTGGGGATAGAAAATGATCCCAACAATTATTTAATTTCAAAAGCTTCTTTTGAGTTTTGGGTCTTTTCCTTTGATTTGCGGTTATTTCAGGTTTTATTGTCCAACATGTCCCAAGTTCTTGTGGGCTTCTTGTTCCCTACATTCCCATATTTTCCATAGGTGACTTTCCTTTCCTTTGTATTGTGGATGTTCTAACCTTTTGAAGAAAACATGGACCTTGTGCTTCCTAACTACCAGTTCCTTACATCTCCATATTCCCCACACACGCCACTTACCTACGAGCTATTCTTCAAAATTTCTAAGCCTTATTTGTGTTGTGGATTTTTGGGCTAGTGGAGAACTTGTTTCCTTGTGTCCCATGGGCCTTCTGTGAAAATTTCACCCAACTTACCCACATTCCACTAAACATTGGTGTATTGCAGACATTTTGTCTCCTTATGTCATGTTGGTTGTCAAACATGCACCCGTGTCTCATATATGGAAGATCTAAGTTGTTTGATACAACAATGGATCCATCTCTAAGTTGTGGGATCTTATGCACTTGAGACGAATCTCTGGAGAAGGCCGGTTCCTCTACCTATTTCTACTTCTATTGCTATTCATAATGTTGAAAGAGAAAACTAAGGCAACAATGCCAAGGGACAAGGGATAGAAGGATACTAGAATGAAAACTAAACTAAGGGAGGTAATAGCACCAGAAAATAGGGATGAACACTATCTTTTCTAATTAAAAACAAAAGAGAAAGCATGAGGGAAGGCTAGGTACATGTAGCACAAACCAAAAAATATATAAACCTTCGATTTCATGAAATACAAAAAAAAAAATGGCGATGCAAGGAATTTAAAGTGACACAATAGGCATGCAATGTAAGAGAGATTCAAGAAATAAGAATATAAAAATGCTAAGGTAGAGAATAGCCAAAAAAATGATGCTTTTATTACTTCCAAGGATGCACAATCTGTTACAATGGAGTAAAAGCCCAATATCCACATGCTGAGCCAGATCTAGAGGTATGTAACTTGAAATACAAAGATATAGGATCCTTAGCAAACATTAAAGGATGTAAAATGTCCAACCCTTTACAATGAGCCAAGAGCTTACATTTATAGATGAAGTGATGAGAGAAGAAGAAGAGAAGGAGAGAAATCTGATTTGAAAACTCAACCACCAGCCATTAATTCATACAAATCTACCTAAAATATGTCAAGTGTAGTTCTCCATGTCTATTTAGCATGCTACAGAAGGAAAGATGACATATCAGATTAAATTTAGGTGGTTGAAGCAATAAAATCACATATTAATGGTGTGAAATATGTTTTCTAGCTCCACACCTACCAAATCCTGCTAAAATTTGAATTTGAATGGCCTAACATGTAGCCCACTTCAGCAGTTTTCCAAAAATTCTAGGCGCATAAGGATCTAAGCACTGGAACAAAATTTATGACTATTAAAAGATCTGCACTCCAAACTGGTCATGCAAGACATGTGGTACACGTGGATTGGCTGAAGAAATGGCCAACTATTCATTATCTTTGTCATTTCTACCACATGTAATCTACTAGATTTTGTAAGGATTCGGTGCCCTGGTAGCACACTTTAACTAGTTGCATATAGCACACTCAAAGTACGATACAATTCCACATGGTATAAAGAATAAAGAAGAAAACGTAAAGCATGCATGCTAAAAGAAGAGGTGCGGGAGGAAAACAGAAGAAGGGTGTGTGTAGAGGTAACACACATAAGAGGAAATATGAGAAATACCCAAGGAAGAAACGTATGATCAAGGCGTAACTATTACAAGGTAATGTGCTAGGCACAAGGAGAAAGGGTGTGTGAATGCTAGGGACTCATCTTATTTGGAAAGAAAGTCTAAGGCATGTGTAGGATGAATAACTTCTGGGAAGAAGGTGAATGTGTAGAAGGTGTGCACAAGGGAAGAGTTAAACAAAGAGGAAAAGGAAAATGGAAGGGAGAGATGTGCATAAGCAGAGCACACAAGGCGTGCAAGGAACTATAGCTGATGAGATGTGCCAATGAGATCATTGAAGTGTACATAACCTAAAATGAAGATCTCAGAGTTAGAATATGAAATGAGTTGTCCAAATAACTAGGGGAGTTATTTGGATAACAATTTTGGTGACTTTAACGGCTATCTACCTGCTAGATGAAGCATATCAGTATCCTATAGCATCTGTTGGACATGAAGTCTATTATGTATGTGAATCTCTGATTTGGAACCTTGAAGAATTGCCCATTGTAGTCACTTGTTGCAATGATTATGAACTCTATCCTGAATCCTGTAAGGCTGTTGGAAGATAACTGGCATTTTGGAATTTAAAGAAGAGCACGTGCAAGAAGTACGGAATAAGAAATAACTACATACAAATAAACAATATGCATGCAGTGCACTTGGAGGAATTGAAAACTACTCTAATATATATAAAAATGAAGCAATAAATTCAATGGAAGGGTTTGAGATATATCCCATTGACTAGGATTTGTAGTGTGCCTCCATCAAGATTAGACAACTCAAAAGAGTTATCCTCCTTACATGAGCTAATGATATATGTACCACTCCAAATTACATAAAACTTTGAATGGCGTCCTGGTTTAGCTCTGTCAGTATACCATTACAAGACCAAGTCCAAAACTTTGAAAGCTTGAGACCTATCCTTCATGTCAAAGAACTTCTTTGTTGCTTATTGATGTTGTTCTAACTTGATCATGACAGAGTTTCTTGATTATTCAAGTTCAACCAGCTTTTCCATTTTGATTTCTCTTTGATCCGCGCCCTCAAACTCCAATTGTTGGGAAAACTCTAGTGAAGGAAACTCAAGAGATAAGGGGAGCCTGACTTCCTTACCATAAACCAACTTATAAGGTGATGTACCTATGGCCTTCTTTACTATGATTTTGTCTTCCCAGAGCGCATGCAAGACCTTTTTATGACACTGTATTTGGAATATATTCATTGTTTGCTTCATGATCCTAATAAGGTTCTTATTTGTTGACTCTACCAAGCCATTTTCCTGAGGGTAATAGTTAGAATAAGTCTTCAAATATATTCCAAGAATTAGTAACCAATCAGTAATTTTGGTACCAAGGAAGGATTTTGCATTATCAGAGATAATGGTTTGAGGAATTCCAAAACTTGTTATGATGCCCTTGAGGAAGTCCAAGATGACTAAATCAGTTGATTCCTTGAGTGCAACAACTTCTGTCCATCTTGTGAAATAGTCTATAATCATTAGCACCCATTTTTGGATAGTGATTGAAGGAGGATTGATCATGCCTATGAAGTCAAGAACCCATTGCGTAAAAGGCTGATCCACTTGTATTGGTCGTAGGGGAAGTGCTACTAATATTTTCTTACCTTCAAAGAAAGTGCATTATCTATGTTTTGTGACCCACTTGTGTGCATCCACAAATAGGGTAGGCCAAAATAGTCCTGCCATTCACGATCTTCATCACTACAAATTTGGCAGAGAATTATCCACCATATAATCCATCATGAAATTCTGCTAACACTTTTTTAGTCTACGCACCATCGATACACCTTAACAATACACCATCAAGAGTCTTTTTAAAGATAAGACCATCAATCATCACATATGGGATAGATTGCAACCTCATATGTCTTCTCTTTACTTTGTTCAAACTAGGAGGCTATGCACCTTCAAAAAGGAATGTGATCATGTCCTTCATCTAGTCACGCATGCTAGGGGACTCATTTTTTTCAAGTTCTATATGTGGAAGGTCTTCATCCAGAAATAATGAAGTCTTGGGTTCATTTTGCGCATCCTCAGCAAGTTGTCTGCACAATGCTCTACCTATTACCAGCTTTGTGGCTTTGATAGTCACATTACACTCCATAATTTTTATAACCCATTGTGCTCTCTTCTTGTTGATATTTTCTCCCATGATGAAATCTCGAACACTTGTGTACAAAATTAACACCTTAATATGATTTATGGAGAGCATGATTTTGGAATTATTGAGCACGTGCATGATGGCATAGACCTATTTCTCTGTGTGATTGATCTTAATTCATAGTCCTTCAACATTTGGCTGAAGAAATCCACTGGCTTCTCTAGCCCTTGTTCATTTGATTATGTCAGGATAGTAACAACACTTGCATCAGCACCATAAGCATAAAGGATGAAATCCTATGAGTATCCCACATTGATGAGTGTTGGCACACAAGAAATTTATTGATTGATCCTATTGAAGCTTTCTTTCCCTTCTATTGTCCATCTAAAGGCTCTGTCCATTTTGAGCATGAGGGTGATGGGTCTTACCAGTCCTACTAAGTTAGGAATGATGTGCCTAAAAAAATTGATTTTACAAAGAAAGGAATGTAAGGATTTCTTGTGCACCTAAAAAGAAAGGGCTAAGATGGCTGAAATGCACTCACGATCAATTACGATGCCATATTTCGAGACCGCATAGCCTAGAAGCTTTCCTTGTAACACTAAAAAATTACACTTATTTGGGTTAAGAGACACCCCAAAATTTCTACATTTCTTAAAGACTTTCTCCTTCTGCGCCATGTGTTCCGTGCTTTTCTTTGTGAAGACTGTGATGTCATCAAGTTAGACCAAGATGAACTCATTGATATATCCTTTGAATGCAATATAAATGGTGCCCTATAATGTTTCCCCTGTGTTTGAAAGACAAAAGGGCATATTCTCATATGCATATGTTCCCCACTTGGTTGTAAACACTATTTTGAAGTGATCCTCTTCCTTGACCAGGATTTGATTGAAGCTAGAATATCCGTCCAACATAGAGAACCTTTACGCACTAGATACAATCTAAAAAATATTATCCATAGAAGGAAAAGGATAATCTTCCTTTAGAGGCGCCTTGTTAAAATCTCTGAAATCAACATAGAGTCTGATTTCACCATTTTTCATGTGCAATGGAAATAAATTAGTGATCCAAGTAGAATAATTGATCAAAAATATTATCTTAGCCTCAATGAGTTTGGATAACTCCTTCCTCATGAGGGGCTCTATCTTTGGATTGAATGGGTGTTGCTTTTTTTTTATGGGCTTGATGCTTAGATCAATGGCAATGGAGTGTTGAGAAACACCTGTATCAAAACCTTTGAGGTCTTCATAATCCCATGAGAAAATATCACTTTATTTTTTATAGGGAGCTATAAAGGCCTAATTTTCATCATACACGCAAGATTTACTTAGAATCAACTCCTTTTCATGAGCAATAGTGACTAGGGATAAGTCTTCTTATACGGCGCACATATACTTTTCTTCACCCTTAAAATCATCATCAAGGCTAAACATTTGTTCTAAGGTGACTGACCCTTTAGGAAAATTGTTTATCTTTCATTGTATGACTTGGTCACCGTAACTGTCATGAAAATCAGATTACATGCTTGATGAGAACTCAACTTCATTCTGGATGAACAAGACAATCTGTGTGTCACTATTAAACACTTTCCAACTGATGTTTTTGTCTAGAATGGATGGTGTTGGTGCCATTTTTGAGATTGCACTGTTTTACCCTAAATTTTCCTTCCTTTTGCGTGCTTTGAAATGTTTTTTCTCTTAAATTGGTGGTCTATAAATTTTCCTCCAAATTGAATGCCTTGAAATGCTCATAAACTTGTTTTTTTGTCCCAATTTGAATGAAATGTGCATGTGTTCCCTGTTTTGTGCCCTAAATTTTCCAAATCCGTGGGCCTCTACCATTTTTCCTTTTTTCCCGATCATGGAAGTTTAAAATTGATTGATTTGCACTTGTATGCCATTGAAAATATAATTCCATGATAAAAAAAATGCTTTGAAAACATGTTTCAGTTGGTTCAATTTTGAGAAATTTGTCATCCTTAGTGAAAAAAATTGAATTCTAGGGCATCCCTGGCATTTTCTGTGTTTTGACGGTCATACGGGCGTCATTTGCCCATCAATTTCTTCTTCAGCATTTATGGGCATCGTTGGCAATTTCTGCGTTTTTTGACGGTCATACGGGTGTCCTTTTCTCGTCAAATTTTAGCTCAAAAATCTTCTCCTGGGTGGCTTGTTCTAATTGGCTGAGGGACAGTAGAAAATTGTTTTAATTTATCACTTTTTACTTTTTTGGCATAAAGGGTGAATTTGGTCCCATGGCTCCGCTTTACTTTGATTGGTCCTAAAATTGATGACGTGTCCTCTTTTGATTGGATGAGAAGCAACAGGTCTTTTTGTGCCTTATGGCATTTTAGATAAAAAGTTATAGTGCAAAGAAAATGCCTAGGGCCCGCAATGAATCAAGAATGGAACACGTGGTGGCTTCAGAGCCAAGGATGAAATTGCAGGTGGTTTGGTTCTTTTGAAGTTTTTTTATTTTATTTGGTTAAAAGATTAAAGTCACAAAACAATCTAGAAATCTGTAGCGAATCATAGGTGGACACATGTCACGTTTACATCAAAGGCGAGCAATGGAGGCTGGTGGAAGAATTAGAAAATTTTTACTTTTTGGTGAAAGGGACCAAAAGTTGTAAAAAGGGCCCGCAGGTCCACCAGGCAAATCAGATAATCACCATGTGTCAGTTAAAAAAGTCAGAATCAGTGGAGGTATGGTAGTCCACGAGGATATTTTGGAAAAATTTCCTTTTTTCAAAAAAGGTGGTTAAAATGTAAATAAGAATCGGTACCACACATTCCAATCAGGTGAGCCCATGTGTCCTGTGGGAGGGCGGAGCCACAGTCAGGAAAAACAGAAAATTTTCCATTTTTCATAAGGCGGTAGAGTCGGGGAAAAATGATCAAAATGCCTCCATATCTAATCATATTGTGCCACGTGTCAGGGAAAGTTTAATCAGAGGTGCGGGTTTGCGGGGATAATTTGGAAATTTTTCCTTTTTCCCAAAAAGGTGGAAATGTGTCCGAATCAATCTACATTTCCAATGGTGACCCACGTTGGGACAGCGTGTAAGGGAATAGAATCAGAGGTGCGGGGTTGTGTGGATAATTTGGAAAAATGTCCTTTTTGCATAACCCGTGGAAATGTGCCGAATCGAAGGTCTCGGTCCACGGGGATAATTTGGACCGAATTTCCTTTTTCTAAAAAAGGTGCAAATGTGTAGAATTAAACTACGATTCTGCTGGGACCAACATTGGGACATGTCTCCAATGGTCATTTTCAAAGGGTCCATGGGCGGAGAAAGATGTCAAATTTGTACATTTTTCCAAAAATGTTGAAATGTCAAATCTAGTGGTCCCAAGACCATGTGCAATCACATTATGACACGTGGAGGGCTCAAATTAAAGGATGAAGGAAGATCAATGATAACTGTGCATTTTTCAGTTTGGCTGCCATATGACACTCCAAGAAGTTTGGAGATACGATTTTTGCATCAATTTTCATCGAATTTTTGGAAAATTTGTGTCATTTGTGCCTGCAAGGACAAATGCAATTGGTTTTGAGGATCAATTTAAAGATCAAAGATGTTTTTGAAATGAATGTTTTTGCTCTAGTTCGATGTAAAAACGTGAAATATCAGATCCAAAAGAGTTACAGAGTCAAATTTTGGGAGGGATAAGGATGAAATATTGAAAGGAAGGGGGTCTACATGCTTTGAAGGTGAAAAAACGTGCCTCCACAATGGATAATGATGCGAATTTCCTGCAATGATTCATCTCTTTTCGAGACAAATGGAAAATTTTGTGGACGTGTTTTGTTAAACGTCCCTGTATGTGAATCATGATGTGAATTTTGTAACAAACTAAGATGCCATAGACATATTATTTTCTCAGGAAAGAAGGATTGAATTGTAATGGAGATGTTATATATTGCATACATTTGTGAGACATGTAAAAGTGTCGGGAGTTCATTTTCATGAGGAAAATTTTAAGAAAATATCATCCTCTATGAGAAAAATTTCTGAGAAACTAGGTTAACTTCCTTTGTGTTAGATTTTCATTCATGTTGAGTTGGTTATGAGTTTATAGCCATCACCAAGCTCTGATATTGTTTGAATATCTCTCCCATGCTGATGGAATCTGATAAACTTTGAGTTAATTTGTGTTAAATCTCTCGAAAATTTGTGTTTATTTCACTTTCAGAATGTCTATAAGTAGTTTTTCTTGTTCCTATTGCAATCTTATATCAAAATCTCTTTGAATCACATAGATCTCAATCCTTGTGATAGTTTAGTGGCATCTACAATTTCATTTTTTAGAAGATCTGTCATTTGGGAATGAAATAAGTGATTTAAAATCACTTTTCTTTCATTTATTGACAAAGATTGTTTGTAAGCCTCTAGGTGTACCTTAGGCGTGACTGATCTTGGATTTTTGATGTTTTATTGGGTTTTTCTAACTCAAGCCTTCGTGTTAGAATCTCAAAGATTGTGTGAAAAAGTGCATGTTTGGGCTTCCATTGATGCATACCTTCTGGTTGAAGGAATGTTTTAACTATTTTGAAGCTTTATGTTATTGAAGTTCTCCATTATTTGTGAAGTTTCTCAAGGATCTGGCAAAGTCCAATCTATCTTGTTGAATCTCCCACCCAAAAAATCATTCAAAACAAACTAATCCTACCCTATAATGACCCATGCATTGAATTTTGTGTCAACATAGAAGAATCACAATCCATTTACAAAAGTATGCACAAAGCAAATCAGGATCATCCCATGTCTTTAGTAGCCCTTAGCCTTGTCTTGAAAGCATTTCCATCATTTAGTAGTGACAACTCTATTGAAAGTTTGAATAATAGTGAAATTGATCATGTTTTTCTCAAGGCCCCTTTCCATAAAACTCTACACAGTACATTTAGGTATATCTTCCACCTCCTTCAAAAAATGAGAGGCTACAATATAGGTTCTCTTACCTTGGTTGATAGGCACAACCTAAAATAGCGAGGATTAGATCAAATACTATCCAAGGTGCTACCCATCTCTCTTCAAAGCCTAAGTGCTAACAAGGTCAGATAAATTACTTCCCCAACTATAAAACTGACATATAAATCATTTATCTCCCTTTGAATGTCTTGTAAAATCCATGATGCAGCTCAAGTTGTGAAGGAGATTAAATCTGGGTACCAACACCCGAATGGTGCCATTTCCGGGGATGAAGAATGCAATATCCAGACCAATTTGTTAATCTACTTCCATTTTATATTCTTTTGAGCCCATCAACACCAAATGGTGCCATTGTTGGGGACATTCTTAGTTCATATTTGATCCATGTGCATACATAGTTGAGATATTTGAATGTATATCAGACCCTGGTAATGTCTCTTGCAAGTTTTGTTTGCAAATATATTGTTAAAGCATCATTCTATACTCAGATTTATAAGGTGTATGCAAAGGTTTCAAACTCTATCTACAATTTTATTAGTTTCTAGTAGTAGTTACACTTTATTTGCATTTTTGGTTGATAGATTCAAGGAAAAGGAAGATTTGATCTATAAATTTTGGCAAGATTTAACAGTGTTGATAGGTATTTGATAGAGTATTTTAGTGCATTTATACAACTAGGGTGAGAGTCCTTAGTGGCAACTCCATGTTGTTTTGATCTTGATAAATACCAGTGTCTTAATCTTTCTGTAATTTATTTTTTTGGTGTTGCTAATCTCTACAAAACTTGAAGGAAGAATATCTTTCTTCATTAGAGACTCTCCTAAGAAGTTGTTTTCATATTCAAGGAACTCAGAGTTAGAAGGGAGAATAGTTTGCGAAGGTGGTTGGACAGATAGAGCTCAAGGAAGTAGGTTCCCTTGGTTGAACTTGAGATTAATCAGGCTTGTCATTAAGGACTGTAGTTCTTCTTAGGTAAATCTAAATCAGATAGTCCTCTTGAAAATTTGCATTCTCCCATCTGGAGAGGGACCTTCATTTGTATTTGAAAATCTTTCCTCCTCATTCTACCCCTATTTTTTCAAAATCTACTAGAGTTTATCAAGAAGCTGATCCTATAGGGGATATCCACTTTTAAGATTACATTTCTATTTCCCAAAGACCTCTCACTCCTCATCATTTTGTTTCTCCTCAAAGATCACCACCTAAAAATAATATGGCTTAGCCTATACCTCCATTTTTTGTTAATACCTTTGGTCCTATAAACTTTAGAGGAATGGATTGTTACCCAAATGTTGTCGCATAAGATGTAAGGATAAGGTTGCCAAAAAACCAAGGTAACAATGCAATAACTAGTGATCAACACCTAAATTTTTTTGTTAACATGATGGAGGACTTTGAGATTGAGCATGAAGATGTGTATGTTAAATTTTTTATTCATACACTAGAAGACGATGGAAGGGATTGGTACAAGGATCTTCCTGATAATTCTATTGATTCTTGGACTGAGATGAGCAATGCATTTAGGTTACAATATGGTGACAAGAATGATCCTAGATTTCTCTTGTTTGAATTTGAGAATATCAAGAAGAACCCCAATGAATTAGTGCATGACTTTAATACAAGATTTAACAAGACATTGAGGGAGGCTACCTATTAATTTGAGGCCATGTGATGAGTCTTGTTTAATCATATATGTAGATGTAGTTGATAAGAAGGAAGCCTACTACTTAAGGGACAAGAACCCTGGAAATCTAAGGTAGGCTTTCACTATGGCACTTCAAATTGAAACCAATATCAAGGCTATTGGGAAACCTCTCAAGAGAGATGGTTTAAAGTTGATAAACCATGAAAAACCTCAAGCTAGCAATGGTGCTGATTTGGAGGAGGTTGTGAAAACTTTGGTAGGGGATATCAAATAAATAAGTCATACAAGTTAGCCTGGGTAGAGAAGGGAATTGGGAAGACTTCACAAGGTCAGAAAAGAGCACAAAACCATGACATATTTTCCAATCATCCTAGAGGTGATCAAAGGGTAGATGATAGAGTGAAAGGACCCACGGGGTCTACAAATAGACATCCTCAAGCATGTGAAGGAAGAGTGTTACCTGATCCCCTAACTGCTAGGGTTTTTATTGTTGAAGAAGTTTCTGATATTGATTTGTGTGAAAAGTTTTTTTTACCCCATCCTCCATGTGGAACAGATTAGAAAATTAAAGAGGAAGTTGATGATGATGTCTGCATGATGGAGATCCCTACAAGTTCACCAAGGGGAGAAACTTCAATGGATGTCATAAGTGCTAGGATGGATACTATTTTTTGGGATTGTATCCAATGGGTACATCTTCTTCCTCCTCCTCATGTTTTAGAAATTGATAATGTACAAGCCTTTGAGCTGCCCAATAATGACTTTGAATACTTGAGAGCTTTGATGATTAAGAAGTATGATGGTGGCATTCCTTTAGAGGAGGATAGGTAGTTGCTTATGAATGTTGTAGTTGCCCAAGAGAAGGAGCACAATACCATAAGTAAAGCTTCCAAGGGGCAACAAGCCAAGTTAAAATTTCCATTGCTTACTAAAGAACCTCCAAAGAAAAATACATCTGGTAAAGGCCCTATTCCCCCAAGAAAAACATGTGATCCTCCCCATGCCCAAACTGATAAGACTTCCATATAATCTGATGAATTTTCCAATATTTCCCCTAGTGCTGCTTTACACAAGAATGCTCTATATTATATTGCCCAAGTCTTGAGTTAGATCAAGATTCTTGTCCCAACTGCTAAGTTTCTTAGGATTCCTTTGCACAAGAAGAGGGCTTTTGAATATTTAGGATTCAGAGAGGAATAGAGTACCCAAGGCAGAGTTGGAAATAAGGTTGGGATTCCTATTTCTATTGCAGAGTTGGAACACCCACAAGTGTTGGAAGAGTTGGGGGAACCACCTGAGGTTTACTTAGAAACTTCTTTGGTTAAATCTCAGCTGAATATGGATCCATTTTTCACTACCTTGGTAATCAAAGACAAACTGTTACATAACTGTATGTTTGACTCAGGGGCATCATGCAATGTCATGCATTTGGAGGCCATGAATGAACTGGGAATCAAAAGTGACATCAGTGTATTGAAAGTGTACTGTTATGGATTTAGGGAAGTACCAGTTCTTGGGGTGTGTCAAATATCAATGGTGGAACTTGCATCTTATCCTGGGAGGAATTTAAAATTAGATGTTGTGATTGTTGATTGCCCTGCCAAATGGGGTATGTTATTATCAAGGAAATGGGCTACAAGTGTTGGTGGGAGTGTCCAAATGGACATGTCTTATGCCACTATCCCCATTGAAGGAAAGTTAGCAAAGTTATATGGAGATAAAAAGATGTTGTACCTTATTGAAGACCCAAACAATGCATCTTATGAAGTTTTGTAGGTAGATGCTTGTACTGATCACTTTGTGAGTTTTGTGGATTTCAGAGAGTTTGAAGTTGTTGAAAACATATCTCCTAAGTATGCTATTTTTTTTGGAAATTTGGTCCTTGATTCAGCCTTGAAATTTTTTAAAAGGTTTGACCTGAACACAATGGAGGAGATTCAAATAAACTGGATGGTTTACAAATTAAACAAAGAAGAAAAAGAGGTGTATTTCTAGTTACTAAAAACATATCAGAACCTCTTGGCATGGTCATATCTAGCATGGAGGACATTTGGGGTTTCCCCTTGATTTGTTTTCTTTGAATCAAGGTTTTCTTACCAACTTGTACAGTGTATAGTGTTTGGCTTTTGCTTTGTTTTTGGTGTTTTGTCAGTTCATGGTTTACCTTGGTGTGTGGCATGTAGTTTTGTTGGTTTCTTAGCTAGTTTTTTGGTGGCTTTTTCTCATGACTTCGTTGGCCAATGGCTGTTTTTGGAACTTGGTATGCTCCTTTTGGTCTTGTAGCACTCACTGGGAGTGCCCATCTTGGAGCAGGAGCCAATGTTTGTGCCATTTTTGAGCTTGCACCATTTTGCCCTAAATTTTCCTTCTTTCTATGTGCTCTGAAACGTTTTCTTCCTAAATTGGTGGTCTATAACTTTTCCCTCTAGATTGAATGCCTTGAAATGCTCATAAACTTTTTGTTTTGTCCCAATTTGAATGAAATCTGCATGTGTGCCCTGCTTTATGCCCTGAATTTTCCAAATCCACAGGCCTTTGCCGTTTTTCCTTTTTGCCTGATTGTGGAAGTTTAAAATTGATCAATTTGCACTTGTATGCCATTGAAAATCCAATTCCATGATAAAAAATGCTTTAAAAACATGTTTTAGTTGGTTCAATTTTGAGAAATTTGTCATCGTTAGCGAAAAAATCAAATTCTAGGGAATCCCTGGCATTTTCTGTGTTTTGACGGTCATACGGGTGTCATTTTTCCATTAATTTCATCTTCAGCATTCATGGGCATCACCAGCAATTTTTGCATTTTTTTTAGAGTCATACGGGTGTCCTTTGCCCGTCAAATTTTAGCTCAAAAATCTTCTCCTACATGGCTTGTTCTAATTGGCCAAGGGACAGCAGAAAATTGTTTTAACTTATCGTTTTTTGCTTTTTTGGAAAAAGGGTGAATTTGGTCCCATGGCTCCAGTTTACTTTGATTGGTTCCAATGTTGCTGATGTGTCCTCTTTTGATTGGATGGGAAGCAACGGGTCTTTTTGTGCCTTAAGGAATTTTGGAAAAAGAGTTAAAGTGCAATGAAAATGCCTAGGGCTTACAACGAATCAAAATGGAACACATGGCGGCTTCAGAGCCAAGGACAGAATTGTGGGTGGTCATGGTTTTTTGAATCTTTTTGACTTTATTTGGTTATAAGATTAAAGTCACAAAACAATCTGGTAATCTGCAACGAATCACATGTGGACACGTATCACGTTTGCATCAAAGGAGGGAATGGAGGCTAGCGGAAGACATAGAAATTTTTTACTTTTTGGCGAAAGGGAACAAAAGTTGTGAAAAGGGCTATGGGTCCACTAAGCCAATTAGAGGGTGATACGTGGTAGTTAAAAAATTTAAAATAGAGGAGGTGTGGGAGTGCGGACGAAATGGTGAAAATTTTCCTTTGCGGAAAATGTTGTTAAAATATAAATAAGAGCGCTGCCCCATAACCAATCAGGTGAGGACATGTCTCCTGCGGGAGGGGTGGAGCCATGGAGGAAAAATTAAAAAAATTCATCTTTCCAAAAAGAGGTAAAATGTTTAAAATTGAGTTGTGATTCCGTATCCAGTCATATTGCACCATGTGTCAGGGATAGAATCAGAGTTGTAGGTCCGCAGGGATAATTTAGAAAAATTTACTTTTTCCAAAAAGGTGGAAATGTGTAGAATCGGTCCATGTTTCCAATGGGGACCACTTTGGGACGCGTGTCAGGGATAGAATCGGAGGTGCAGGTCTGTGGGGATAATTTGGAAAATTTTCCTTTTTCCAAAAAAGGTGGAAATGTGTACAATCGGTCCATGTTTCCAATGGGGCCTACTTTGGGACACGTGTCAGGGATAAAATCATAGGTGCAGGTCTTTGGGGATAATTTGGAAGAATTTCCTTTTTCCAAAAAAGGTGGAAATTTGTAGAATCGAGACGTGATTCTGCTAGGACCCACATTGGGACATGTGTCAAGCTCATTTTCAAAGGGCAGAGGGGCAGAGAAAAATGTCAAATTTTTACATTTTTCCAAAAGTGTTAAAATGTCAAAAAGTGATCCCAAGCCCATTTCCAATCACATTGTGACACATGGAGGGCTCAGATTAAAGGATAAAGGAAGATCAACGGTAAATCTGCATTTTTCAGTTCGGCCACCATTTAAGCTCCAAGAAGCTTGGAGATGCGATTTTTTGCATCAATTTTCATCAAATTTTTGGACAAATTCATGTCGTTTGTGCCTGCAAGGACCAATACAATTGGTTTTGAGGATCAATTTGAAGATCTAGAGATGTTTTTGAAATGAATTTTTTCCCTAGGCTCAAGCAAAAACGTGAAATATCAGATCCAAAAGTTGCAGAGGAAAATTTTGGAGGGATAAGGATGAAATAATGAAAGGAAGGGGTTCATACATGCTTAAAAGATGAAAAACGTGCCTCCACAATGGATATTATGATGCAAAAATCCTCAAATGATTCACCTTTTTTCAAACACCTGGCAACTTTTTTTGTAAATATGTTAAACGTCCCCGTCTACGAATCATGATGGAATTTTGTAACAAACTTGATTCTTGGCATATTATTTTCTTGGGAGAGAAGGCTTGAATTTAATAGAGAGATATATAATACATGTTTTTAGACATGTAAAATGTTGAGAGTTCATTTTCCCGAGAAAAATTTGAAAAAAGCTCATCTTTTGAGGAAACTTTATGAGAAACTAGGTTAACTTCCTCTGTGTCATATTTTCATTCATGTTGAGTTGGTTACAAGTGTATAGCCATCAACAAGCTCTAAGATTGTTTAAATAACTCTCCCCTATTGATGAATCTGATAAACTTCGAGTTAATTTGTGTTAAATCTCTGGCAATTTTGTGTTTATTTCATTTCAGAATGTCTGCAAGTAGTTGTTCTAGTTCCTATTGCAATCTTGTATCAAAATCTAACTAAATCACATAGGTCTCAATCCTTGTGATAGTTTAGTGGCATTTGCAATTTCATTTTCCAGAATAGCTTTCATCTAGGAATGAAATAAATGATTTAAAATCACTTTTCTTTCAGCTATTGATAGAGATTGTTTGTAAGCTTTTGGGTGTACCGTAGGTGTGATTTATCTTAGATTTTGATGTTTTATTGGGTTTTATAACTCAAGCCTTCGTTCTAGAATCTCAAATTTTATGTGAAAATGTGTAAATCTCAGCCTCCATTGATGCACACCTTCTGGTTGAAGGAAGGTTTTAACTATTTTAAAGCTTTCTATTATTGAAGTTCTCCATTTTTGTGAAGCTCCTCAAGGATCTGGCAAATTCTAATCTTTCTTGTTGATCTCCCACCAAAAAAAATCATTAAAATATCAAATCCTACCCTGTAATACCCATGTTTTGATCCCTGTATACCCACAAAAGATCAAAATCCATTTGCTAAAGTATGCAAAACATATCAGGATTTCAAAATGTCTTCAGTAACCCTTGCCTTGCATTGAAAGTATCTCCATAATCTGGAAGTGACAACTTGTGAAAGTCAGATTTGGAGTGTTGATCATATTTTCCTGAGGCCCTTTTCATACTATTTACACAAATTGAGGGATATCTTCATCTCCTTCACCATTTGATAGGGTTACAAAATAGGTTCTCTTACCTTGGTTGAAAGGCACAACCTAAAACAGTTAGGAAAAGATCAAGTCCTATTTGAGTGCTATCTATCTCTCCACAAATCTGAGTGCCAGTTAGATCATATCCCTGGCTACAAAATGACACACACCATGATCCATCTATATTCAAGCTTCATGCCATATCTTTGATGCTACTCAAGACTAAAAAGGAGAAAAAATTTAGGTACCAACACTAGTGGCATCGTTTCTGGGGATGAAGAATGTAATATCCAAACCAATTTGTTAATCTTCTTCCAGTTCATATTATTTTGAGCCCATCAACACACCAGTGGCGCCATTATCGAGGAAATTCTTAGTTCAATCTGATCCATGTGCATACATATTTGAGATATTTGAATGCATATAAAACCCTGGTAATGTCTCTTGCAAGTTCTGTCTACAAATATATTGTTAAAGCATCATTCTATACTCATATTTTCAAGGTGTTTGCAAAGGTTTCAAACTCTGTCTACAATTTTATCAGTTTATAGCAGTAGTTGCACTTCATTTGCATTTGTGGTTGATAGATTCAAGAAAAGAAAGGTCTAATCTATAAATTTTGGCAAGATTTTTAGTACCGATAGGTATTTGACAGAGTATTTTAGTGCATCTTCACAACTAGGGTGAAATTCCTTAGTGGCAACTCCATGCCGTTTTGATCTTGATAAATACCAGTGTCTTAACTTTATGTCATTTGTTTTTTGGTGTGGCTAATCTCTGCATAACTGGATGGAAGAATATCTCTCTTCATTAGAGACTCTACTAAGAAGTTGTTTTCAGATTCAAGGAACTCAGAGTTAGAAGGGAGAAGAGTTTGGAAGGTGGTTAGAGATCAAAGCTCAAGGAAGGAAGTTCCCTTTGTTCAACTTGAGATTAATCAGCCTGTCATTGAGGACTGTAGTTCTTCTTCAGATAGATTTGAATCAGATATTCCTCTTGAAATTTTTCATTCTCCATCTGGAGAGGGACCTTCATTTGTCTTTGAAAATATTACTCCTCATTCTGCCCCTATTTTTTCCAAATCTGCTAGAGTTTATCAAGAAGTTGATCCTATAGGGGATATCCATTTTGAAGATTACATTTCTATTCCCAATAGACCTCTCACTCCTCATCATTTTGTTTCTCCTCTAAGATCACTACCTCAAAAAAATATGGCTCAACCTAGACCTCCATTTGTTGTTAACACCTTTGGTCCTATAAAATTTATAGGAATGGATGGTTACCGAAATGTTGTCCCACAAGATGTAAGGAATAGGTTGCCAAAATTCCAAGGTAACAATGCAATAACTAGTGATCAGCACCTAAACTTTTTGTTAACATGATGGAGGACTTTGAGATTGAGCATGAAGATGTGTATGTTAAATTTTTCATTCATACACTAGAAGAGGATGCAAGGGATTGGTACAAGGATCTTCCTGATAATTCTATTGATTCTTAGACTGAGATGAACAATGCATTTAGGTTGCAATATGGTGACAAAACTAATCCTAGGTTTCTATTGTCTGAATTTGAAAATATCAAGAAGAACCCCAATGAATCAGTGCATGACTTTAACACAATAGGTTTAACAAAACATTGAGAAGGCTACCTGTTAATTTGAGGCCATGTGATGAGTCTTGTTTAATCAAATATGCAGATGCATTTGATAAGAAAGTAGCCTACTACTTAAGAGACAAGAACCCTACTAATTTAAGGCAGGCCTTCACCATGGCACTGCAAATTGAAAACAAAATCAAGGCAATTGGGAAACCTCTCAAGAGAGATGGTGTAAAGTTGATAAACCATAAAAAACCTCAAGCTAGCAAGGGTGCTGATTTGGAGGAAGTTATGAAAAATTTGGTAGGGGCTGTCAAAGAAATTTCATACAAGTTAGCAAGAGTAGAGAAGGGAATTGGGTAGACTTCACAAGGTCAGCAAAGAGCAAAAAGCCATGACATATTTTCCAATCATCCTAGAGGTGATCAAAGATTTGATGAAAAAGGAAAAGGGCCCATTGGGTCTGTAAATAGACATCCTCAAGCACGTGAAGGAAGAGTAGTTACCTGATCCCCTAACTGCTAGGGTTTCTATTGTTGAGGAAGTTACAGATATTGATTGGTGTGATAAGTGTTTTTTACCCCATCCTCCATGTGGAAAAGATCGGAAAATTGAAGAGGAAGTTGATGATGATGTCTGCATGATGGAGATCCTTGCAAGTTCACCAAGGGGAGAAACTTCAATGGATGTCATAAGTGCTAGGACCTGGCTACTGTTTTTTGGGATTGTATCCAATGGGTACATCTTCTTCCTCCTTCTCATGTTTTAGAAATTGATAATGTACAAGCCTTTGAGCTTCCCAATAATGACTTTGAATACTTAAGAGCTTTGATGATTAAGAAGTATGATGGTGGTATTCCTTCGGAGGAGGATAGGTAGCTACTTATGAATGTTATAGTTGCCCAAGAGAAGGAGCACAATACCAGAAGTAAAGCTACCAAGGGGCAACAAGCCAAGTTAAAATTTCCATTGCTTACTAAAGAAACTCCAAAGAAAAATACATCTGGTAAAGGCCCTATTCCCCCAAGAAAAACTTTTGATCCTCCCCATGCCCAAACTGAAAAGACTTCCATACCATCTGATGAATTTTCCAATATTTCCCCTAGTGTTGCTTTACCCAAGAATGCTCCATATGATATTGCCCAAGTCTTAAATCAGTCAAGTTTCTTGTCCCAATTGCTGAGTTGCTTAGGATTCCTGAGCACAAGAAGAGGGCTTTTGAATATTTAGGATTTAGAGAGGAAGAGAGTACCCAAGGTAGAGTTGGAAACAAGGTTGGGATTCCTATTGCCATTGTAGAATTGGAACAACCACAAGTGTTGGAAGAGTTGGGGGAACCACTTGAGGTTTACTTAGGAAACTTCTTTGGTTAAATCTCAGCTGAACGTGGATCTGTTTTTCACTACCTTGGTTATCAAAGACAAGTTGTTACATAACTATATGTTTGACTCGGGGCATCATGCAATGTCATGCCTTTGGAGGTCATGAATGAATTGGGAATCAAAGTGATAACAATGTATGGAAAGTGTACTGCTATGGATTCCAGGGAAGTGTCAGTTGTTGGGTGTGTCAAAGATCTAGTGGTGCAACTTGCATCTTATCCTGGGAGGAATTTAAAATTGGATGTTGTGATTGTTGATTGCCCTTCCAAATGGGGTATGTTATTATCAAGGAAATGGGCTACAAGTGTTGGTGGGAGTGTCCAAATGGACATGTCTTATGCCACTATCCCCATTGAAGGAAACTTAGTAAAGTTATATGGAGAGAAAAAGATGTTGTACCTTATTGAAGACCCAAACAATGCATCTTATGAAGTTTTGCAGGTAGATGCTAGTACTGATCACTTTGTGAGTTTTGTGGATTTTAGGGAGTATGAAGTTGTTGAAAACATATCTCCTAAGTATGCTATTTTTTTTGGAAATTTGGTCCTTGATTCAGCCTTGAAAAATGTTAAAAGGTTTGACCTGTACACAATGGAGGAGCTTCAAAGAAACTGGATGGTTTACAAATTAAACAAAGAAGAAAAAGAGGTATATTTCCAGTTGCTAAAAACATATCAGAACCTCTTGGCATGGTCATATCCAACATGGAGGACATTTGGGGTTTCCCCTTGATTTGTTTTCTTTGAATCAAGGTTTTCTTACCAACTTGTACAGTGTATAGTGTTTGGATTTTGCTCTTGTTTTTGGTGTTTTGTCAGTTTGTGGTTTGCCTTGGTGTGTGGCAGCCATTTTTGTTAGTTTCTCAGCTAGTTTTTTGGTGGCTTTGGCTCATGACTCCATTGGCCAATGGTTTTTTTTGGAACTTGGTCTGCTTCTTTTGGTCTTGTGGCACTCACTGGGAGTGCCCATCCCTGAGCAAGAGCCAATGTTGGTGCCATTTTTGAGCTTGCACCATTTTTCCCTAAATTTTTCCTTCTTTCTGCATGCTCAGAAATGTTGTTTCTCTTAAATTGGTGGTCTACAAATTTTCCCTCCAGTTGAATGCCTTGAAATGCTCATAAACTTTTTGTTTTTGTCCCAATTTGAAAGAAATCTACATGTGTGCCCTATTTTGTGCCCTAATTTTTCCAAAATCCACGTGGCCTCTTTCATTTTTCCATTTTTCCCGATCCTGGAAGTTTAAAATTGATCGATTTGCACTTGTATGCCATTGAAAATCCAATTCCATGATAAAAAATGCTTTGAAAACATGTTTTAGTTGGTTCGATTTTGAGAAATATTTCATCCTTAGTGAAAAAATTAAATTCTAGGGCATCCCTAGCCATTTTCTGTATTTTGACGGTCATACGTTAATTTCATCTTCAACATTTGCCATCGCTCAATTTTTGCATTTTTTTACGGTCATACGGGTGTCCTTTGCCCATCAAATTTTAGCTCAAAAATATTCTCCTATGTGGCTTGTTCTAATTGGCCAAGGGATGGCGGAAAATTGTTTTAACTTATCACTTTTTGCTTTTTTGGCAAAAGGGAAAATTTGTTCCCATGGCTCCTACTTTACTCTAATTGGTTCTAATGTTGATGATGTGTCCTCTTTTGATTGGATAGAGAAGCAAGTGGGTCTTTTTGTGCCTTGAGGCATTTTTGAAAAAGAGTTAAAGTGCAAATAAAATGCCTAGGGCCCGTAACAAATGAGAATGGAACACGTGGTAGATTCAGAGCCAAGGATAGAATTGTGGGTGGTTAGGTTCTTTTGAAGTTTTTTTGACTTTATTTGGTTAAAATATTAAAGTCACAAAACAATCCAGAACTCCAGCGAATCAAAGGTGGACACGTGTCACGTTTACATCAAAGGCAGGGGGATGCAGGATGGTGGAAGACTTAGAAAAATGTTGTCTTTTTGGTGGGGAACAAGAGTTGTGAAAAGAGTCACGGGTCTACCAAGACAATGAGGGTGACTGTGGTAATTACCCTAGTCAAAACAATGGAATGCGGACAAATGGTGAAAATTTGAGTAAAATGGTCAAAATATAAATAAGAGTGCTGCCCCATATCACAAGTGAGGAAACATGTCTTGTGGGAGGGAAGAGCCATGGAGGAAAATTAGAAAATTTTCCTTTTTCCAAAAAGAGGCAAAAGTTTAAAATTGTGTTGCGACTCTGTATCCAGTCATGAAAATGTTAGGGAAAGAATCAGAGGTGCAGGTCCGCGGGGATAGTTTGGACCCATATCAAAAAATGTGGAAAGGTAGAATTGGTCTGCAGGGGCCCACTTTGGAGTTTCAATGAAAGAATGGAGGTGCGAGTCCACAGGGATAATTTGGAAAAATTTCCCATTTTCCAAAAAAGGTGGAAATTTAGAATCGGTCTACATTTCCAATGTGGCCCACTTTGGGACATGTGTAAAGGATAGAATCAAGGTGCGAGTCTACGGGATGATTTGGAAGAATTTCCTTTTTCCAAAAAAGGTGGAAATGTGTAAAATCGAGCTGCGATTCCGTGGGACCCACATTGGGACACGTGTCAAGCTCATTTTCAAAGGGCGGAGGGGCAGAGAAAAATGTCAAATTTTTACATTTTTCCAAAAGTGTTAAACTGTCAAAAAGTGATCCCAAGCCCATTTCTAATCACATTGTGACACGTGGAGGGCTCATATTAAAGGATAAAGGAAGATCAACAGTAACTATGCATTTTTCAGTTTGGCCGCCATTTGAGCTCCAAGAAGCTTGGAGATGCGTGTTTTTTGCATCAATTTTCATAAAATTTTTGACAAATTCATGTCATTTGTGCCTGTAAGGACTCAATGCAATTGGTTTTGAGGATTCAATTTGAAGATCTGAGATGTTTTTGAAATGAATTTTTTTTCTAACTTGAGCAGAAACGTGAAATACCAGATCCAAAAGTTGTCAGAGTCAAATTTGGAAAGTGACAAAGGATGAAATGATGAAAGGAAGGGGCATTGTATACATTGAAGATGAAAAACATGCCTCCCAGTTGGATATTATGATGCAAAAAATCCTCAATGATTCACCTTTTTTGAAATACCTGGCAACTTTTGTTGTAAATATGTTAAACGTCCCTGTCTGCGAATCATGATGGAATTTTGTAACAAAGTTGATGCTTGGCATATTATTTTCTTGGGAGAGAAGGATTGAATGTAATAGAGAGATATATAATACATGTTTTGAGACATGCAAAAGGTAGAGAGTTCATTTTCATGAGAAAATTTTGAGAAAAGCTCATCTTCTGAGAAAACTTTCTGAGAAACCAAGTTAACTTCCTCTGTGTCATATTTTCATTCATGTTGAGTTGGTTACAAGTGTATAGCCATCAACAAGATCTGAAGATTGTTTAAATAACTCTCCCCTGCTGATGAATCTGATAAACTTTGAGTTAATTTGTGTTAAATCTCTGGCAATTTTGTGTTTATTTCATTTCTAGAATGTCTACAAGTAGTTGTTCTAGTTCCTATTGCAATCTTGTATCAAAATCTATCTGAATCACGTAGGTCTCAATCCTTGTGATAGTTTAGTGGCATTTGCAATTTAATTTTCTAGAAGATCTTTCATCTGGGAATGAAATAAATGATTTAAAATCACTTTTCTTTCATCTGTTGACAGAGATTATTTGTAAGCTTTTGGGTGTACCTTAGGTGTGATTTATCTTAGATTTTGATGTTTTATTGGGTTTTCTAACTCGAGCCTTCATGCTAGAATCTCAAAGATTGTGTGAAAAGGTGTAAATCTGGGCCTCAATTGATGCACACCTTCTCATTGAAGGAATGTTTTAACTATTTTAAAGCTTTTTGTTATTGAAGTTCTCCATTGTTGTGAAGCTCCTCAAGGATTTGGACAAAGTCCAATCTATCTTGTTGAACTCCCACCCAAAAAATCATTCAAAACAACTAATCCTACCCTGTTTTACCCCTGTTTTGACCTGTATACCCACAGAAGATATCAAATCCATTTGCTAAAGTATGTAAGAATAGATCAGGATTTCAAAATGTCTTCAGTAACCCTTGCCTTGCATTGAAAGTATCTCCATAATCTGGAAGTGACAACTTGTGAAAGTCATATTTGGAGTGTTGATCATATTTTCTCAAGGCCCCTTTCATACTATTTACACAAATTGAGGGATATCTTCATCTCCTTCACCATTTGAGGGTTACAAAATAGGTTCTCTTACCTTGGTTGAAAGGCACAACCTAAAACAGTTAGGACAAGATCAAGTCCTATTTGAGTGCTATCCATCTCTCCACAAATTTGAGTGCCAGTTAGATCATATCCCTGGCTACAAAATGACACACACCATGATCCATCTATCTTCAAGCTTCATGCCATATCTTTGATGTTGCTTAGAATGAAAAGGAGAACAAATTTGGGTACCAACAGATGGCCTAATCACCATCTTAATGTGTTGAGTGTTTCCTTTGAAAAAGTCCTCAGTAGGGGAGAAATGCAAACTACTTGTGACCATCTAATCAAATTATTTTTTTAATTTATGTAGCACCATCTACATATTCAGAGCAGCAGAGCTCTCAAGAAGATCCAAAATTTTGTGTTTATAATCTTTGAGAATATTATTCTTTTCTGCACACTTGTTGGTCACCTGGTGGATAACTAGTTCTGTGTCCCCAAATATTTATGACGCCTTTATTTTATTCTTTTCCATAATTAGGAGGCCATGTACCAATGCTTCATACTCTACCACATTGTTGGAACATGCGAACTATAAATTTTGTGAAAAAAATATTTTCTCACCCTTAGGGGAGATGAAAACTACACTTATACCCATGTCATTTCTACTTCTAGATCCATCAAAGTATAAGTTCCATAGACTAGGGTTCTCTTTACTTTTCTTAAGCGCATGTGGGAGCACAAATTCTTCTTCAAGGATGCAGTACGTATCAAGCATACTTTCATAAGATTCCATCTCCTCATCATATGGATAAAATTTCTAATGTCTCTCCACCCACTCATCAAACAATAGATAAGGAATAAGAGGTGGAAGAGGCTGCTCTTCAGAAACTAAAACTTGTTCTTCTTGGATTAAACAATTGGCTTGGAGAGGGGATGAGACATATGAATCTACATGATAGGAAAATATTGGCTCAACTTGTATGGTAAAATTGGGTACCATACCTTGCCTTGAGTAACATATGGGTCCAATGAGAAGACAAGTAACCACCCACTTTAGCAGTAAATATCTCTTAACAGGAAAAGGGAAAACAAAGGTGGTAGATCAATGATTGAAACATCTTGAGTTATTGTGATGCTTAGACATGCATGGAGGGTTAATTTAAGATCCTTGATGATTCCTAGGGTAGTGATAGTTGAACCACCAAGTTGCAAGACTCCTTTTGTTAAGGGGATATACTTAAGAGCTAAGACATCAGAAATTTTCTTAGGCATGATAGAAGTACTAACACCTAAGACAATCATATAGTTATGGAAAAGATGTTTTTCTACAATTAAGGAAATATAGAAGGATAGGGTTTTAATAACCTTACTTACTTCCTTCTCCTCTTCTTGCTAGATATTGATAGAGGTGTGTGGATTTTGAACAACTAGGTTAAAGCGCATGGAAGTTGAGCTAGAGCTTCATGCAATAGGTCACGCTGAGATGGAATGGTCAGGGCATCCCAAATTGTGACATTTATGTTTTTCTTCTTCATCTAGTCCACAATGCTGAATGGTATACCCATTGACTTGTGAATTTGAGGTACAACGACATCCTTTCTTGATTTTTCAGGTACAAAGGTAAGAGCCTTAGCTGGTGCAAAGGATTGAGATACCAAAGGAGGGATATGCACCACTTTAGGAGGAGATTTGTGTAGAGCCTCACATGTAGGAAATTTATCACTTTTTACTTCTATATGTGTTAGCTACATCCTTTTGCTTTTTAAGGATCTTCCTGTGTTGCTAGAATTATGACTTGTGCACTAGACTCAAGCATTCTCTTATTCTATCTTGTGTTATTAGTAACCTGGGTGTGCGGTCTACTAGCATCATCTGTAACTTGATTTATTTTGAAAAATTACTTGGTGCCAAAGAATATCAAGTTGGATTTAGGAGGAGCCTCTGGCATTTTTTGGTTCTCAGGCTCGCTCGTGCTGATGGATGACTCGTAGTTAGAGGCATTATCGATCATATAGGCATGAGAACACACAATATTGGCATTGTGATACTAACTATGAGGCATATTACAAGGGAATAGCCACTCCTATTCTTTCTCCATGTTGTTCTAAATTGGAACAAGTGCCTAACTTGTGTTAGGCACTAGAAGAGGTTGTGCTGGAGGAATTACTTGCAAGGAAAAATGCACATTAGCTTTCCACCTATAATTATGTTGGTTCTTCCCATACCTCTTGTTTCCATATTTATTCTACTAAGTTTGATTGATTTAGATATTCCCTAGATTAGAACTACTTTTGTAGGCTTGTGCATGTTGCTTCTATAAGGAAATGACCTTATTAGACAAGTTCTTAATTAGGGCCTTCATTTCATCATCTTCTTTCTCTGGCACTGGAGAATAGGATGTAGATGAAACTGGTTACACAATCTACACTAGAATTAGAGTCATAGAAGGCTAGGGCACTGAAGACATCTTTGGGAAAAAAAGTGCAGGAGGCCTAGGTGCTAACTTACCCACCTGAATGAGACTGTTTTCTGCCCTTATTGCAATGTTGTATGCAACAAGTAAATTTCTACCTCTCATGGATTAAATCATGGCTAAAATTTCACTGTTCAAATACCTTAGATGATACAAGAAAGCATTTTAGGCTATAGGCCTTACCACTTGAGGAATTCTATCCCAATTCTTCTAGAATCTAATGTTGAAATCAATTACTTTCTCATTAGGTGTGCACTTTGTTGTAGTCAACTATTCCACCAGTGATATGTGATCTGGCTTATCTTCAAAGTTGTTTCATAAAGCTATCCCAAGCTCATCCCAAGTGGAAATAGATGTAGCTCTCAGGCCACAGTTAAGGATAATTTTAGTGGTCAATATTCGTAATATGGAAAATATTCCATTTTTGAAAAAATTGAAAAGGTGAATTTTCTAGCGCGGGTCATTGACCTGTTTGCCTAAAATTTACAGTTTAATTTTTTTAGGGGTTAGCTTCACCTACCCTTAAAACTATCCCCTATATAATCCTATATTATTATCAGGTAGAACACTACTAGCTCACTCATACCAAATGGGGGCATATGTATTATCAAGTACAGTAAACGTGCGACATGAGGGTAGAGACTGTAGATGCATGACAAAGAGTTTGTTGACGCATGACAGGGATAGTTTGTTGATGTGTGACAGGGATAGTTTGTTGATGCATGATAGGAGTGTGGAGGAAGTAGATGCATGACATAGAGTTTTTTGATGTGCGACACATAGATTTTTTTATTATGTGACCAGATGGAGGAGGCTGTAGATGCGCGACAGAGATTTGCTGACGTGCATCAAAAAATCTCTATCATGTGTTTGCAGTCTTCTATCCCACCACTTAAAAATTAGGTAAAAATTTTGCTGTCAGACCCCCAAAAAATTTGCCTTCCCACAAAACCATTTCTGAGGATATTCGCCATGTATTTTCCACCTCTAATTTCTAAGAGGTCTCTTAAAATGAACCCTAGCCACAGTGCCATTAGAGTGCTTTTCCTTTGAAGGAGGCTACAAATAGCCTAAATGCTACATCATCATGTGTGATCAAGTAAATAGAGCACACATTGGCCAAATCTTGAATATGTTCAATAGTGGTAAGTTTATTTTCTCTAGTGAAGTATGGAATGCTCTTGAGCGCGGCTGTTGGCATTCCATGTTGTGTATTGAGATTGAGTGGGCTTCCACTAATGAAATTGGCTAAGTTCCTTTGAGGATGAGGTTATAGCACCATGGAGGGGCATGTAGTTCTGTTGTGAGGAGGAGTAGAATGTGCAGGGTGCACTGGAGATGGGGATGCACATGTGAGAGTTCTACTACATGTAATTTTTGGAGAAAGTTAGAGGTACTTGAAGGATCCTTTAGTTACAAAAATTTGTCTCATGTGCACTCTTCTCATAAAAGGCACTCTAGCTACTAAACAGTAGATTTGAGTGTTGAGAGTCACTAGATGTGTTTCAAATGATCCTCCAAAGGCTAGAAATTTCTATTTCACATACCAAACTTAGTAATACTAAAATCTAAGATTTCAATGCTTGTCCCACTAGATATGCCAGAAACTGTTGGTTGTCAAATGTGCACACATGTCTCGGATATAGAAGAGCTGAGTTGTTTGAGACAAAAAATGGAACTGTATCCAATTTGTGGGACCTTGCGCACTTGATATGGATCTCCGGAGAAGGCCGACTCCTCTACCGATTTCTACTGCTACTACTACTCCTAATGCTGAAAGGAAAAAAAGAAGCTAACAATGCCAAGGGACTAGGGATATAAGGATAACAAAATGGAAACTAAACTAAGGGAGGAGATAGAACCAAAAAAAGAGGGATGAACACTATATGTTCTGAGGGAAAATGAAAGAGAAAGCACGAGGGAAGGATAGGCACGCATAACATAAACCAGAAAGAATATACACACTCGATTCATGAAACGCAACTAGAAAATGATGATGCAAGGAATTTAAAGTGACACAACAGGCACACGATGTAAGAGAGAGGCAAGAAAGAAGAATATAAACATGTTAAGGCAGAGAATAGCCACAAAATGATGCTTTTATTACTTCCAAGGATGCATAGTCTATTACAATGGTGCAAGAGGATAATATCCACATGCACGAGCCAGATCTAGAGGTGTGCAACTCAAAATACAAAGATATAAAATCTTTAGCAAACACTAAAGGATGTAAAATGTCCAACCCTTTATAATGATCCAAACTCTTACATTTATAGATGAAGTGATGAGAGAAGAAGAAGAGAAGGAGGGAAATCTAATTTGAAAACTCAACCACCAACCATTATTGCCTACAAATCCACCTGAAATCTATCAAGTGTGGTTCTCCATGTTTGTTTGGTGTGTTGGAGAAGGAAGGATGACATATTGGATCAAATATGGATGGTTGAAGCTATCAGATCATATATTAATGGCATGAATGATGTTTTCTATTTCCTCACCTACTAAATCCCACTGAAATTTGAATTTTAATGGCCTTGTATGTAGCCCATGTCAGTATATTTCTAAAAAATTTGGCCATGTAAGGATCTAAGCACTGGAATAGAATTTACGACTGTCAGAAGATCTACAGTGTAAAATGGGCACGGAAGACATGTTTCATGCATGGATTAGATAAAGAAATGGCAAACTGTTCATAAGCTTTTTCATTTATGCCACATGTCATTCATTGGTTTGTTGCAATGATTTGATGCCTTGGTGGTTTGCTTTGGCTGGTTGTATGTAACACACTCAAATTATGATAAAATTCCACATGGCACAAAGAAAAAATAAGAAGGCGCAAGGCATGCATGTGGAAATAATATGGCAAAAGGAAAATAGAAGAAGGGCACATGTAAAGGTAACACATGCAAGAGGAAACTGGAGAAATACCTAGGGAAGAAATGTATGATCAAGACACAACTATTACAAGGTAATGTGCTAAGCGCAAAGAGAAAGGGCACGTGAATGCTAGGGACTTAGCTAATTTGGAAAGAAAGTCTAAGGTGTGTATGTAGGATGAATAATAGATGGGAAGAAGGTGAATATAGAGAAAGTGCGCACAAGGGAAGAGTAGAACAAAGAGGGAAAGGAAAATGTAAGGGAGAGAAGTGTAGAAGTAGAGTGTGCAAGGCACGTGAGGAATTATAGCCAAGGAGATGTGCCAATGAGACAATTGAAGTGTACATAACCTACAATGAAGATCTCAGAGGTAGAATATGAAATAGTTGTCCAAATAACTAGGGGAGTTATTTGGAGAACATGTCTTATGTGTCCTAGGTGAATTCAGGCCTTCTGTGCCTCATTTTTCTTCCATATCTGCACTCTTAAAGGATAAGTCAGTACCCAGTGTTACGAGCACTCCCATTTTCCATAGATCATTAAATCCATTTGTTTAATGCCTCTCACTGACCTTTTCCATACAAGGTAATATAAAATATGGGAAACTGGTAATTCACCATTGAAAATTATAGTCGAGCTTCACGCATTCTATTCCCATGCCTATGAAGCTATTTTTTGGTTGTAACAAGAACATTCATCAACCATTTTTAAAATTTCAATGTGTGTTGTGCTCCTAGAAAGGTTTTCTTTCATCCTACAATCAAGGTTAGTGGTTTCAGAGCCTTCTTTAAGAACTTAGAGTTAATTTTATTATGTGCCCTATTGCATTGTTCTCCTCCTGATATCACTTTCTAAGTTTCCATTTTCTACCTGAGTGTCTATTTTTCACCCCCATTTTCCACCATGAAGTATCACTTTAAGAGCCATGAACACCTATCCTCTCTAGAGACCTCCATACAAAACTTTGGGGATAACAATGTGTAACATCTTGATTTTAATGATTCCTAAGCACGAATAAATAGTGATAATCCATCTCCTATGGCTCAATTTATCAGAGATTATGGAATATCTTATGATGGATGATTTCTAGTCTCAGTCCAATTTGTGGATATTATCTTGGCTTATGGTTCTTGTTTTTATTTGAGCACAAAGGAAATAAGACACCCTCAAGGCCAAATAATTGATAAACTAGATGTTAGATGCATCAATGTTTCTTTTGGGATCCCTGTAATAGAAGATTCAAATACCCATACTTTGGCTCAAGCTCAGTGTTTATTTTATAAAGAAAGTGAGAAATACAAGAACATGGTGGCCAAGTCTTGGTTTAAAGCCCCAATTAAATGAGCTTCCATGTTTCCTAAGACTATGTATAGAGTTGATTTTAAAGAAGAGATTTCAGATATTATCACCCTCCTAACTAGAATAATGGGTATTCCTTCAACTAATGAATTCCATTTCTGGATGTGTCCATACCTAAATATCATATATAATGGAAAAAATATAATGAATTGGGGTGAAATCATTTGTGACAACCTCAGTGAACAACTGGTTAATGTGCAAAGGAACAAAGCTTTTATCATGACCTCTTATTTGATGTATACTATTGTAACATATAGAATATGGTTAGGAATTACTCCTCTGATGATGAAAAGGATGCTCCAGTGTATGAATACTATCCACAGTTAACTTTGAAAAATAACAATCATCACTTCAGGAGAGTCAATGATGATTTCACTATGTACATTTTCAGACTTCTAGAGGGAAACAAAGCTAAAAGCTTTTATGTTGGGACTAAGCAATTGATTTCCATCTATGACAAATATTTCATTCAATTCAAAAATTTCTCTTACATCAGGTTTATAGGCCTTGAGGGAGAACCTCTTAAAATCCCAATGTTTTGTAGTGATAAGATTTCTCTTGTACAAATTTGTAGGAAAATTTATATGTTGTAGAGAACATGCATAAATAATAAGATAATAGACATTCAATTCCCAATTACTTTGGCTAACTACACCTGTAGAATTTCCCTTGATGCAAAAAATATTGAGAGGACTATTTCTGCCTTCAATTTCTACTTCTTTTAGAAGAGGTCTTTCTTTGATCTCAAATGTTTCATTTCCAACAATTATAGGATGTATTTCTATCATCTCCTTGATATGGAAGATTATTGGGAAAATTTCTCAGATGATTATGATTTAAGAAGAAGGTACTATGGAATACTCTCCATGTAGAAAATCAAAGATTTTGGAATCTACAAATTACCAAAGGATTTGCAAGATGATGATGAGGATTTGCAATCTCTTGAATATAATAAGTCTATTAGGAACACTCTTCTTGCCACCATTGACTGGTTCAAAAAAGAGAAGGATGACCCACATGAAATCATAAATCTAGTCATAGTAAGAGCAAAATTCTGGTTTGACATAAAAATGATAGCATATAGAACATATAGGTTGTAGTCCCCTTCTCAAGAAGCAACCACATCCCAAAGAGGGATTCTTACCTCAATGTCTGAAGTTCATACTTAATCAACTCCCTCTCCTTTTGAGTCTTCAAATATGGTATACACTAAGAAAAGGAAGGATGAAAAGATTGAAAGGTTAGAATAATTGATTGAAAAAGAAAAAAACAACCTCCTTCTCCAAAACAGACAAAGATAGTCCATGAAGTTGAGAAAATCATTGACCTTTCAAAGGAAGGGAAGGATTGAGAAGGCCAAGAAGAAGAAATTAATCATGAAGGAGGAAGCAATGAGAAAGAATATGAAGTGGAGGATAAACAAGAGAATGTAAAATCAAAAGTTGAAATAGTGAGCATTCCAGAGACTCTTGTTAAGGAGATACCTAATTCTAGTGTTGGAACATCTACTGTGGAAGTATCAAATACACAAACTTTTGGCTCCATCAACACACTTGAATTAGGTCCTCTTGTCACCCCTCCTTCCAATACCACCTTCACTTGTGTTCAAATTTTTTTTGAGAGAAGGAAAAAGACAGCTTCATCTCAAATTGTTTCTCCTAAATTTGATGTTTAGCTGCCTATTTGGGCATAACTCCTGCTTCATCTATCAAGAAAGCTAAAAATACTTCAAGATTTGTGTCTGATTCAAGAGGAAAACAATTTTTGGATATTTCCAAACCAAAGACAAAAAATATGAAAGGGATTTGACTTTGACTAATATGTGATTGACAAGGATCACACAGGGTGAATCCACTCTTGAAAGTGAGGTTCATAACATGAAATAAATTGTGTCAAATTCATTGAAATAATTGAGAAAGGGAAGTAGACACAAGAATAACTAGAAAAGCAGGTGCAAACCCTTTCTGATTTCATCAAGTCTCTATTGGAAAGAACCAAACTATTGGATCTAGCTCCTCTAACTTCAATGCCACCCCCCTATTGTCTTGACTAATGAGGAGGTACAAAACATCAAATATATTCATAAGCATGCATCTTATGGAAAGGAAATTGAGACCATGGTGGATGGAATGCTAATTTCTGGCCTGAAGTTCATCGAGGAATCATATAAAGCATATGATAACATTTATTCAATCTAGCAAATATTCACCTAAAATATTACAGGCCTAGAGAAGGAGCTCAAGTTGTAGACATAATGCATACAATACCTTAGACAAATGAGAAATAATGATGAGAAAATTCTCATTGCAAACAAGATCTTTGACGACTCAAAGAATAATCTGTCAAAGAAATGGGTTTATAGTGTAGATTGGAAAATAAAATTTCTAGAATAAGCAATATATGAATTGAAGAATATGTTCTAAAAAGGTGATGCCTTCAATGCTTGCGTATTGGATGAGTTCTGGGACTTTCATTAACAATTTTTCAAGGAAGACTCTGTGAGTAGAAATATAGTGAAATAAAATAAGGCACAATTCAAAGCACTTGTCAAAGAAAACTTGTTCAAATATGACACCATAACAAGAGAAAATATGGAAGAGATATGTGTACTACAAATTGTAGTCATCTAGGCAAATAAATGATATTCACAAAATGCAAGATTTGGAATAGACATGGAAGATTTCCTAAACAACTAGGTAATGTGACAACAATTCCAACTATTCCCAAGGGCATGGAGATAAATGGAGCACTTGTAAAGTTTAGGAACGAAATTCTCAAAATGAAGAACGTGGCAACTTCCTCCTCAAATATTCCTTCGTCTAGTGCATAGGAATTTCATTTAATTTTATATGTATTTCAAAGTTCATATTGTTTTGACAATGTAATTTACAGTTAGAACCGACTCAAAGTATAATAATTTTGATTAAGTATTAATGTTTGATTAAAATCAGGGAAAATTTTAGTGGCGAATATTCGTAATATGGTGAATATTTCATTTTTGAAAATTTTGAAAAGGTGAATTTTTTGGCACGGGTCAGTGACCTGTTCGCCTAAAAATTACACTTTAATTTTTTTTTAGGGGTCAGCTTCACCTACCTTTGAAAAATATCCCCTATATAAACCTAGATTATTTACCAGGTAGAACACTTCTACTTCACATTTTTCAACAATATGATATATCCCGTATTATAGACGCGCGACAAGGGGGTAAGTTATTGACGCGCGACAAGGAGGGTTTGTAGACAAGGAGATACTACAGATATTGACGCATAGTAGATGCATGAAAAAGAGTTTGTTGACGAGTGACATGGAGATTTTTTTGATGAGCAAGAAGAGGGCAGAGGCTGCAGACGTGCGATAGGATATTTGCTGTCGTGCGTCAAAAAAATGCATTGACGCGCGTCAATAGACCTCATTGACGTGCATCAATAACCTTGTTGATGCGTGTCAAAGAGGTCTGTTGACACGCGTCAATGAGGGTTATTTGTTGACGCGTGACCTTGATGGATAGTTGACGCATGACAAGGAGGTACAACAGATATTGACGCATAGTAGACGCACGCCAAAGAGTTTGTTGATGCGTGACATGGAGAGTTTTTTATGAGAAAGAAGAGGTTGGAGGCCACAGACGCGTGGCAGGAGATTTTGCTGTCGCACATCAAAAAAATGCATTGACGCACGTCAACAGACCTCAGTAACGTGCGTCAACAATCGTAATGACGCGCGTCACTGAGGTCTGTTAACGCGCGTCAATGAGGGTTATTTATTGATGCACGACCTTGATGGATAGTTAACACACAATAAGGAGGTACAACAGATATTGATGCATAGCAAATGCATGACAAAGAGTTTGTTGATGCGTGACACGGAGATTTTTTGATGTGAAAGCAGAGGTCAGAGGCTGCAGACACGTGACAGGAGATTTTGCTGTCACGCATCAAAAAAAATGCATTGACACGCATCAACAGACCTCAGTGACACGCATCAACAACCATAATGACGCGTGTCACTGAGGTCTATTGACGCGTGTCAATGCATTTTTTTCGACGCGTGAAAACAAAATCTCCCGTCGCGCATCTGCAGCCTTCTGTCGTAGCACTTGACAATCAGGAGAAATTTTTTCAAACAACCCCCAAAAAATTCACCTTCCCGCGAAACCGGTTCTGGGGATATTCACCGGGTATTCTCCACCTATGATTTCTAAGAGGTCTCTTAAAATGAACCCTAATTAAAATAAAGGAAACCATAAGGAATTTAGTTGTAACTGCCCTGATAGATATAAAAAGGAACTCGATATCATTGTAAAGGGTTGGATTTGATGATTGGAATTTAATACATAGAACTTGGATCAATACAGAAGAAGGTCTTTCCTCTTGTATTTTATCTCTCATACTCTTTCTATTCTACTCTCTGATCTGCATATGTGTTTTTTTTATCTTCAAATAAGAAAATTTATGTTCAATCTATTAGATGTATTGCAAATAACTTTGTGTTTGAAAAATTTATATCTCATGGGTTATTTGGATGTATGCAAATTCATATATTTCTTAAAGCTTTATGCATGTAGTAGGGCATCACTCTACTATTTATTTTCCTAAAATTTCTTCTTTCTTCCCTCACCCTTCATTTCAATAGCCATTATTATTGGTTAACCAAGGAGAGCATCCATTTTCTTGATAGGAAAGGAGTGAACTTAGTATTTCCTTCTATCTAGTCTTGCTTGTCTTAAGATATTGTTTCCTCAGATGAATTCTTATACTCTTCTTATATTATGTATTGAGAATATTATTGATATGGGAACAATTCCAATATAAAAATACTCATTCCAATATTGATATTTTTTATATTTGTAAATAATTAGTTTTTCTTGTTTGTGCGTGAAATAATGGAACCTCTCCCATAAAGAGGAGGGATTGATGTCCCTTGAACTGTTGCTTGCACCAAGATTCAAATATTTCAACCAAAACAATCTTCACCCACTATGGGGCATGTTTTGTGCATACCACCAAAACAATCTTCAAAAATACCAGTAATAATAACACAATGGTGGAGAGGAGATACACGCGAGATTAAAGAGCACAAGGTATTGAAGATCAATATTTTTAGTTGCTGGAACAACAGGGTTTTTACTTGACTCTAGAAAAAAGAGCTAGAGAGAAAAGATCAAGAATTACTCCTCCTACAAAGGATAGTTTTTTTGCATGTTCAACAGATGGTGATATCTAGGCTCAGTTGAGTCCTAGTGCTCAGGTCTTGGTATTAGCTGGAATTGCAATCCCTTTGCAAACCATTTTCCCATAATGGTTGTTGCACCTTTACCTTGGGGTCAACTAGTTGGAGCTTTGGATATCCCTCAACCATTGCATGACCTTCCAAAGGGAAATATGAAGAATTTCCCCAAATTATGAGGTGATGGAAAGGTACACCTAGATGAGTGCATTCCTGCATTCATTATGGCTTATAGAGTGCTTGGAGTTGAGAATGAAGATGTCTCTGTTAGGATATTTGTGGAGACACTACAAGACAATGTTGTAGATTTGTTTTACCACCTCCCAGCAGGTGTCATTACCAGTTATGACACTATGAAAACTCAATTTGTAAATCAGTTCAATCTTGTGGAGGATGTGCATGCTCTCTTGGAGTAACTTTCTCAAATAAAAAAGGAACCCTATGAACCCATACGAGAGTTTATGGAAAATTTTTACAAATTGGTGAATAAAATTCCAGCAGCCACTCATCTTGTGAATCAAATTTAGAAGTGTTTTCTCCTGAATGCTCAACTGCTAGAGATGAGCTATGCATTAAGAAGAGATAATCTTTCCACTTTGGATGATGATCAACTATTTTCCATAAGCATTGAAGATGACTTGATAATGTCTAGAAAGTTAAAGAAACAAACTTCCAAGGCTAAGGCCTATACTTCTGCTACCACAAGTTTTGATCAATTAGTTCAGAAGTTGGAAAATGATACGATTGCTATAAAGAAACAATTATCCCAAAATAATCTTTATAAGGATATTTCGAGAAGTAATTTTCAACCTTGAAATCATCTGCCTCCCACTCATTAAGTTGGCAATTGGAGCACCATCTCTCAAGGTTCCATTCAATATAACTTGTGAAGTCAAAGATCATGAAGATGAAGTAGAAGTTGAAGAGTTAGAGGAGACATAAGAGGAACCTAAGGAAGTGCTTGAAGACGTGAATGATTCTAAGACAAATTTCCTCACCACTGAAGGGTTTGACGATGATGTTAACTATGAAGAAGTAGTAGAAGACATGAATATTAAATCTTATGCTGTCATGACAAGATATCAACTGAACAAGAAGAAAGAAGTGGTTCATCTTGCAAAGAAATATAAGGAAGATCTAGTCACTATACTATTTGTTATAAGGAGAGGAGCCCGTATTCCTACCACTGCCACTCAAATGGTAAATACTACTAATACTCCTATTACTTCATCTTCTACACCTAAGGCTGATGCATCATCTACTCATGTGTCCAAAGATTCCCCATATACAAAATTTTATAAGCCTAAGACTTCCACTTCCTTGAGCTTAGATGCCCCATCCACCTCAGGGTCATTTGATATAATTGATCATATCAAAAATACCAAAATCCAAATTTTTGAACCTAAATTCTACCAAAATTACCCACAGGCCTTTTCCCAAGTTGTCAAGTTTGTTAAGTCCAAACCTATCCAACCATCCACCACTTATAAAGGCTTGTTACCTACTCCTAGCTCTCCACCTCCACAAAATTTTATGGCTTTGGCATCTTCTACAACTGAAACAATTGAGCCCTTCTATGTCACACTACTCATAGCTAGTCATAAGCTTAAAAATTGTGTCACTGACTTAGGTACATCAGATAATGTGATGCCTGCTAAAGTTTCTCATGCTCTTAGCCTCACATTGACATGAAAATTCAGCTCATGTTATTATATGGAAAGAAAGGAAGTGCCTTTGGTTGGAAGGATCAAAGATGCCCAAGTAGCTTTTTCTACCTTCCTAGAAAAAAGGGGTACATATAATATTTATTCATAGACATTCCACCATCATATGGTATGTTGTTGAGCAAGAATTTATGCAGAGAAGTAGGAGGAGAAATTCAAATGGATTGGTCTCATGCCCTCATCCTAGTTAAGGGGAAAATGAATAAATTTTTACTCGAGAGGCAGACAAAGTATATTGTATAGAAAAATGATGATCCTAAAGCAAAAACTCTATACGAAGACATTGGCCATGGTAATTATATGATCATGTCTCGGGAAGAAGTAAAGGTTCCCAAAGGGGTGATTGATGATCCTAATGACATTTGCTTCCTAGAGTTTGAGAGTAGTTGCTCTTCAACTGGTTCTAGAGCTGGTGTTGTCCTGACTTCTCCTAAAGGAAGATCTCACCCATTCTCTTATAAAATTGAGTTTGAAAATACAAATAATAAAGAAAAATATGAGGCTCTTCTTCTTGTCCTGATGGTAGAAAGATAAATGGGGATCAAGAATCTTTGTGCTCAAGGATATTCTAAACTTATCATCAAGCAGGTCAAAGGGGTGTTCCAAGTAAAAAATAAAAGGTTTAAACATTATAGAAATTTGGTCTGGGATTCGATTAAATTACTGGATCCCTTTTCTATTGAAGTTGTGCCTAGGGATTATTACCTTGCTAATTAATCTATCAACTTTAAGTTTAATTTGAGGATCTGATTTTTAAATTTAAGTAATTCTATTTATTTTAAGTCCTTGGATGGGATGAATAGAAAAATACTAGAGCTAATGCCTCGGCTGTATCTAGATCTTTTCTATTTCCTCATCTAGAATTTTCTAAAGATACATTCAAAATTGAGATGATACAAAGATGAAGTGTTCCAGATAATGTGAGTAACTAGAAAATTTTCAATGAAGATTAGAAATTGATATCTTTCCTCAAACTCAAGGACAATTTATGTTAGCTTTATTTTGAAGGAAGTGAATTTGTTACTTGGGAGTCTATTTCATCCTCTATACCAAAAGAGTGATTTGAAGAAGAATCTGATAAAGATGGTTGCACAGGATTGAAAGGTAACAAGATACCTAGAGGTATGGTAAGTTTAGAGGATTTTTTTGATAAAAATGATAGATATATCAAATCTGAGGTATCACATGGAGCCCATCAATCATCTAAGCATGAGAAAGTTAATATAGGAAGTGAAGAGAAGCCCAAGTTTTTCAATATTGACAAATGTTGTACTCAAGATGAAAATAAGAAAATGGTTGAATTTATGATTATGTAGATGTATTGGCTTATTCATACGATGACATGAAATATTTCAAACCAAGGGATATGAAATAATATATCCTCTTTAATCCTAGAATCAATCCATTTCACAAAAAGAAAAGGAAATAAAACCCTGAAATTGCAAACACAATCCATCAAGAGATTTAAAAATTATTGAATACTATAATAATATTTTCCATCCATTATTTAGCCTGGATAGCTAACATTGTGCCTGTAAGAAAAAAAAGTGGCAAAATATGGATCTGTGTAGATTTTAGAAATTTAAATTAGGCTTCCCTAAAGGACAATTACCCTCTTCCTATGATGGATCAAATCTTAAAAGTTGTCACTGGATCAAAAATGTTGTCTATGCTTGATGGTTTCTCATGATATAACCATATTGAGGTGGACGTACAAGATCAACAAAAAACAACCTTTATGACTCCTTGAGGCACCTTTGCTTATAGAATAATGCCATTTGGCCTTATCAATGATGGAGAAAATTTCCAGGGAGCTATGGATTTGGATTTCAGAGATTTGAAAGGGAAATACATTATGATTTACCTTGATTATTTAATTGTTTTCTCCAAAAAGAGGGAAGATCATTTCAACACTTGGAAGTTTTTCTCCAAAAGTGTAGAGATCATGGAATTTATTTGAATACAAATAAATCTATATTTGGTGTCACCGAAGGTAAATTTCTTGGGCACATTGATTCCAAGGAAAGAATCAAAATCGATCTAGAAAGAGTCCAAGCTATTCAAAAGATACCTCTTCCTACAAGAAAGAAAAGTGTGCACTCTTTAATTGGAAACATTAATTTCCTATGGAGATTTATTCTTGATTTTGTAGAGTTAACCAGGAGCATAGCCCAAATGATGAAAGAGAAGCAATCCTTTTACTGGACTTCTAAGGGAAAAAGTTCCTTTGAAAACATTAAGAAAGAAATTCCTAATACTCTTATTCTTTCCTATCCCAATTTTGAGGAGGATTTTATAATCTATTACTATGCCACTGAGTACACCTTGGCATCCATTTTGGTGCAGAAGAATCCTGAAGGGTATGAATTGACTATAGCATTTATGAGTTATGTCTTAAAAGTCCATGAGCTGAAATATTTGCAAATGGAGAAACATGATTTTTTCATGGTAAAAGATGTCAAGTAGTTTCACTTCTATACCCACATCTCTCACTCAATTGTCTTTTTGTTTGATACAACTGTCAAAAAAATCCTCACAAAACAAGAATTTGGATTAAAATGAGGAAATTAGGTACCGAAAGTCCAAGAATATGACTTGGTTATCAAACCAACTAATTTGGTTTGAGGTAGAGGTATTTGTGAACTACTAGCCAATGGTCCTATGGATGAACCATTTGAAGAGGAAGATGCTAACATCTCAACTGTGATTTTCCTTAGTTCAATGGATGAATGGTATGATGACATTGCTCATTTTCTTACCTATGGGGAATGACCAACACATTTGAGTGCTATGTAAAAAAGAGATGTTAAATTTTGATCTACCCAATATGTACTTTGGGATAACTCACTGTAAAAGAGAGGAATTTATGGAAAATTTCTAAGATGTGTAGATAAAGAAAAATAATGGTTGTTGAGAGCTTTCTATGATCAATCCCATGGAGGCCATTTTTCATTTGTTGTAACAAATCACAAAATCCTCCATGCAGGCTATTATTGGCCAACATTGTTTAAAGATGCAAAAAAATGGGTCACAAAATGTGAAGCATGTCAAAACTTTATTGGCCGACCCAAACTGGCCACCCTACCTTTCAAAAAAGTGGTGATTGAGGAGCCATTTCAATAGTGGGGGCTAGATTTCATAGGTACTCTCAATCCTAATTCTAGTACAAGGAACACACATGTTTTGATAGCTACTGACTATTTCAAAAAGTGTGTAGAAGCTATTCGAGTCAAAAGAACCACTTTTGAAGTAGTATTCAATTTCATCAAGGAAAAAATTCTAGTCAGGTTTAGAGTCCCAAACAAAATTGTCACTGATAACGCCCCACATTTTTCTTCTTATGAGCTGATTGATTTATACTATGGCTATAAAATTTATCTTGCACACTCTTCTCATTACTATCCTCAAGGAAACAGGCAAACAGAATCAACTAACAATTTTTTTGTGAGAATCATCAGAAAGCTTATAGATGAGTCATAGAGGAATTAACACACAAATATTTATGATGCTCTTTGGAAAGAAATGATCACACCCAAGAGAGAAATTGGAATTTCCCCATTTCAAGTTGTATATGGAACAGAGGCTCCACTGCCAATCATAGTAGAATTTCAAACAATGCAATTGATGAAAGCCATCAAGGATGAAAAATTTACAAGCTCTATGGAGAAGATAATTATGTAACTGCCAAAGTTGGATGAGGACATGCTGCAGGTGGTGGATAGAATTGTTTCACATCAACAGAAGGTGAAAAAAATATTTTATAATAAATCTATATCTAGAGACTTCCAAGTTGGAGATATTGTCTTACTTTGGGAAAAAAGGTGTGAACCTCAAGGAAGTCATGGTAAGTTTGATTCTATCTAGCCTAGTCCTTTTAAAACTAGACATTTCACTGGTGAAAACTCTTAATATTTGAGCTATATGGATGGGTATTCTCTTCCATTACCATATAGTTTCCAATATTTGAAATTTTTTTAGTCTTGAGCGAGCAAGAAGTCCCTTGTAGAGTCCTGTAAATATGTCTTGTATAGATCTTGTTTTTTGCTTGTGTTGTTCTTTCTTTGTCTTTGTGTCCTTTGTGTTGCCTTGTTCTAGAATATATTTTCCAATGAATTTAGATATTGTAATTTACTATATATTCTGAGGTCCTTTTCCTCACCCTTGTAAAAATTCATCCCAATCCCTAGAAAGAGCCAGCTATTGTCACTTACCTAAAAATGTGTGTATTTTTGTCAAATTTTCTAAATTTTGAGTAAGCTATCTCTTATGAAATATTTGTTTGACTTTGTGAAGTCTGGGGAAAGAAAATAATCCCAACAGTTAGTCAATTTCAAAATATTTTTTTGATTTTTGGGTCTTTTCCTTTGATTTATGGGTATTTTAGGTTTTATTTTCCCATATGTCCCAAGTTCTTATGGGCTTCTTGTTCCCTGCATTCCCATATTTTCCATAGGTGACTTGACTTTCCTTTATATTGTGGGTGTTTCAGCCTTTTGAGTAACCCATGACCCTTGTGCCTCCTGATTTCCAATTCCCTCCATCTTCGCATTCCCCGTACACACCACTTGCCCTCAAGGTCTTCTTCAAAATTTCTAATTCTTCTTTGTGTTGCGGATTTTAAGGCCAGTGGAGAACTTGTGTCCTTGTGTCCCATGGGCCTTCTATGCACCTTTCACCCAACTTACCCACATTCCACTAAACATTGGTGTATTTTAAACATTTTGTCTCTTTATGCCCCATGTGTCCCAGGTGAATTCGAGCCTTCTATGCCTCATTCTTCTACCATATCCACACTCTATAAGGATACGTCAGTACCCAATGTTACGAGTGCTCCTATTTTCCACAGATCATTAAATCTCTTCATTTAATGCCTCTCAGTGACATTTTCCAAACATGGTAATATAAAAGAGGGGAAATTGGTCATTTTCACCATTACAAATTATAGTCGAGCTTCGCACATTCCTTTCCCGCTTCTCTCAACATATTTTTAGCTGTAACAAGAACATTCCTCAACAATTTTTACTCCTAGAAAGGTCATCTTTCATCTTGCAATCAAGGTTAGAGGTTGTAGAGCCTTCTTTGAGAACTTGGAGTCAATTTTATTATTTTCCCTACTGTATTGTTCTCCTCCAGAAATCACTTTCTAAGCTTCCCTTTTCTACCTGAGTGTCTATTTTTCACCCCATTTTCCACTATAAAGTATCAATTTAAGGGCCATGAACACATCTCCTTTCTTGAGACCTCTATACCAAACATAGGGGATAATAATGTGCAACATCTTGATTTCAATGATTTCTGGGCATGAATCAATAGTCATAATCCTTCTCATATGGCTCAACTTATCAAAGATTGTGGAATAAATAATGATGGAGGATTTCTAGTCTTAGTCCAATGTGCAGATAATATCTTGGCTTGTGGTTATTATTTTGACTCGAGCACAAAGGAAATCAGAGACCCTTAAGGCTAAGTAATTTCCAAACTGGATGTTAAATGCATCAATGCTGATTTTGGGATGCATGTAATAGAAGATTCAAATACCCATACTTTAGCTCAAGCTCAATGTTTGTTTGATCAATAAAGTGAGAACTACAAGCACATGGTGGCTAAGTATTGGTTTAAATATCCAAAGAAAGGAGCCTCCAGGTTTCCTGGGACTATGTATAGAGTTGATTTTAAAGAAGAGATTTTAGATATTATCACCCTCCTATCCAGAATAAGGGGTCTTCCTTCAACTAATGAGTTCCATTTTTTGATGTGCTCATTCCTGAATATCATCTGTGATGGAAAACAAATTCTGAATTGGGGAGAAATCATTTGTGACAATCTCTGTGAACAACTGGCTAATGTGCAGAGGACCAAAGCCTGTCACATGACCTCTTATCTAATGTATACTATTGCAACATATAGAATATGGTTGGGAATTACTCTTGATGATGATAAAAAGGATCCTACATTATATGAATACTATCCACAAATGACTTTAAAAAGTAGCAATCATCACTTCGGGAGAGTCAATGATGTTTTCACTATGTACATTGTCAGATTTATGGAGGGCAACACAACTGAAATATTTTTTTTTTTAGGCTAAGAAATTTATTTCCATCTATAACAACTATTTCATTAAATTCAAAAAGTTCTCTTACATCAAGTTATCAGGCTTTGAGGGAACACCTCTTAAACTCCCAATGTTTTGCATTGATAAGATTTATCTTGTAGAAATTTGTAGGTAACTTGATATGTTGCAGAGAACCTGCAGAGATAAGAAGATAACTAACATTCAATTACCAATTAATTTGGTTAACTACACCTACAAAAATTTCATTGATGCACAAAATATTGAGATGACTATTGTTGGCTTCAATTTGTACTTCTTTCAAAAAAGGTATTTTTTTGATCTCAAAGGTTTCATTTCCAGCAATTTTAGGATGTATTTCTATCATATCCTTGATCTAGAAGATTATTGGGAATACTTATCAGATGATTATGAGGAAAGAAGAATGCACTATGGCTGACTCTCCGTGCACAAAATCATAGATTTTGGAATCTACAAAGTACCAAAGGATTTACAGGATGATGATGAGGATTTGAAATCTCTTTAATACAATAAGTCTATCAGGTGCACTCCTCTTTCCTCAATTGAATGGTTCAAAAAAGAGAATGATGACCTATAAGAAATCATAAATCCAGTCATAGTAAGAACAAAAGTATGGTTTGACATAAAAATGATAGAATATAGAACAGGAAGGTTGCGGTCCCCTTCTCAAGAAGCATCTACATCCCAAAGAGAGCTTCTTACCTCATTTCTTGAAGCTTATACTTAATCAGATCCCTCTCCTCTTGAATCTTCAACTCTAGTATACACCAAAAAACGAAGGCTAAAAAGGTTGAAAGTTCAAAATAATTAATTGAAAAAGAAAACAAACAACCTCATTCTCCCAAGTAGACAAAGACAGTCCATGAAGTTGACAAAATCATTAACCTTTCAGAGGAAGGGAAGGAATCAGAAGGCCAAGAAGAAGAAAGTAATCATGAAGGAGGAAACAGTGAGAAAGAAGATGAAGTGGAGGATAAATAAGAGAATGTAAAATCAAGAGCTGAAATAATGAGCATTCCAGAGACTCCTGTCAAGGAGATACCTACTACTAGTGTTGAAAAATCTACTATGGAAGTATCAACTGCACAAAATATTGGCTCCATGATCACACTTGTATTGGATCCTCTTGTCACTCCTCCTTCTAGTACCACTTTCACTTGGGTTCAAAATTTTTTTGAGAGAAGGAAAAGGAAAACTTCATCTCAAATTGTTTCTCCTACATTTGATGTTGTAGCTGCCCTTTTGGGCACAAGTCCTACTTCATCTGTCAAGAAAGCTAAAACTACTTCAAGATTGGTGTCTGATTCAAGAGGAATTTTTTTTTGGATATTTCCAAACCAAAGACAGAAAAGGATGAAAGGGATTTGACTTTGAATAATCTATGAATGAAAAGGATCCCATAGGGTGAATCCACTCCTGAAAGTGAGGTTCATAACCTAAAAGAAACTGTGTCAAAGTAATTGAAATAATTGAGAAAGGGAAGTAGACACAAGAACAATTGGAAGAGCAGGTGCAAACCCTTTTTGGTTTCATCAAGTCTCTGTTGGAAAGCACCAAACTATTGGATCTAGCTCCTCTAACTTAAATGTGACACCCTATTGTCTTAACTAATGAGGAGGTACAAAAAATCAAATATATTCATAAGCATGCATCTTATGGAAAGGAAATTGAGACCATGGTGGATGGAATGCTAATTTCTAGGCTAAATTTCATCAAGGAAGCATATAAAGCATATGATAACATTTTTTCAATCCAACAAATATTCACCTCAACTATTGCATGCCTAGAAAAGGAGCTCAAGCTATAGACATAATGCATATAAGACCTCAAATGAATGAGAAATAATGATTAGTAAATTATCATTGTAAACAAGATCTTTGATGACTCAAAGAATCATCTCTCAAAGAAATGGGTGTATAGTGTAGATTGGAAAATAAAATTTCTAGAAGAAGCAATAGATGAATTTTAGAATATGTTCCAGAAAGGTGATGCCTTCAAAGCTTGCGTATTGGATGAGTTCTAGGACTTTCATTGCCAATTTTTCAAGGAAGACTCTGTGAGTAGAAATCCAATGCAATATATTAAGGTAGCATTCAAAGCACTTGTCAAACAAAACTTGTTCAAATCTAACACCATAACTAGAGAAAATATGGAAGAGGTTTGTGCACTACAAACTATAATCATTGAGGTAAATTAAGGCTATTAAAAAAATGTAGGATTTGGAAAAGACATGGAAGATTTCCTAAATACTTGGGATAATGAAACAACCAATAAAATTATTCCCAAGGGCATGGAGATCACTGAAGCACTTGTAAAGTTCAGGAACCAAATTCTCAAAATGAAGAATGTGGCAACTTCCTCCTCAAATGTTCCTTCATCTAGTGCATAGGCCTTTATTTTAATTTTATATGTATTTCAAAGTTGGCATTGTTTTGAAAATGTAATTTGTAATTAGAACCAACTCAAAGTATAATACTTTTTATTAATTATTAATGTTTTATTAAAAGAAATGAAACCGAAAGGAATTTAGTTGTAACTACTATAACGGCTATAAAAAGGAACTCTGTATCATTGTAAAGGGTTGGATTTTTATGATTGGAATGTAATACACATAAATTTGATCAATACAAAAGAATGCATTTCCTCTTGTCTTTTTTCTCTTATATTCTTTCTATTCTAATCTCTAATCTGCATATTTTTATTATTATATTCAAATAAGAAACTTTGTGTTCAACCTATTGAATGTATTGAAAATAATTTTTTGTCTGAAACATTTATATCTCATAGGTTATTTGGATGTATGCAAATTCATGTAATTCTTAAAGATTTATGCATGCATTAGTAGGGCATCACTATGCTATCTATTTGCCTACAAGTGTTTCTTTCTTCCCTCCTCCTTCATTGCAATAGCTAGTAATCTTGGGTAACTAAGGAGATCATCCATGTTATTGATAGGAAAAGAGTGAACTTAGGATGTCCTTATAACCAATATTTCTTTTCTTAAGCTATTGTTTCCTCTAATTAACTCTTATACTCTTCTTATCTTCTATATTGAGAATATTGTTGATATGGGAACAATTCCAACATCAAAATCCTCATTCCAATATTGATAGTTTTTATATTTGTAAATAAGTAGTTTTTCTTGTTTGTTTGTGAAATAAGGGAGCCTCTCCCATAAAAGGAGGGATTGTTATCCCCTTAATTGTTCCTTGCACAAAGATTCAAATATTTCAACCAACAACAACCTTATCAAATTTAGGAAGATATGTAACAATAGAATCGTCATTATTCATTTTACAACTCTCAAAATGATTTATAAAAGTTTCAAACTTAGCAATTTTTACCTTTGAGTCACCTTCATACAACAATTGAATTTTCTCCGATGCTTCTTTTACTAACTTGCAATGCATTACCTTTCCAATATCAGATTCTCTAAGACCACATATGATAACATTAAAGGCCTTTGAATTTTCATCACATGCTTTCTTTTTTGTAGTACTAGTAAAAGGAGTGGCGGGAGTAGTATAACCATTTTCAATAGATTTAAAAACTTTAATCCCTAGAGACATGATATGATTCTTCATCCTTAAACTCCAAAAAACATAGTTATTTCCATAAAATAATGGTGCCTTGCTGGTAGAGAAACCAATATGTTGACTCACCATTTTTTTGCTTCATAGGACATCCTTTCAAGTGATCAAACTTCTCCAAAAGGAAATTTTTTGATAACAATTTCTAGAAGCACAATGCAATGGGGGGTCGTGAATCAGTCCCTAAAAACCAATTTTAATTTCATATTACTTATTTAAAACAAAAACCACTTATCCAACCTTTATCATGAAATACCATACATGAAATTAACCATGAAAAAGAGAATCAACACAAAAAAACAAGATATAATTTGAAAAAACTCATGGGGAAGAAAACGCATTGAAAAATAATATCTATATTTATATGTTTAAAATTTTGTGAGGCACAAACCCCATAGGGAGCACCAACCCCTAGTTTAGTAGAGCACCAACCCTATAAGGAGCACCAACCCCTAGTTTTGTGAAGAACCAACTCCACAATGAGGAAAAAAACCCAAAAGATGATCAAGAACAAAATCAATCACCTTATGATGAATATATATGATATTTTTTATTTCCAAAACTGATGTAGATCACAAGTTCAGGTCACACACACCTTCAAACCCTAGGTATTCAAGCTTGCACACACTTACACTATCTTAACTTATAAATGAATGAAAATATTTCACACACTCTTGATGTCATTATTAAAAATTTAAAACACACTATAATACTTCAACACATGCCTTTGTACTTGAAAATCAATCTCACATAGGTCACACTTTTCATACTCACTCAACTAGTTGTAAATTGCACCCAAAAATTCAGTTTTATAAGTTCTTCTTGATTCAAATTCAAAATAATTCAGTTTATATCCTTTATCTCAACCAATTAAAATTCATAAAATCCAATTTAAATCATAAAAAAGTTCGCATAAGACCCATGTAGGTCAGCCATGCCTAGAAACATCACATTGCACCAAAAATCCTCAAAACCTCATCACTAGAGCTAAAATCCACTAATCAAAAAATAATTATTATTAAAGCTCTAATATTCACAAAAAATTATTAATATATCATATCATAATCATACATGGTTGAAAATTTACATTAACCAATCAAATTATTTTATTTAATGGGCCCATTTGCTCATTTCCTTCACAAAACAACTATTTCCAACACCCTGTCTTTACGTTTGGGCCTCAAGATACCTCAATATGAACTAAACTATGACATGTGAAAAATATATGGAAAACTCAGAAAATTTACATAAATTATAAGAAAGTTATAATTCATGAAACATCCATTGGTGTAAACTACCAAAACTTTACCCTTTATCAAAACAAGCTGCCTAAAAACTAGTTTTGCAAACTCAGTTAGTTTTCACCCTTTCTGACACTAAAAATGCCTCAAAAATACTTAAATAGGAACAAAATTAAACCCTATTCACTTTCCATGTCATAGAAAGCATAAAATCAATAATCTCATGCTTCAATCAACTTAATCTTTTAGATAAAATTATACTGTCTTGAAAATCAAGAAACCTTCATCTCCACAAACTGACTTGGAAACCACATAAAATCAACTCATAATGATACCAAAATTATACCAATATAAATCCATCTGAATCACATTTCCATAACATATTGGAAATCCTTCCAACTAAAATTAGAAAGACTTCAACCAATTTGATCTCTACAAACTGCCAGAAACTGCCCCAAAACTACCCCTTGACTAACTTTCACAAATAGAGCACACTTTGCTATTTTTATGCATAATCATGACTTCAAAGCACCATGGAAATCAATCAAAAATCATAGTCTAAAAAAAATGTCCATTTATTTTGCAACTTCTTTGAGAAACCTTGTCCCAAAATGAACTTATTAAGAAACATGCCTATTTGCGTAGGGTCCACTCATCAAAAAAAAATATACCATACCTTTATGGAAACCTGGAGGATTTCTCTACATGATAAAATCATAATCCATGCACTAGAAATAAATTCTGGCCACTTATGAGTAATTTATCTCCTACCACTTTTGAGATGGGTTTCAAACACATAAGAAGCTATTCACCTTCTTAACATTCATTCATAAAACCCTGATGATGAAATGAAATCATTATTTTTGTGAAAAATTCTAGACTAAATGTAGAAACATCACTCAAATCCATAAGGTACCATGAAAAGTACACAATACAGGGTGAGCATTGAAAGATCCAATTTGAGCTGAAAATGACTTTCTTCTTGACCCTATTTCACCAAAATTGATATAACTTGCAAAATATTCATCATGGAAATCTGAAATTTTTCCCATAAGATCTTGACACATCCTACTAACATATCCAATAATCATCATATCACAAATATCTATCAATATTTCTAGCCACTGATACTTGCATAATTATCCCTTGGGGTTTTACTTTGTAAAGGCTAGGGTCAACTTAAAAGCATCATAACTCATCATAAAAACTCTAAAAACGGCCCTAAAATACATGTCACATCATGAGTAAACTACCTACATGCATCCATGATCTCACATAGCTACACAATGCATCCCCATTCCTTCTAACAACCATATGTGATATAAATGAACATCTGAAACTTGGTCTTCAACCTGTATCTTCATCCTAAAACTAGTGTGAGTGAATAGAAAATATTTAATCATGCTATCCATTCTTCCAAAATCCTACATAATCTATCAAGAATTTCTAACATCCATGCACCAACACCTCGGCTAGCTAGGTCACCTGAATAGGCTTGCAAGAATAAGAAACTATCACTGAATTAAGATATGCAACCAAGAACATACCTGAATCTCCATGAAATAAACCATTTGAGAATAATCTAACTCTAATCCATCTTAAAAAATTTCACTAATGTGGTTTTACATCAATGACAACACTTAAACCACAACATTCTAACATGCGTGAGATAAGAGTAGCCTTCTTGACAAGGTTTGTCTAGAACAATCTCCCTTCACTGATACTGACTTATGATTAGAAGACTTATCCCATGATACATGTTCAAAATTGTGATAAGAAGTGGACAAAGGGGAAAGATGTTATGTCACCATCCCTATGGGTACATAAATTCTATTCTACACTATGTGGGTGCACGCATTCCTGGTATATACACACTAAGCTGAAACAAGAAATAGTGAATTGACATGACCTCAATGCAGGAATTGTTCATACTTTTGATTAATTTTCTACTATACCACCAGTCTATGAAGCTTTTTAGATCATTAAGCACATTACATTGGGGCTAACACAAAGAATAAAGAACTTATGACTCATTTATTTTGTGTGATTGACTCTAAAGCACATGATGACATGGTGGAATCTGAGGACACCCTGTCAGGACGTGCTTGGAAAGAAAAGGAAAAGGGAAATATTGTCTACCTCATAGATGATGAAGAGGTCATGGATTTTAATATCAAGCACATAATTGGTACACATGGGGTATTGGACTCTTCAGATGAGTAAGCGTGAGCTTACTATGTACCATTAAAGAAAAAGAAAGTCAACATTAGAACCGAGAATGCTCTGTAGGAGGTAATCATTGATGACTACTGGTATGAACCAAAGGTATAAAAAATCATTTATCTACTTTGCAACTTTTAGGATCTATTTCGCAGAGGATACCATGAGTTGAAGGGTTTGTATCAAACTTAATGATGGTGTCTAACCAGTTTAGAAGATTCCTTACTAGATGAATCCTAATCTATGCGTCAAGGTGAAGGAAGAAATTGAAAAAATTCTCAAGGAAGGAATTTTTGAGCCCATTGAAGAGTCAAAATGGATAATCCTGATGGCTATCAACATAAAAAATGATGGTAGGATAAGGATTTGTATTGTCTATAGATTCTAAATTATTCATGTGTAATTGATCCTTTTCCCACACCATTTACCGTGGAGATCCTAGAAGGTGTTGCATGGCGTGAGATAAATATGGATTTTTAGGTTATCATCAAGTAAGGATTACATGAGAAGACAAGGAAAATACAACTTTTATAATTGAATGGGGATGTTTTTCTTACATGGTTATGCCCTTTTTCCTAAAGAATGATCCAAAAATGTTTTCATGCATTGTTGTACATACATTTCAAGATTTTATTCATAAAATTATTCGGGTGTATTTAGATGATTGGATAGTCTATGGCCTGGTGAAATACCATTGCGACTACTTGAGGTTTATGTTTGAGAGATGTAGACAAATTAGTATCTCCTTGAATATTAAGAAGTGAATTTTTCAACACCATTTGGTACTTTTCTTAGAAATAGTATCTGCAAGGATGGATTACTAGTAGACCCAGTCAAGATTACAATCATCTTGGGATTATAGGAACCCACTCATTAGAGTGAAGTACGTAGATTTATTGGACATATTGGTTATTACCATAATTTTATTAAGGGGTATGCAAAGATTTCTGCTCTACTTGAAGAATTGTTAAAGGTAAAAGGAAAATTCTATTAAGTTTACACGAAATAATAAGTGTTTGAGACATTAAAAGAGAAGCTGACCACCGAGTCCATTATGTGTTTCCATTCTTGAAATTAATATTTTCATGTTCATGAAGATGCCTCTGGTACAACCATTAGAGAAATTTTAGCTCAGTCAGGGGAAGGTAATGTAGACCATCCTATCTGTTTTGCAAGTAGGAATCTGATGCTAATTGAACATAATTATACAACCACATATCATGAGATGTTGTCAATGGTGTACGTGATTCACAAGTTTAGACAATATTTTCTAGTAACATCATTGATTTTATACATTGATTACATATCACTTAAATATTTGGTTAATAATAAAATTTTGCAAGGTCACATTTGTCATTAGATACTTTAGTTTCAAGAATTTGATTTTTTAGTTTTAGTGAATCCCAGGAAAATTAATTTAGGACTAGCTAATTTTTCAATAATTAACTCTAGTGAGGACATGCAAATCATAGAGGAAACTATGCTAGATGCTCAATTTTTCAGACTATATCACACGCCAAGTGACTTAGAGGATATTGAAATAATCTTGCACATGGGTGTTGTACCTGAAGGTATGAAGACCCCAAAGAAGAAGCGACTAGCGATCAACACAGTGGCCTGTCGGTTAGTTCAAGGAGACTTATATAACATGGGAAGAGATGAAGTCTTCTACAAGTGTGTGTTGGAGTATGAATGTGAAGCCATAATGGAAGAGGCGTATGCAATAATTGTAAGAGAAAATTATGGAGGAAAAGAAACGGTGCGCAAGATATTACTAGTAGGATTATTGTGGAAGAAACTCTATTAGGAAACCAAGGCATTTTTCAAAGCATACAATCATTTTTAATGAATAGGGAAGCCAAGAAATCAAAATGAAATGCCGCTACGACCTATAGCAAGTGCGAAACATTTTGAGACATGGAAATTGACTTTTCTGGACCAATTGTACCAGTGAAAAGGAGAAAAAGTGTGAGTTATATCATTACATGCATAGTTTACTTGAAAATATGGGAAGAAGCATTTCCTACTAAGTATTATAACGTTGTAGTGCCCAATTCCCTTTGAAACCTACTAATACTTATTCTAATACAGTTGATCACGTTATGGACATTATTATGTTTTGATTTAGTACATTGTTAGACACTTGATCATGAATTATTGTTGATCTTGATTTGGATATGATACATGATGATTATTAGAGACACTCATATGTGGATGATGATATACTATTTGACATGGATGTTTTAAGGATTTTGTTTGGACATGTGATTTTGGATATTATGAGTAGATCTAGAAAATGGATATTATATGATGATGACATAGTTGTTGATATAAATTGTATGTGATAATGTTAAATTACCTTGATGTTGTTGTGATTCACATACTTAGATGATTTTGTGATTTTATTTGTATCATATTGGATGTTCTAATATGGCCATGAGGCCAAAGGAGGTATTTGTATTTTTTAGGTTAAAAATATCAAAACAAAACATCACGGGATCAAAGACCAACCATAATGGAATTCTAGGTGAATTCGACAAGGTCACCATGGCAACTTGTTTTATTGTGTTGTGTTTTTTGTTGTTAAGGATTCCCATGGGGGGGATCACCTTTATATGTGACCATGGGTTTGTGTATTTTATTAATGTGTTCCCTGTTATTATTGTTTGTATGTATTTTATTAGTAATGTGTTCCTTTCTTTTATTTAATTAAAATTGTCGTAGATTAATGTGAGAAATCATATGGTTAAAATTTAAATAAGTCAAATTGGGATATGGGAAAGTAATTAGGGAAGTTGTTGGTTCTTTGTATTTAATATGTAAGGGATGTGTAAGTTGTGTAAGAGTTGTGTAACTCAGATTTTGGAGGCTTGTGGAACAAGTAAAACTTGTATAATACCTCTCAATTTATTTTACCAACCATACTTATGGTTGGAGAGGTGATTTTAGACTTTTATAATGAATTTTATTTATCATGTTGCAAGTTTTGATTGCACTCTCTTACATTTTATTTAATTTGTAGTCCTTTGGGGTGTGAGGTTTTGGAGTGTGCAAGTAATTTGTCATATTTTCACCCACCTCTTTATTGTGCTTGGGAGAATGAAATTTTGTAGTTTTGTGTTTGAATTTGAGGATGTGTGATGTAGCATCTTACATGGATCCACATCATCCTCTTCTCTTCCCTCTTCTATAAAATTCAAACTCTTTGCTTTTTTTGGGTTGTTGAGTCATTTTGAAAACTTCTTTGGGGGTGTATTTTTCTTGTGTTGGATCTCTTGCTTTTGGAATGAGTTTGGAGAAAATTTGCATGCTTGGAGATTGTTGTTTTAGGACTGTGTTTTGGGCATTGAAGCTTGTTGTTTGGAAACAAAATATACCTTGGAGAGGTAGGAGTTTAACTCTTATTTTATGTTGTTATTTTCTTGGTGTGTTGTGTGAATGGTGAATGTTTTATGTAATTATTGGCTGGTTGGGTAGACTACCATAGGGATGGTGTAGGAGAAGGATATGGGGAATCCATGTTAGGGGGCATAAGGGAATGCAATTGGCATTATAATTTTGTGGAGGGAGTTTGGGTTTGGGATCCACCATGGAAAAGAAATATCTTGCATTTCTTACTTTGTGGGGGGCATAAGGATATGTTTGGTGAATTTTATTGGTGGTTTGTTATAGGTGAATTCCCAATTCCCATTGGGAGGCATAAGTAGCTTCCCCCATAGACCTTTTTCCTTTGGTTTGCATGATCAAGCATGAGTTTTGTTTTGATTGTTTTCAAATACAGTTTTAAATTGTTGATTTTGTGTGGATTATGTTTTATAATGAATTATGCATGTTGAAAGAATGTTGTGTGTTGTGGAAGCCAGTTGTTTCCATGGGTTGAATTACACCTCTTATTGTATTTTGATTGGGGCTCAGGGGCCAATGATGAAGGAAGCATTCTTCTATCATTGGATGTCTTGGCTGGGTGGAGAGTGTTGCCTTTCCCCCACTTTTATTTTGATCAAATTTGAAGAAAAAGGAAGCTTGCATGTTGCTATCCTGGAGCAAAGGAAAATATAGTTTTGATAGTCCCTTGTGAAATTTATTTCATTGTAACCTTTCCCACTAAGATGTGGATGAAAATTGTAATGTATACTTGTGAAGAAAAGATATATGTAATTGATTATGAAAGTGTATATTCAAAATGTGGAAGACAATTACATTCTTCTCTATACATTAGAAAGAAAGAAATAGAAATGTGTTATTGCATTCAACCATGGAAATATGTAAAGTATATAATTAGAATTAATAATTAATTAAAAGATCTTCTCTCATTTGAATTGTTGTGTTGAATTGGAATATCAAATTGTGATTGGAATCTCTGTTTAGAAAAAAAATAAGAAATACGTATGAAGGAAGTATATTGCTTTGTCTCTTTTGGAAATATATTAAATTGGAAATCATACCTTGCAATTTATCTTGAAATGGTTTGTTTATAAACAACTTAATGTATTGGATTAGTTTAGAAATTAAATGCCACACTTGAATAATAAAATTGATATACTGATTTAAAAGAAATAGATCTCTGTTGTAAATATAAAACTGGCAATAAAGTTAATCAAAATGTACATTTCGGGCCTGCACACAATAATCAACTTGGAAACATTAAAATTTGGCATGTTGTATTATCAATGAACTCAAATTGACAAAGAACACTTAAGAAAACAATTTAACCATTGCAAAATCGAACCCAATCCCTTTCACAGTTGTTTTCTGTCAATTGTTGGACAAAATTCAAATTGGAATCAATTGAGCAAATTTACCGTCCTAAATCATTCTAAATCCTTCCTAGAGTAATCCTCCATGACTGTTTGGCATGTTGAGTAAAGGAGGATATTAAATTGAATCAAATTAATAAGTTAAAATTTACCAGTTTCATATTTAAAAGACTACAGATCGTTTTTGTAAAATTGACCCTTTAAACTTTATCAAAAAGTAAAATTTATGATTCTTTTACAAATAGGGCATCAAGATCTTTCTAGAAAGTCCTTGTTTGCCAAAAACTGAGCTTCCTATCAAAAGTTATGGCCCTCTAAAGTTTTCCTGCCTTGGCGGGAAAATTTGGGAAAATTTTCCCAAGCGGGGCCGCGACCCGAAAATTTTCCATCGAATTATCCTTAGATTTTTTTTTTGAAAAAACTCTTTGGGAAAAATTTTAAATCTTTCTCCACCTGCCTGCAGCCAATTAGAGGTGGCCAGGTGTCCTCACAAAGCAGCGGTGAAGGCGCGGCATTATTTTTGCCCGTGGGCCTTTTTAACATTTTGGGAAAAAATTTATCTTTCTCCCCGCCGGCCCGCAGCTTATCACAGGCTGCCACGTGCTAGAATGGCATGTTGGTGGAGGGGGCGGAACCCTCACGACTTGTTGGCTTTTTTGAAATTGTTGCATATTTTCCCCGTGGCCCCGCACTCCTTCCCTCACCTCGGCATCATCTCCTCTACAGACATGTAGACCCGTGCACACCTTTCATACTTTTTCTCTCCCCTTGGGTGAATTTTCCACTCTAACCCCACTGCCCCCTACCCTTCCCTCACTTTCCCTACCACCTAGCTAGCAGAGCAACACGTGTCCACCGGAGGACCTGTGGAGGCGAGGGAGAGATTTTTAATTTGCACCCACATGGGGAAAAATTACCAACATCGCCCCGCAATCCGCCAACCTAAAAAATGGGCTTCCTTCCCCGCTCGACATGTGTCCCCTTGGGGGAAAATTTGACCCCTAAAGTCCTCTTGTCCATATCTAGAGCTCTACAAGAAGTTAGGAGGACTTCTTTATATCGTCAAAAAGGTGAGAAAATTTCCTATCTAATGGGAATGATTTAGGGAAATTTTGAATGTGTTAAGTGTGAGAAAAATCAATTTCAAACTTTGAGCCTATTAGAAAGTGAGTATGGAGATATTTTACCCCCTGAACCTAACTGAAACTTCTAACCCTAAAATTTGGACCATGTAACCTCTAGAAATTGTTAATAAATGAAAACTATGTTCTTGCAAGTTAGACTTGTTCTGGAACTTGTTAGTGACTACTGTTACCTTACAACCTGGTTGTGGACACTTCTTATAAAAAATAAATAAATTATTCCATAATATTTCCTGACTAATCCTAGGTTGTTTCTTGGGTCTCAAGTGGGTTGTTTTAATGGGCATCACACTTGGTTATCAGAGCAGTGGTTCAAAATCTTAGATCATTGGGCACACTAGAAAAATTGGGACATGAAACTTAAACCTAGCACATTGTTTTTAAAATCTAGAAAAGACACATTAGTTTAGAAATTGTATATTGTAGTAAACATGGAGAATTGAATAAAACTTAGAAAATGAACTAACTCTCACTTTGGTCTATGTAGGAGGTGTAGATAGGGTGAAGGGGAATTTACATAGAGACTCAGACTTACCACCACCACCACCATCAGATCAGGGTGTAAAAGCTATCCTACCCCAGATCTTGCAGACCCTTCAGGATGTCAATGCCGCTCTACGCAGAGGATTAGGAGGAGGACATGTAGCGATTCATAACAGAGTCCATTCTATTGAGGGTCAGGTATCTCCTCGACCAAGTGAGGAGCATAAAGGAGAGAAATCCCATGTGAAGTCAACTAAAGCAGATTCACCACCTAGGGGACAGGGTGACATAGTTCTAGAGCATAAAGAGAGGTCTCGGAGCCCTAGGCTTAGGGATGAATATGCAAGGAGATCTAGATGCTGTCAAATCACAGCTACAGATCAAATCAAGGAGATCCTGAAGCTTTAGCTATCACATTACTCAGGTGATACAGGTGGATTTCAGGTAGAGGCCTAGCTAGTGAGCTTGAGCGGTTACTTCAATCTTTGTCCTTGTTCTAGCAACATGAAAGTTCATGTTGTGATGCATCTACTGAGGGATAGAGCGGGAGTATGGTGGAGGACAGAGGAGCAGAAGCTCCATGTAAATTCAGAGACAGTTACCTGGGAGCTATTTGAGGAGAGATTCAGAGTAGGTATTTGTCACGGAGGTTCATACAGTAAAGAATCGATGAGTTCCATGACCTCCGATAGGCATCTCTTTTAGTAGAAAAGTATGAGAGTATATTTTTGGATCTACTTTAGTATGTTGAGTATATGTAGGATGAGTAGGTGCGGATTCATAGGTTCAGTCAGGGCCTAAATTTAGATATTGGAGGTGTAGTTTGGATCCACTACCCACAGACATTAGCGGAGGCCGTCGAGAAGGCCTATATTACAGAGAAGACTCGGGGAAATACCTAGTAGGATAAAGACTAATTCAAGATCTGCATACAATAGATGTAGGATGGTAGATCAAGGGGGTCAGTACCCCTTTCTCATGGTGACTAGGGTATAACACAGTCATCCTTTAGGCCATAGTAGTAGTAGTAACAGCAACACCAGTAGTCCCACCCACCTCATAGACCTCCACAGAGAGCTGATACATGGAGAGGTCAGAGTATGGGGCCTCCTCCTAGGGGTCCCATCAGGACACATGGTAGACCTAGAGCTTAGTCAACAGGAGCTCACCAGCAGAGACCTCAGCAAACCTACTGGAGGTGCTAATCATTGGGGAGGATCAGGAGGATGTTTTGGTTATGGAGTTACTGGACACTTTTGGAGAGATTTCCCATAGAACCCTAATAACAAGAGTAAGGAACAAATTTAAGAGCTGACTATTGGTGACATGGGATGCAGCCACAGGATTTATGCAATGGTTGATAACCACCAAGAAGAGCATTAGAGCACAATCATTGAGACCATAGGTATAATTGGTGGTATTCCTACCTCTGTATTGTTTGATTTTGGTTCTTTTATTGTACCCATCTTTAGTAGAGCGATGTAGGCTGGTGGCAGTTAGGCAGGGTCTTAATTGGGATGTCGAGATGGCTTCTGCAGCCAAGACCTCTGTAGACTCCTTAGTTAAGGAGTGTGTAGTGGATTTGGGACCTTTCACCACTACCTCAGATCTAGGTATCCTTCCTTTAGGCTCATATGGAGTCATTTTGAGTATGGATTGGTTATCTACACACAGGGCCAGGATGGATTGTTATCACAAGACTATATCTTGTGCAGATGATTTGGGAGTTGAGTCGGTAATTTTGGGGGCCAGGAGACCCATTTATATTCACAACATCTCTGCTATGTAGCTTAAGTGGTGTGTGTGACGAGGTTTTCAGATGTATGCTGTTATATTCAGTGATAGATTAGAGGATGGGTCTAGTGAACAATCACTAGGTGATCATCCCATTTTGAGAGAGTTTTCTGATGTATTTCTAGGGGAGCTACTAGGGTTACCACCCCCATGTGGGATTTATTTTCATATAGATCTAGTTCCTGGAGCAGAGCCCATCTCACAGGAACCTTATTGGATGACCACCCTAGAGCTTTGTGAGCTCAAGTTACAGCTTTAGGGCCTTTTGGAGAAAGGCCTTATCCTTCCTAGTGTATCCCCTTGGGATGCACCGGTGATCGTTGTGAAGAAGAAGGATGGATCCTTGCGGTTATGTATTGACTATCGCTAGCTGAATAAGGTAACGATCAAGAATAATTATCCCCTTCCTCGTATTGATGACTTGTTTGATCAGACGAAGGGAGCCACAATTTTTTCTAAGATTGATCTTAAGTCAGGGTACCATCAGCTGAGGATTTCAGAGGTAGGCATTCATAAGACCGCCTTCCACACGAGATATGGTCACTATGAGTTTCCAGTGGTGCCTTTTGGTTTGACTAATTCCCTCACATTGTTTATGAGTTTGATGAATGGGGTATTCAGGACCCTCTTAGATCACTTCGTTCTCATATTCCTAGATGATATTTTGATATACTCACATATGCATGAGGAGCATGAGGGATACCTTCACCAGGTTCTTTAGTGTATTTATGAGCAAAAAATTTATGGGTACTTAGAGAAGTGTGCTTTCTTTCAGAAAGAGGTACATTTTTTGGGTCATATCATTTATGGGGAAGGTATCGTAGTTGATCCTTCAAATATTAGAGTCATTATGGATTGGCCAAAACCCACTATAGTGACGGAGGTGTGCAAATTCATGGGATTAGTAGGCTACTACAGGAGATTTGTTTAGGACTTCTCTCAAATTACACACCCTATCACTTCCCTTCAGAGGAAAGGGAAGAAGTTTTTCTAGTCAGACAGATGTGAGTAGGCCTTTGAGACACTGAAAGAGTGCCTCACTACAACACCTATTCTTGTAGTTCCATATCCAAAATGTGAGTTCTTTATTCACATAGATGCTTCTTTAGCAGGGCTTGGAGGTGTGTTGATGTAGGAGGGCAGAGTAGTGGCTTTTGAGTCTCACAAACTCAAGGATGAAAAGATTAATTATTTGACTCAGGATCTTAAGCTTGCAGCAGTTGTGCATGCTTTGGTTAGATGGAGGAATTTTCTTCTTGACAGGAGATTCACAATCAAGATAGATCATTTGAGCCTTCACCACCTCTTCATGTAGCCCAATCTCAACGCTCGTCAGTGGTGTTGGATGGAGTTGATTTGTGAGTATGACATGGAGATAGATCATGTGAAGGGGAAGGAGAATATGGTAGTAAATGATCTCAGTAAACGAAGACATGTGGCTATGGCCACTTTAGTGAGCACAGACTTACGGAGTAGGATTCTTTAGCAGCTTCCTCTTGACAACTTCTACATTGCAGTTCAAGTAGTGATCAAGTCAAAGAGACCCCTAGAAGGGAAGTTTGATGGTTTTACTTTAGAGGCAGGTGGTCTTCTCAAGCATAGAGGCAAGATATATGTTCCTAGAGATGGAGGCTTGAGGTAGAAAATCTTGGTAGAGGTACATCATACACCCTATTCAGCCTATCTTGGGGTGAAGAAGATGCACGCCACCTTGTGATAGTTGTATCATTGAAGAGGACTTCATCTAGACGTGACCCAATTTGTGTCATGATGTTTAGAGTTCTAGAGAGTTAAGGCCAAGCATTGTCATCCAGTAGGCCTTCTTTATCCTCATGATATACCGGAATGGAAGCGGAACACCATTTCCATGGATTTCATTATTGGGCTACCGATGTTGAGATATCATCATGATGCCATTATGATCACAGTTGATAAATTGACAAAAGTGGCTCACTTTTCTCTGGTGAAGACCACTTACACAGCTAGAGCAGTGGATCGGGTGTCTTTGGATGAGATTGTCAGGTTACACGGGATTCAGTGGAAGATCATTTATGACTGTGATCCTTTGTACACTTCCCATTTCTAGTTTACCATGCAGTATGTCCTCGGGACAAGGATAAACTTCAACACAACATATCACCCTAAGACAGATGGACAGACCAAGTGGGTGAATCACATTTTAGAGGACATGCTTAGGATGTATGTGATGGATCAGTAGTCTAAATGGGAGGAGTACTTGTACTTAGTGGAGCTTTCCTATAATAATAGTTTTCAGAGTTCCATAGGTATGGCTCCTTTTTAGGATTTGTATGGTAGAGAGTGTAGGACACCTCTTAGTTGGGATAGGTTAGAGGATAGAGTATCTCTTGGACTAACTCTTTTATAGGACATGGAACAACAGGTGGTGTTGATCAGGTAGAGATTGTAGGAGGCACAAGAAAGACAGAAGAAATATGTAGATCAGCATAGGATCTACCATAGTTTCAATGTGGACATGAAGGTGTTCCTTTGTGTCAGGCCACACAAGATCCCTATCCATTATGGAAAAATATTATAAGTTAGCTCCTAGATTTGTTGGTCCTTTTGAGATCTTGGAGCGTATCGGCCCTTTGGCCTACCGTCTAGCATTGCCACCCAACTTGTCTCGTGTACATGATGTGTTTCATGTTTTAGTTCTCAGGAAATATATTGCAGACCCTTCTCATGTGTTAGATTGGACATCATTGTAGGTGCAGGATCAAGGGCAAGTGATTGTGGAGCCTATTCACACCCCAGACCATAGGACCTCGGGCCTTCGAGGCAGAGAGGTTGATCAGGTTTGGGTGTAGTGGGACAAATATGGTGAGACTCAAGCTACATGGGAAGATGCTACTTCATTATGAGTTCTATTTCCACATTTGTTCTAGTGACTTCTAGGAAGAAGTTGAGTCTAAGGGGAGGGGGATGTAGTGCCCACTTACCATTAACACCTGCTGATACTTATTTTGATATAGTTGATTATGTTATGGACATTATTATGTTTTGATTTAGTATGTTGTTAGACACTTGATCATGGTTATTGTTGATTTTTATTTGGATATGATACATGATGATTATTAGAGACACTCATATGTGGATGATGATATACTAATTGACGTGGATGTTTTATGGATGTTGTTCGGACATGTTATTTTGGATATTATGAGTAGATCTAGAAAATGGATATTATATGATGATGACATAGTTGTTGATATAAATTGTATGTGATAATGTTAAATTACTTTGATGTTGTTGTGATTCACATACTTAGATGATTTTATGATTTTATTTGTATCATATTGGATGTTCTGATATTGTCATGAGGCCAAAGGAGGTATTTGTATTTTTTAGGTTAAAAATATCACAACAAAACATCGGGGGATCAGAGACCAACCATAATGGAATTCTAGGTGAATTCGACAAGGTCACCATGGCAACTTGTTTTATTGTGTTGTGTTTGTTGTTGTTAGGGATTCCCATGGGGGGATCACCTTTATATGTGACCATGGGTTTGTGTATTTTATTAATGTGTTCCCTTTTATTATTGTTTGTATGTATTTTATTAGTAATGTGTTCCTTTCTTTTATTTAATTAAAATTGTCGTAGATTAATGTGAGAAATCATATCGCTAAAATTTAAATAAGTCAAATTGGGATATGGGAAAGTAATTAGGGAAGTTGTTGATTCTTTGTATTTAATATGTAAGGGATGTGTAAGTTTTTTAAGAGTTGTGTAACTTAGATTTTGGAGTATGAAACACTCCACCTCCTTGGAAATTCGAATTTGTCCTTGGGGGATGTTTTTTGAGGCTTGTGGGACAAGTAAAACTTGTATAATACCTCTCAATTTATTTTACCAACCATACTTATGGTTGGATAGGTGATTTTATACTTTTATAATGAATTTTATTAATCATGTTGCAAGTTTTGATTACACTCTCTTGCATTTTATTTAATTTGCAGTCCTTTGGGGTGTGGGGTTTTGGAGTGTGCAAGTAATTTGTCATATTTTTACCCACCTCTTTATTGTGCTTGAGAGAATAAAATTTTATCTTTCGTGTTTGAATTTTTGGATGTGTGATGTGGAATCCTACATGGATCCACATCATCCTCTTCTCTTCCCTCTTCTATAAAATTCAAACTCTTTGTTTGTTTTGGGTTGTTGAATCAGTTTGCAAACTTCTTTAGGGGCACATTTTTCTTGTGTTTGGAGCTTTTGATTTTGGAAGGAGTTTGGATGCTTGGAGATTGCTGTTTTGGGATTATGTTTTGGGAATTGAAGCTTGTTGTTTGGAAACAAAATCTACCATGGAGAGGTAGGATTTTAACTATTATTTTATGTTGTTATTTTCTTGTTGTGTTGTGTGAATGGTGAATGTTTTATGTAATTGTTGGCTGGTTGGGTAGACTGTCATAGGGATGGTGTAGGAGAAGGATATGGGGAATCCATGTGGAGGGGGCATAAGGGAATGTCACTGGCATCATAATTTTGTGGAGGGATTTTGGGTTTGGGATCCACCATGGAAAAGAAATAGCTTTCATATCTTATGTTGTGGGGGGAATAAAGAAATATGTGGGGGGGCATAAGGATATGTTTGGTGAATTTTATTGGTGGTTTGTTACATGTGGATGCCCAATTCCCATTGGGAGGCATAAATAGCTTCCCCCATAGACCTTGCTCCTTTGGCTTGGATGATCAAGCCTGAGTTTTGTTTTGATTTTTTTCAAATGTAGTTATACACTGTTGTTTTTGTGTGGACTGTGTTTTATAATGAATTATACATGTTGAAAGAATGTTGTGTGTTGTAGAAGCTAGTTGTTTCCATGGGTTGAATTACACCTCTTATTGTATTTTTTTTGGGACTCGAGAGCCAATGATGAAAGAAGGATTCTCCTTTCATTAGATGTCTTTGTTGGGTGGAGATCGTTTCCTTTCCCCCACTTTTGTTGTGATCAAATTTGAAGAAAAAGGAAGCTTGCATGTTGTTATTCTGGAGCAAAGGAAAATGCAGTTGTGACAGTACCTTGTGAAATTTATTTCATTGTAACATTTGCCACTAAGATGTGGATGAAAATTGTAATGTATACTTGTGAAGAAAAGATGTATGTAATTGATTATGAAAGTGTATATTCAAAATGTGGAAGACAATTACATTCTACTCTGTACACTGGAAAGAAAGAAATAGAAATGTGTTATTGCATTCAACAATGGAAATATTTAAGGTATATAATTGGAATTAATAAAGAATTGAAATATCTTCTCTCATTTGCATTATTGTGTTGAATTGGAATATCAAATTTTGATTGGAATCTCTGTTTAGAAAAATGAAAAAAAAAACAAGAAGAAATACGTATGAAGGAAATATATTACTTAGTCTCTTTTGGAAATATATTAAATCGGAAATTAGACCTTGCAATTTAGCTTGAAATGGTTTGTTTTTAAAAAACTGAATGTATTGTATTAGTTTAGAAATGAAATTCCACACTTGAATAATAAAATTGATATACAAATTCAAAAGAAATAAATCTCTATTGTAAATATAAAATTGGCAATAAAGTTAATCAAAATGTACAGTTCAGGCCTACACACAATAATCAACTTAGAAACATTAAAATTTGGTGTGTTGTATTATCAATGAACTCAAATTGACAAAGAACACTTAAGAAAACAATTTAACCATTGCAAAATTGAACCCAATCCCTTTCACAGTCATTTTCTATTAATTGTTGGACAAAATTCAAATTGGAATCAATTGAGCAAATTTACCTTCCTAAATAATTCTAAATCCTTCCTAGAGTATTTGGTATGTTGCATGAAGTAGGAGATCAAATTGAATCAAATTAATAAGTTAAAATTTACCTGTTTCCTATTTGAAAGCCTACATATCACTTTTTTTAAATTGATCCTTTAAACTTAAAAAAAAAAATTTATGCCACATGTGCAAAGAGGGCATCGAGATATTTCCAAAAAGTCCTTGTTTGCCAAAAACATAGCTTCTTAGAAAAATTTATGGCCCTCTAAAGTTTTCCTACCTTGGCGGGGTCGTGGCCCAAAAATTTCTTGTCGAATTATCCTTAGAATTTTTTTTTGAAAAAAATCTTTGGGAAAAATTTAAAAGTTTCCTTTGCCATCCTGAAGCCAATTAGAGGCACATCATTATTTTTTCCCTTGGGCCTTTTTAATTTTTTTGGAAATTTTTTATCTTTCTCCCCACCAGCCCGCGGCTTATCACAAGCTACCATGTGGCAGCATGGCGTGTTGGCGGAGGGGGCGGAACCCTCACGACTTGTTGGCTTCTGGGAAATTGTTGCATATTTTTCCTGTGGCCCCACACTCCCTCCCTTGCCTCGGCATCATCTCCTCCATGGACCCATGCGCACCTTTCATCCTTTTTCTCTCCCCTTGGGTGAATTTTCCACTCTAACCCTGCCACCCCACCCTTCCCTCACTTTCCCTGCCTCCTGGCTAGCGGAGCAACACGTGTCCACCGAAGGACCCGCAGAGGCACGGGAGAGATTTTTAATTTACACTCGCATGGGGAAAAATTACAAACACCACCCCACGACCTGCCAACCCAGAAAATGGGCTTCCTTCCCTACTCGACATGTGTCCCCTTCGGGGAAAATTTGACCCCTAAAGTCTGCTTGTCCATATCTATAGTTCTACAAGGAGTTAGGAGGACTTCTTTATATCGTCATAAAGGTGAGAAAATTTCCTATCTAATGGAAATATTTAGGGAAAATTTTAACTCATTAAGTGTGAGAAAAATCAAGTTAAAACTCTGAGCCTGTTAGAAAGTGGGTATGGTGATATTTTACCCCCTGAACCTAACTGAAACTTCTAACCCTAAAAATTGGACCATATGACCTCTGGAAATTGTTAATAAATGCAAACTATGTTCTTTCAAGTTAGACTTTTTCTAGAACTTGTTAGTGACAACTGTTTCCTTGCAACCTAGTTGTGGACACTTCTTATCAAAAAAATTATTCCATAATTTTTCCTAACTAATCCTAGGTTATTTCTTGGGTCTCAACTGGGTTGTTTTAATGGGCATCACAAATGCACCTACATCAACAAATATTCTTATGGGAAAATATCATTAGTAAGTATGGCTATCCATTTAACCTTACTTGTGATATGGAAACTCATTTCTCGAATGAAAAATTAAAATAATGTTGGAAGAATTTATGGTAGCACAACATAAGAATACTCCCTATCACCCATAAGACAATGAAATTGTAGATGTGTTCAATAAAATATTGGAACAAACATTAAAAAATATTTTTGATGTAGGAAGGAAATATTGGGATGAAAAAGTCTCAAATTTGTTATGGGCGTATCAAACTTCATACAAGAGATTGAATAAAGACATACAATTTTAATTTGTGTTTTGTGCGGAAGAATTTTTTCTTTTAGTCATTATTTTACCCTTAATACTTCTTTCTAACCCAAAGCGCATTGGTGTATCACCCAAGCTTCATTGGGAAATCACATGAGGTGCACATGGGCGTCAACCCCCTCCTTTATGTGAGCTTGGTAAGAGAGTTCCACCATTAACTTAGGATTATTTGCAAAAACAGAAGTACATGCATCTACTTAAAAGGAAGAAGATATAACTAATATATCTACGCATCAATGCATCACAAAATTTAAACAAACATTGTATGAATCATAAGGAACTAGATATGAGTCATGATAAACCAAATAACATGAGGGTTTACAACCATAAACAAGATGTATAGAAAATATCCATGTATATTGATTTAAAAGAGTTTCTAGTAGCCATACTACACAAAAGGGTCATCACAGACCATATACATCAATTGACTGAGATCCAATGCCTATAAACTAATCTGATCAGAGATCTTAACTATGATTTCTAGATTATAACCCTTGTTATAACCCCTAGTACCCATATATATGCTTAATGATATCCCTTACAACCCTCTAGCACCAAGAACTCTAAACCCTAGTATCATGAGCTACAAACCCTTAACATTTCCTAACATTTCTACAACACCTCGTTACCCTCCTTATCTTCGCACTCTTGTACCTTCTAGCACATTTTCACTACCTTATCCCTTATCCCCTCTATTTTTATCCCAAGAACTTCTTTAAATAGGATAAGTGTCCACCACCATGAATTCTCTCATGAGCAGATCATGTGCTAAGTGTTAATGTGGTCCTCCATTAGCGAATGCTTATCTTATTTACAAAACCTTCCACCAATTGTAATGCTATCTCTAGGAATATTCACCACATGGAATATCCTTTTCTTGGCCTCCACGGTTCTAGGATGACACCTTAACCACTTACCATGCCTAATTAGGTCCTAATGTTTTTCCCCAAGTGACTCCATGATGCTTAATATGGCTAAGTCCTTTAAACCCTTGTTCTGCCTCCTGTGCATGCCCTGGTTTCACTTAAACCCTTCTTAAACCCTTTTCCTATGTTATTTTCCCTGAGTGCACTTCTATTTACTAATCACGTGCACACGCCTCTTGGTAATTAGTAAATATTTAGGGTCCAACATCACCCCACATTACGTGTGTTCTCCGTCCTCAGAAAAATTTTGATCCTTCAAAGAACAAATAATAGTAGAATTTAAATAATCTAAATAAAGAATGGAAGAATAGAAGAATATGCTACTGTTACATGAGGAGTGGGAACTCCTTCAAGGATGCCTCAATATTATCCTAGACATCCACTTCTCCCTGTGCATTATGAAGTATGTCACCCACCAATGCGCTTTCTTCATAAAAACTTAGTTCATCACTCTTAGCTTTTAGTGTATCTACAATGCTTCCTAGCTTCTTGCTAATATTATCTAGTGCATCCATCCTATGTGTGACTTAGGGTTATAGTTCCTTTAGCCTATTTTTAATCAAACCTAGTAAGGTTTCGATTGCTTCAAAATTCTTCTCAACCTTGGTTAGGATCTTATTGCGCTCCACCCTATTGAATTTTTTCTTTTCCTTAAATTCTTTTAGATCCACCTCATGTGTAGCAACCAAAATTCTTGCTACCCTATATCTTTCAGCACAGTTGTCATACATGACTTCAGACATCTGCTTAGTGGTCTTTACTATGGAAAGGATCTCGGAGTATCGAGTCACTGTCTCCATAATATTTAGTTTTTCTTCCTCCTTTTGGCATGCCGTCACCTCTTGTTCCAACTCTAATGCAAGTGGCCTCCTTTCCATGGTGAGGATGTAGGTCAAGTATTCCAAGAAGTGCATGGTTGACTAATATTTTTGCTTAGGCGGTGTTAGGTTTGGGTGTTTTAAGATAATGGCATCTGAAACAGACTCTATATTCTTGTGGAATTCACACACCTTCAAATTTTGATCCCTTAGTTTAAACCTCAACTACGCACTGATCAATTCCTTCTATTTATCTCCTTGTCCCACTCAATGATCTCCTCATTCTTTTTCTCAAGCTCATCCTCCAAGACCCTTATTCTATCATTTCCACCAAAGAGTATTTCTTCCACGTCCACCGATACTTTGTTTAGTGTGTTATAAACTTGCTCATATGATAGTTTATGGGAATTTAAAAGGGGGTTTACTCCCTTGGCATCTAATGATGGGTCGTTGTATTCTTTCAATCATTTAACTAACAGATCAATCTACTAATGTCATTATCAAACTAGGGCTGTGTCCTAGGCTATATGCAATGGAGTCCTATGTAGCTAGTTATACTATTGGGTATTTATTGGGGGGTTTCTATTTGATCTTTTTGATTTTTCTACTAATCTACGGAATTAAGTTACATTAAAAATAAAGCTATACTTCTAACTCAAATGGAAATGTGCATGCATAAATGAAATAATAGAATTGAAATTACACACTCATAATCAGAACTTGGAATAAAAGTATAAGAACATGCTAACTAGGATTTTCATAAGGGAAAACACACATTCTGAATGGAAATTTCAATAAGGAAAATAAAAACACTTGAATAGGAATTACATGAAACACAGTGAAATAGAAATTGCAGTAAAGGAACTGAGTGATTATGACTTATCAGAGAATCATATGCGTACGTAAATGTAAACAACCTCCTATCTCTTTGGTTGAGGTGTCCCTTGCTCTTGTTTGGGATAAAGGAAATATTAATAGATCAAGATTTTCAAAATGATATCTCCTTATATTAATTCAAATAAGTTCCATGAAAGATTTAGTGCAGAAAGTAAAAGTGCTAAATGCAACAAGCTATATCACAGATTATAAATATAACCAACTACTACATTGTTCTTCAAGGTGTCTTTATATAGACATAGGTGGTTACAAAATATGCCAAAATTACCATCACTAATGTCTTCCATTAATAGTATTGATCAAGACTCATAAATTCCTATGGGACTGTTAAAAACAAGACCCATACTCATAGGATGATAGATGGAAAAAGTCTTCCACTTCTACACTCCAACTCCAAACTCGGGGCTCCTTAATTGCATTGGCAATAAACAGTTCATTATTTTCCTACACACATCACCACATTTCTCTCACGAAGGCAGTTAGTAGGAATTTATATGGTTAATTAGGTTGCATGAGAAAAATCAAGGAAAATGCATTAAACTCACTAAGATATACCTATACAAAGCATCCTCATGCATTACCAAATCACGTTTAAATGAACAAATTATCAATCATATGAATGATATAAATAAGCCAAATAATGTACTCATCATTTCCCCTGCACTTTACTTGTTGCATGTCTCAATGCAACTCATTTATGACCCTGCCCTTTGACCAAGCTATTGGGCCATACCATACTCTTCAAATTGGTCATCATATTGCTTCTGGGTACCTTTATATCCCTAAGTATTTGAAATTACTTCAACCCAAGCTGTGAAACTCTCATTGGATTGGGCAACATTATTCTACCAAGTTGTAGTTGGGCTAAGGAGAACAGGTGGCCTTACCTACAGTCCCACCCATTCTTCATTGTACATGTTTATCATTCTTTTCTGATAATTTATGAATTGTGATAATGAGTGCATCTCCTCGTCTAATACTCCAACTCAAATTTTGAGGTGAAATAACCTCTCTTCTCTTTAATGGTAAACTCTATGTGTCCCGCCTCCTATCACAAGCATGTCTTGCTGCCCCAAAGTGTTGTTGACTATAAGTTTCAAATCCTCCACACATTTTAGTAGTATTCTTGAAGTATTGTTTCCAATACTAGCTTGGTAGTAAAGAGATCTGAAGTTCTTTTGCATAGCCACATCATTTTGATGTGTTAGGCCGAATATAGAATCCTATAGTGAGAGTTGTTTGATTGAATATATCCATCTACTCACCCCCACACAATTTGATTCTCAAAACAAGGACTAAAAATATTTTAATTGAAAATCCCCCACAAATAAGTTAATGAATAATTCAGGGACATTGGAGACTAACATGTTATGGAAGTAAAACTCATAGAGAAGATTCTAGATATCAGAGGGTACTGGTTTTGTAAATGGATAGAAAAACATTACCACCAGGAGCTTCGTAAGGCTCCTGAAAACACAACCTTAATAACTATCAAGAGTAAAATTGTTCCTGAACAAACATGTTGTAGGTAGAAGATGGTTTCCGAAAAGATAGGAGCTTACAGGCTAAAGGCCAAACAAAGTGCAAAAGAGATTGCAATTTCTATTTTTCAGTTTTGTTAATTTTTATCTCTCCCTTTAATTTTTTGTTTTATTTCTTTAATTTCAAATTCTGAAGAGATAATTGATAGATATCATTCAAAATGCTAAAGACCTATATCTCTTTGTCACTTTAGGTTGTTAACTTCTACTTGTAAAGTTGTGATTTCTCTAACCTTTTTTATTGTTCACTGGGTAAATTCAGTTTGTAAAGATAGATTTGTTTCTTTCATACCTTTCAACTATTCTTTAAGGAATGCAACCTCTTCCAAATAACCTCATGGCACATCAGCTTCACATAACCCGTGGCTACCAATATCCATTGCAATTGATTCTGGAGTGGGAATCTTTGCTTTAGGTATAGAAGACGTTTCTAGAGCTACTGAGTTGATATCTAAATATGTGTGCATATCCTAGCTCTGTGGGGTAGGGATAGTTGTAGTGAATATAACATGTCGTAATGATTTATCAGTAAGGACATCCAGGGTTTCTACCTCATCCTTCTCTTCCTGAATAGGAGCAGAATCAACATCAAAACCCTTCGGCTAAGAATTTCTAGGTTTATGCGACATACAGAATCATCATGGCCAGTAGTGAAATATAAGAATAGAGAGGTAGGGTATTCTTACCCTTAGATACTGGAAGGTGTAGAAGATGGGTTCACTTTCCTACTAGATTTTTCCACATTATCTTAAGTACCAAGTTTCTCCACCTGTCGCCGACTGCCAGGTTCCTCCACGTTCTCTAGTGGAAGGTGAGAGGTTGACTCGATAGTGGGTCGAGGTATGGAAGATGACCTCTTTTTGAGATACTTTGGCTTAGAACCCTCCCCCACACTCATACGCTCGAGCCTTCTCTTCGTCCTATAAAAAACTTGATGTGAGCAGAGTAACTGAATGAGCCCGAGGTGCTTTAGTGCTTCCTTTCCTCCCCCCTTCTTGTATTTTTTGCCTACATTGATAATTGTATCAACCAAATATTTTGGTAAATTCACCCTAAGTGCAGGATTGGTGTACCCTTTCTTTAAATGAATGATAATTTTGAGTGAATATCCACCTAGCACATAAGGTTGGTCGTCACATATAAAATACATGTTAACCCATTTAGCCACCTCTCTCTAAATGTTAGGCAAACTGTCCCTCTTAACTCCTTTCTGAGTAGATTGGGAGGTAAGGATTACCTCGAGAAATGGTTCACCATCCACATGAAACAAAGCAAGAAATTCCTTGAGGGGAGCAATTTGTCATCACTTTCATACCAAAATCCGGTAAATCAAATAGTTCAGAAACAACCTGGCTGGTAATTTCCACTCGCTTACCTCCAACGCGTGAGTAAGTAACTTCAAAATTTACCAGGAATTCATCCACAACACTTTCATAAAAACTTTCAAATTTTCATATGAATTCAAGCCAACCGAAATCATAAAATACCTGTGAAATAATGCAGTATTCCTGAGTAATGGGTCTGGAGAATTTAGATCTGACTTTTTCTTTTTTCCCATGGTGAAGGTGAATCCAAATAGTAGAGAAACAATAACAAGGGTGTTCTTTAACCCATAGTATAATGGCAGTGATAATGGTGTGTTCAAATTCACCAAGAATGACAAGAAGTGGTTAATAAGGATCAATTTGAAATGCACCCAAATCCTCAAATTGTCTAGAGTCGGTGCAAATTTGGCAACATGAAAATTTGATAGGACTAGGCATGTGTGGGAAGGTTTATTATGTGGTACCACACATAAACCCTCATTTAAAATGGTATTAACATCTGGCCCTCCTAAAAAGCATTGCGTCCTTTTCTTGGAATCCTGATACCAATGATACCCTCTGTAATTAAGACTTAGTATATCCCACCTCATGTCATAATATTTGGAATGATATTTCCAATAAATGCATCAAACATTGTGTAGGGATGCAATAATGATAAGTACATGCAATGGGGAATTGCTTCATAAGGAAATATCCATAGTGAATTAGAATGCACTTACCTGTTCAGTTTAGTTCGATATCCATAGTTTTCCACATTCTTCTGAGATATAATGTGATTAGTGGCCCTTTAAATAATGAAGATTTATGCATTGCCCTAAATAAGCAAAGTCCTCCTCCTTTATTTAAATTAAAAAAATAATAATTACTCTTGACATGAGGGGCTAAGCACTATCCATTTCCTTCCTTAGCATGATGTAGTTGGTGAAGGTTTCCTTTCTAAGGACTGATACATGAAGTCATTTCCATTCACTTCCTTTATTGCCATCAATTGGTAATGTTCTTACAGAGCCATTATCAAACACTTTGTCGATCTGAAATGACCCCAACCAGTGTGTCTTAGCTTACCTTTAAATTTGATGTTTGGATCAGAGTAAGACCCATTCTCCCTCGTTAAACTGCCTGAATTTGATATGAGGAGTCTTCCTCTGATGTTGGATAATTTTCATTTGTTGTTGTCCTTCCATCCTCAGTTGATCCAATTCTTTCAACTGCATAACTTATTTTTCGTTCTTCAAGATTCAATTTGTTTGTTATCCATGTAACTTGAACCTACCTAATAGTGGATTATTTCCCAACTCATAAGGGAAAAAAACTGGTGGTTTTCCAAGTGTGTTATAGGCCCAAACTACCTCGGGGAGTTTTGGTACCCAGGTTTTCCTGGTTGCTTGGATTCGGGTATGACGATTTCCTTGATTTGGAAGATTTAATCCTCAATCCTATTAGACACAAATTGAGGTCCCTAATCAAATACAAGTGCTTGAGGGGCACCAAATCGTAGCATTATGTAATTGTACAGAAATTTAGCAACAGCATCCTCAGTGGCAGATGTCAGTGCTTGAACCTCGAACCATTTCGTGACGTAGTCAGTGCACATCAATAGGTATGGTTTCCCAAAAGATGGGGGATCAAAAGGTCTAACAAAATCAATTCCCCATTTCTCAAATGGTCCTGAGACCAGCTGAGGATTGAGAGGAATTTCCATGGATAGTGTAGGCTTCCCCATTCTTTGACATGCATCACACTGCCACACATACTTCTTTACAGATTTGTGGAGGGAAGGCCAATAGTACCCCACTCCAAGGACCTTGTGAATTGTTCCAATTCACTGAGTAATGTCCTCCTCTAGGTTCATCGTGACAAGCTCATAATATTTCATATACTTCATCTTCCCAAACACACCTGCGAAGAACCATATCAAGATAGTATTTGAATAAAATTCCATTACACCACTTATATGTTGCACTATTATTGACTAATCTTTCATCTCTCTTTATGAGTAAAATAGGTAGGAAACTTCCCTATAGTCAAATAATTTACAAGATCGAAGAAAACCATGGAGGTTGAGTTGATACAGCAAATAGATGTTCATCTGGAAAATGATCCTAGACTACTTCATCATCACCTAAAATATTCAATCTCGAAAGAAAATCAACAACAACATTAGATTTCCCTGGCTTATCAATAATGGTCAAATTGAATTCATGTAACAAGAGTAACCATATAATAATCCGACCTGTGACTACTAGTTTATTCATCAAATATCTTATGGTCGAGTGGTCAGTGTAAACAAATATTTTGTACCCAGTAATATAATGCCTGAATTTATTCAGAGAGTAAACAACAGCTAAAAATTCATTTTCTGTAGTGGTGTAGTTTCTCTCCATAGGGGTCAGATTCTTGTTGATGAAGTAAATTCCATACATCTGATCTTCTTCATCTTTCTATCCAAGAATATCTCTCATGGTTGTATTAGAGGCATTAGTGTGACTATGGAAAGGTTTCTCCCAATCAAGTCCTCTCAAGACTAGGAGCGGTGGTTAGCTTCTCCTTGATAATATCAAATGCTCTACTGAAACTGAGGGGACCATTCAAAAATAGAATCTTTTGTTAGCAAAGAAAATATAGGTGCAAAAACTTTACTAAAGTCTTTAATGAATCGCCTATAATATCATGCATGACCAAGGAAACTCTTGATGTCAATCTGAGTTGTTGGTGTAGGAAGCATGAGTGATGACTGCAATCTTTTTGGGGTCAACCTGTATTCCTTTAGCAGAAAAATAATGGCCTAAGACTATTCCCTGATCAACCATAATCAAAAATTTTTCATGACTCGAGGAAATTTTGTGTTTCTCACATATACTTAATACTTTCTCAAGGTTATTCAGAGATTCATCAAAAGTGGATCCATGGACAGTGAATTCATCCTATGTAAAATTCAACACAATCATTTGTGAGATCTGCAAAAAATTCCCAAGACTGCTCTCTGAAAAGTAGTAGGTGCATTACAAATCCCAAAATGATAAGACCCGATATGAAAACATACCCCAAGTGCAAGTGAAGGTGATTTTATCCTGGTCAGCAGGTGCAATACTTATTTGGTTATACCCACTAAACCCATCCAAAAAGGAAAATTATTTCTTACCTGCGAGATTGTCTAGAACTTGATCAATAAAAAGTAGGGGGAAGTAGTATTTCTTGGTGGCTTTATTAAGTTCCCTATAGTCTACACAGATCCTCCATTTACCATTTTTATTGGGAACTGTAACTAATGGTGATACCCACTGACTATCAGATATAGGATAGATGAATCCCACCTTCAGCAATTTTTCTATCTCATTTTATATTATGTCTCTGACTATTGGATTAATTCTTCATTGCAGCTGTCTTATGGGTTTAACATCCTCATTGTAGATATGGTGAGTGCAGATGTTGGGATGAATTCCCTTCATATCAGTATAATCCCAAGAAAAATCTTGGGAATGTTTCCTTGAAAACTTTAAAAACCCTAGCCTCTTGGTTGGCCTCTAAATTATTACCAATGGTCAATTTTTCACCTATGTCAACAGTCACTTGCTTGGCATCTTTCAAAATAGTGAGCTCAGCATCAGTGATTAAAGAATTCAAGGGAAAGACATGAGGCTGAAGCATGTACAAAATATTTACATTGTCAAGAGACATAATCTTGGTTAAAGGACAATAGAAATCAATGATTGTGCATTCTACATTATAAGCATAGATTTCTTTACCATCTTCATTAGAAATGTCACTTACCAAGGTAATCATATCAGATGTGTTTAGAAGAAATGGTTTTGCAACCTTAGTTCCAATTTCCATAGCTTCATTTATGATTTCCGTAGCTAAAATATCCTCTTCATCGGATAGTGTATATGACTCAACAATTTCTGTCATGTGATTTTTCACTGCAATAGTGGCCAGATAAGAAGAACTCAGAGAGTTACTATCCAAAGAATATACCCATACATGTTCAAAATCATACACATAGGGCTGGGCAGGAGGATATAATGAAGTATGCTTGGTTTTTTTCCCATTTAAAATAGTCATTTTTCCTTACCTACAGTCAATATATGTAGCAACAGTAGCCAATCAAGGTCTTCCTAAGATGACTAGATATCCCAACTTCTAGGCGTTAGGTTGTAAGACCATGAAATCCACATGGTACTCCCAAGATTCAACCGTGACCATTATATCCTCAGTAACACCATCTAGTACAGCAATGGATTGATTTGTTAATTGAATAATGGTATTGTTAGGCTACAATCCTCTTAAAGACAGTAGATTGAACATATTTGTTGTTATAACATTGATGGTAGCACCAAGATCCACCAAAATTTTATATATTGACTGATCATTTATACAAATAGTAATGATTGGACTCCTAAGATCCCCGTATTTTGGTGAAATAATTTTGTCAGCAACAAAATCAGCTAAATTCCCTTCCACCTTGACTATTTTTTAGGTATTTCTTCTTCCTTCCTAGTGTCTTAATACATTCATTTCTAATGGTCTAGTTTAGTTCAGAAATATCCCTTATTTCTCGCAGAAGTGGGACCTCAATGTTCACCTTTTTCAACTCTTGAACTAGTGGTGTTTCCTCTGCAGTTCAAGTTTCATGTAATCATTTAGGAAAAGGAGTTGTATGAACATTCTTATTCTTTCCTTGACCATTCCTAGTGTCTTGTGTTGGTTGAGCATGCATAGTTTCTTCATTTTCCTCAATTATCTCTTATTTCTCATTGTCTACAGGTATTTCTGTGATAACAATAGAAGGATTTAGTGTTTTCCCAGACCTTAGTCGCAAATTACTGATAGTATTAACTTGCATTTTATCACTGTTTTGCTTCATTAAGTGAATTTATCTGCTGATTTTTACGGTTCGCTACAGGTTGGGCTGGAAGTTGTGTTTGTGTTGCTTGTCCATGTTTTTGATAGTTTTTTAGTGGGGGTATTAAAGCTTGTTGTGGTTGCTGGAACCTCCTCTATTGATTAGTATTTTGTTGTGGTGTCCATTGTTGGGTTTGGTTAGGATTTTTTTGAGGTACCCATTATTTCTTTTGGCATGGATTTGTAGGTGCTGGTGATGTCCAACCCTATTAATTGTAGGGACTCATCCATGGTGGTGGATGTGGGTAACCCATCCAATTTGGTGTTGCCCACTCAGGTTGTCCCCAAGTAGGCTGAGGAGGTTGACTAGGCCATGACATCCTCCAGGGGTTCTGAGCAAGTCGAGGAGCATACACAACCTGATTATTTGGCCTTTGAACAAAGTTTACCTCTACCTCAGCGTGAGAGATAGCATTCAATCCTCCTTTCAACTGAGGTGAGAAATTTCAATGCTTAGTATCATGATCAGCAACATCACAAATCAAACACATTTTTGTAACCTCTAAAGGAAATTCTCTCAAAAGATGTCTCTTCATGCATTTAGGGAAATATATGTCCAATGGTTCTTTTGCAGCACTGGTTTTAGATTTTATCCCATCAATGGTTGATGTCAATTGTGACAAGATGTATGTTTTCATGTTGGCCATTTCCTCCAAAAGTTTAGAGGTTCCTAGGGCAAGCTTGGATGTTTTTCTTTTTCATATACCTCCTCGTGTTCTAGAGTAACTTCGGCATAGCTCAATGATTTTTTCCATACTAATTTTGTGCACATCACCTCCTCCCATAAGATGGAGGGAATCCTTGGTTTCCTCATCAATTCCTTTAAGGAAAATTGTCTTAGTAATTTTTGCATGTAACTCATAATCACTCCTACGATGGACAAAGAGAAACCTATCCAGATAATCCTCTAGATTTTCGTCTTATTTTTACTTTATATGGAAAAACTCTTCTTTCATATCCCTTCCCCTGCAGTAGTCTTGATATTAATCCAAAAAGGTTGTCTCCATTACCTCCCAAGAATGAATGGACTTAGAGGACAATCCCATGAACCATCTCATAGAAGATTCTTTAAGAGTGGAAGGAAAGAGTTTGAGTTTTTGATTGTTTGTTCTGTAATCATATGTCTGGAAAAGAACTTTAAATTCAAAACAAGCACTGATCGGGGTATTCTACAGAGATGCCTCGAAAGATAGGGAGGATGGATTGTGAGATATTTTTCATAGGTGCATCCTCATCTTCATCCAAGATAATGGGATAAGTAAATATTCTACCCAAGGGTCGGTTCTCATTATTCATGTTATCTCCCATTTCAGAATTTCATTTTGGTTCCAAATAGGATGATTCAGAATGTTCAGAAGGGTCTTCTAGGAATTGGATTAGATTCAGTGTTCCCTATGTGTAGTTTGTTTGGAGATATTTATTGGATGTTGTGTGGTATAAATCTCCCTTGATCATCTTGTGGCCTTTGCATCAAATTTGGTTATGTAAACAAGGTCGAGGAGTTCTATTGGTTGCATAGATGAACTCCATTAACACCCATAGCATATAAAGTGAATAAAATGACGGGTTGTGCTTATGGGGTCCACAAAAACAGTGCCAAAAATGATGGGTCGTTGTATTCTTCCAATCATTTAACTAATAGATTAATCTACTAGTGTCATTATCAAATTAGGTATGTGTCCTAGGTTGTATGCAATGGAGACCTATGTATCCAGTTATACTGTTGGGTCTCTATTGGGGGGTTTTTGTTAGATCTTTATGAGTTTTCTACTAATCTATGGAAATTGAGTGTAAATCTATGAGATTAAGTTACAGTAAAATTAAAGTTGTACTTCTAGCTCAAATGGAAATGCACACATAGAATTGAAATTACACACTCATAACCAGAACTTGCAGTAAAAGTAAATGTTATCCAAAATGTGCCCCAGCTCATTTTTTGTGGCTAACTCCTTGTGTTCTTTCCTCTCTTGTTCCTCATTCCATATTTTTTGATTTTAAGGCACTCAAGGCTTTCTGGAAATGGCACCATTAGATAGATCTCTCTCTCAGCTTTTCAGAAAGGTAAAGTTTGCCTCCTAACTCCTTATATTTTTCAAGTTATGGCTCGGCGGAGTTTTTGTGAAAAAAATTTCCCATTTGAAGCCTGCAGCCAATAGGAAGATGCCATGTGGCATCCAACCAGTGGAGCACGGGGAATTTTTGAAAAATTTTCCAAAGACAAAAAAGAGGTAAAATTTGAAAATTTTTCCCGCCAATCCGTTTGTGGGCCGTTTTTGCCCTAAATCTTCAAACGATCATATCTTTTGATCCAGAGATCAAATTTTCACGTTCCTTATATCATTGGAAAGATGTTAAAATTATCTACATTATTCCATGGTCAATTTCTAATTTTGGTTCATTTTGGAGAGAAAAAATTCAAAAACGGTTCTGGTACGTGTCCATGGCTAGAAATGACATTTCAATAACCAAATTTAATACAGAATGGGTTGCATTCTTATCTAATATGGTCAAAAATGACAGGGTATGGGTTTGTAAGGTCCTCCATGCTATTTTAATTCATTTTCCATCAATGAGGAATGGGCTCCCATGTTCTTTACATTTTCTCTCTCCTAGGCTCGACCCATGCACTGTAAAAGCCAGATTTGGCTCATTTCTTCATGGTTGAACACTTTTTGGCATTGCAAACTTCTTCTTTCACCTCCAACAAGTGATAGTTGTAAGAATCAGACCTTTTTCATAGTTTTTAATAGGTTTATACCTCTTTGATGGTGGAATGCAAGAGATTTTTTACATGGAATTGACAGTGTAAACTCTATGAATACTTTCAGTCCTCTGTTTGTATTGTTTTACTTCATTTTAAGACCTCTAATTACATCTATCAGCTTGTGTATGTTCTCCCTTGTTGCATTTCATGAATTTGTGTCTATTTACATGGCAAAAAATGTTTCACCACTCCTTTTGGTGCATCACCATCTTTAGTTTAGTTTCATTTTTACATTTTTATCCCTGTCTCCTTGCAATCTAGGGTAGAATTAGGATCCGAACCTCTGTAGTTGTGCAAAATATAGATCTAAATCAGAGGAGTTTGAGGAACTAGCCTCTAATCTGGAGATTCCTCTCTCATTTTCACAAGTCACACACTTGGAGAGAGGTTTCCATGTTGTGCAATCACACTGGATGCTCTAAAACATCAATTCAGAACCTTGATTTACATCCAGGGGTGCTGCTGATTTCCAACAATAGTTTTGGCATGCCCGGTGGGACCTTAGAGGTCTCATTTTTATTGCAGAAAAGTTGATGTGTATCTGCTACAATTTTCTTGCTTGAAAAGAACTATAATTTGCATATATGGCGACTCCAAAGGGGAAGAATCAATTGGTTTCAGCAGTGCAGGCCTGAAAACTGATGAGAAGAATCACTACAAGGTCAAGAGACTGGAGAAGAACAGGTGTTGTTTGAATATCTGCAGTTATCTCCAAGAGTAAGGAAAAGTGGAAGAAGGATTCAAAGGTCTCCATCTCCACCAAATAGAACTCTCTCAACTCCTCCACCTGGTAGGCCTTTCATTCAATCAACAATCGTTCTAAGACCAATTAGAATGGTGCAACCACCGAACCCTTATGTCGATTTCACAGGTAGCAACCCACTTGCCCTCAATGCACAACATCCAATTCCAATTACAGCCTTGAAGAACATTCCATACTTCACTGGAGAGAATCAAACTACTCCAGGTGATCATGTTAAAGACATTGCCAACCTTTGTGCATTTCATGAAATCAATGAGATGCAAGTGGCTATCAAATTGCTGGCATCTTCATTCAAGGGGAAAGCATTGCAATGGTTTAGAAGTCTTGGACCTCAGGTTCTATCACAGAATTGGAATCAGCTATGTATAGCCCTCCATGAGCTGTTTGGGGAAAAGGGAGACAACTTGTCCCTTTTGGAGCAGCTGACAACTATCAAAAGAGCTCCCAATGAGCAGCTGACTGATTTTAATTTCAGATTTCAAAGGACTTGGGAGAGAATTCCAGTGGCTAGTCAGGCCAACAGCAGAAGGTGTCTTTTCTTTACTATCTCAAATCTCTAAATTCTGGTATTTCTATGTTCATTCAGTCCATGGGAGGCATAACTATCCCTATGGCTTATAGCATTGCCATTAGGGCTGAAAATTGTTTGATCCAAGCTGGAAAACTAGCCCCTAGACCTCCCATGCCACATTGTTTCCAAGTTTAGAGAGCCCAAACACTAATCAAGCACCTAATTTGGCTCCTTCTCCCACTCCTAGAAATTAGAGTTCAAATGAATCTTCTACTTCATCTCCAAGTGCCCCAAATGAGCTTCAAGAAGTCATGAAGCAATTGCAAAATTTAGGTAATGAGTTGGTTACTCTCAAGAGGCAACAAGCCCAATAGTTTTAGACCTTCCTTCCAGCCTCAAGCTCAGCCTAACAGGTAGCCATATCAACCTCATAGACCACCCAATCCAGCTGTAAATATAAATCAAGCAAGGCCTCCTGCCAATAGACCATTTCAGCCCTATAATCCAAATTCCATATCTGCCTTTAAGGCATTAGTGCCAACACAAAACAACATTGCTCAAGAGTATGATTGGTGCTTTCCATGCAATGAACCTCATAACCAATCCATGTGCTTCAATGGTGCTTTTAATCAAGCATTAATGGTGACAACTACTGGTGTGGAGGGTGAGGGCAATCAAGGAAACAACCAACAAAAAGAAACATTCCAACAGCAATCAGCTCCAAATGACACCACGTTGGTAAATTGGAAAGCAAAGGATTTTTGTGGTATGAATCAAACGGTCTCTCAAGGTGTGGCAGCCAACACAAGGTCAAAAAGAAGGAATTTGGTGTGAAGAACAACCATTAGATCCAACTAATCTTCAACCCTCTTTGGCTCCACAAATGGTTGGCAAGCAAAATTCAATTTCAAATGCACAAGGGCAGCCAAGAACAACTCTTAGACCAACTCAAATACTAGTTGTTTCTGCCCACATGTAAGGAGTGAATGTGCCAACCAAGGGACAGCAAAGAGATCCTCCATCACCATTCAGTATCATTGATCAGATGAAGAAGACAAATGTAAATATATCAATGTGGGAATCCCTATCTATCCTAGGCCAAAGAGATTTGCTACAAGCTGCCATGAAGGACTGGCCAACTTTGAATCAGCAAGCTCAGATGCAAGAGAAAGTGGGTCACAAGTGCTGCCCAGCCTGAAGGGAATCATGGAGGATATCAAGGTAAAATTTTGAAGCCCCCTCCTTTCTATGTTTCATTAATAATTGGAAATCAGTTAGTGCACAATTGCATGATAGATTCTAGGGAAAGTAGCTCAGTGATGCCTAAACAAATAGCTGACTCAGCTAGGGCTCCAGTATGAAACCATATCCAAAGGGGTAGTGTAGCTAGAGTGGGGCAGCAAGTAACAATAGTTGGAGTGATTAGAAACTTGATTCTTACCTTGCATGCATGTCCAAATGTTGTTGTTTTACAAGATGTATCAGTTATAAACCTTCCACCACTCTTTGCCCTATGCTTGTCAAGGGACTTCATAGCCAAGATTGGAGGATATTTTTCTGCTGATTGGTCACACATGTTATTTAGAACAAGGTATGGAACCAAAGCTACAGTCAGGTCTGAACCTATTGCAAACTTCCACATTGAGCCTTACACTCCAAGTCAAATTAATGCCAATTGCTCAGCATTTGATCAAGAAGATCACCCAAGCACTGATGAAGCTGACACCAAGGCTGGGAGCATCTTGGGTTCTAACTCTTGATGAATGGGAAAACAAGGTACATGCTTTTGATCCTTATCAAGAAGTAGAAGAATCTGAGCTAGGGGTCTATTGTATACATGAAGAAAATCAGCCTATTCCTAGCATCACCAAGCCAAACCACAAGGATGAAAATGAGGTATGGCAGCTGTTGTTTTGATGGATCAAGGAGTAGACAAGGGTGCAGGAGGTGGAGCTATGCTTTTTTCACCTCAAGAAGTAAAGTACTATCCAGCTTTTAGATTTCAGTTTGCATGCTCCAATAACACTGCTGAATATAAAGCCTTGGTTCAAGGGATGCATTGGGCAATCAAGAAGAAAATAAAGAACTTGCAAGTCTTTGGTGACACTGAATTGATTGTAAATCAGGTCAAGGGATAGCATGCTGCCAAGAATGATCTACTCAAGTGCTACAAGAATAGGGTGTGAGACCTCGTTGAATATTTTGAGGGTTTTGGCATCAAATCCATTCCTAGGAAAGAGAACCAAGCTGCTGACAGGCTTGCAGCAGTAGGGGCATCCTTTGACATTGTGGAAAGCATTCAACAATACAAGGTAGATCCAAACTTCCACGTGATTGTGAGGCCTTCAGTGCCGGATAACAATGTCAATTGGCAAGTGTTTTGAGAATGACCAGCAAATCATCCATTTCTTGTAAGAAGAAGCTGAGTTCTCATCTAAGAATCAAGAAAAGTTGGAATAGCAGTATGGTGACAAGGTGGTACAACTGAGAACTAACAAGCTGCCCAAGCGAATTATCACTTTGGAGTCCATTTTTAATCCCAATGATCAGTTTAGAAAGGAGAAAGCAAACATTCAGGTCAAGAGAGAGGATTCAGTATCCATCTTGGTAGAAGAGAACAAATGATTGCAAATTGGAAAGATGACAACTGAACAAGAAAGGTATGAATTCATGCAGCTGTGTCAATAATTCCCAGATGTGTTTGCTTGGAGCTACGAAGATTTGAAAGGTTTCAATCCCAACTTAGATCAACATACCATTGAATTGGATCCAAATACTAAGCCTGTCAGGTAGAAACAAAGACCAGTCAATCCACACATGGAGCCTCTCATGAGGAAAGAATTGGACAAGCTGATTGAGTCAAGAATCATATTCCCAATCAAGCATTCTAGTTGGGTTGCCAACTTGGTTCCAGTCAGAAAAAAGAGTGGAGAGTTCAGATTGTGTGTTGATTTCAGAGACTTAAATAGAGTATCTCTCAAGGACCATTACCCACTCCCTTCCATGGAGCAAATCTTGCAAGTTGTGGCTGGCTCCGAGAGGTTTTCACTACTTGATGGCTACTCAGGCTACAATCAGATTATGGTGAAGGAAGAAGACCAGTTCAAGATAGCCTTCACAACCAAATGGGGAACTTATGCATACAGGAAAATGCCATTTGGGCTGTCCAATGCTGGTGCTACTTTCCAAAGAGCAATGGACATGGCGTTCAAAGGTTTGATTACCAACGTGGTGCTGATTTACCTTGATGATATCACTGTTTTTTCCAAGAATGCAGCAGACCACCTCTCTCATTTGAGACAAGTTTTCACGAGGTGCAAGAGATTTGGAGTGTCTTTAAATCCTAGAAAGTGTATCTTTCTTGCATATGAAGGAAAGCTCCTTGGCCATATTGTCTCCAAATAAGGATTAGCAATTGATCCAGAGAGGGTTGAAGCCATAAGAGCACTACCATTGCCAAGCCACAAGAAATCCCTTTAGAGTTTCTTGGGGAGGATAAACTTTGTTCAGAGGTTTGTCCCAGATTTTGCAGCCCTTGTTAAGCCCATCACCAAAATGTTAAAGAAGAGCATGGATTTCAAGTGGATAGAAGAAGGAAAGGAGAGTTTTGAAGAAATCAAAGAAGCCATTTCTCAAGCACCAACTCTCATCAACCCGGAATTCTCCAAGGATTTCATCCTCTATGCATTTGGAGGTAATGACACTATTTCTGCCATTTTGGTACAACAGAACAAGGATAATGATGAGCAGCCAATTGCCTTCTTCAGCTAGAACCTAGATTACTATGAGGTGAAGTACTCTTTTATTGAGAAGCATGTTCTGGCAGTAATCAGAAGCTTGAATAAATTCAAGCATTTAGTCTCGAACAAAAAGGTCCAGTTGCTGGTCTCACATGCTAGGGTTAAGGACTTCCTCCTCAACAAAGATTTGAACGAGAAAAGGGCAGGTTGGATCACCCGTGTCATGGAGTATGACATTGAGATCAAGATCACCAAGCTGGTAAGAGGGAAAGGATTGTGTGAGTAGCTAGTTTTGGGGAAGCAAAAAGAAGCATGCAATGAAGGAGAGGTTGTTTTGACAGTCCAGGACAGCCATGAGCCAAGTGGCAATCAAGAAGAAGACAATGCTGCCCCCACTCCTTGCTGGACCTAAGGTATTATACACTTCCTAAGCACAGGCCTATGCCCCCCAGAGATGAACAAGACCCAAAGAAGACACTTTAGATTGCAGGCTGTCCCATATGCCATTATTGATGGAGTTTTGTTCAAGAAAGATGTGAATGGAGTGCTGCTGAGATGCATTAGCACAAATTAGATTCATAGGGTGTTGGAAGAGTTCCATGGTGGACCAGCTGGTGGTCATTTTACACCAAGAGTGACAACCCTAAAAATCATGAAGGCTGGTTATTATTGGCCTAAAATTTTCAGTGATTTCTATGCATGGATTAAGAGGTGTAAGAATTATGCATTCTTCACAGGAAAAGAGAGACTTGCTGCCCTTCCATTGCATCCAATCTCAGTTGACCAGCCCTTCATGCAATTGGGTTTTGGACTTCATTGGAGTCATTAATCCCAATTCAATTCAAGGGCGCAAATGGATTTTGACAGCCACGGACTACTTCACCAAATGGACTGAAGCAATAGCACTCAAAGAAGTAAATGAGTCCAACATCTTAGACTTTTATGAGGGGATAGTGACCAGATTTGGTATACCTACTACAATAATCTCAGATAATGCATTGGCATTCATTGGATCCAAGGTGACTGAGTGGGCTGTCAAGAACGGGATCTACCTAAGCACTTCATCAAACTATTACCCTCAAGGTAATGGCCAGGCCGAGTCTACAAACAAGAACTTGTTGAGGATCATTAGGAGGACTCTTTATGAGAATCATAGGTCTTGGCATACCAAACTGAAATCAGCCTTATGGGTTGATAGCATAACTCCCAAGAAATCCACAGGTAACTCTCCATTCAAACTTGTTCTATGTAAGAGAGGCAATCTTTCCCATGTCACTTGAGTTGCCAACATTGGAACTCATGAAGCAATTAGAGTTTCTAGAGTTTGAGCCCATGGAGGTGAGATATGCAGATTTGATAGAGCTGCAGGAGATCAGAAATCAGGCATCCCAAGCAATGGAAAAGGATCGAGCTTTGATTAAAAAAACCTTTGATAGGAAGGCCAAGAGTATATATCTTTTCAGGTTGGAGATCTAGTATTGAAGTGGGATGTGGATAGAGAAAAACCGGGAAGGCATTCAAAATTTGATGCCATGTGGAGTGGCCCATACATGGTCACGAAGTGCAAGAACAACAATGCTTTCCAATTGGCCTCATTGGATGGTGAAGAATTGCAGATTCCAGTCAATGGAATCTATCTCAAGCATTACTTCTAGAGGGAAATTCTACCACCTTGTAAATATTAGATTAGATTTTCATTCCTCCAAGTTTTTGTACACATTGTTTTGTTGTAGGTTATTTTTTTCTTTCCCTAAGTGCTTTGGCACAGCTTGCTGTCCCTGGAGATGTTTTGCAGTCCTTGCTTCCATCATGTGATATTCCATCTTCCTCCTTGCAACATTATAAGTTAGTTGGGGTTCTAGACAGAATATTTGATGGCTCCATGCCCAATGGACTGCTTCAGGCTACTGGTACTTTCATCTAGCAGGTAGATGACCCCTCTGAGTCGCCAAAATTGTTATCCAAAATGTGCCCCAGCTCATTTTTTTTGGCTAACTCCTTATGTTCTTTCCTCTCTTGTGCCTCAGTCCACATTTTTTGATTTTAAGGCACTCAAGGCTTTCTAGAAATGGCACCATCAGATAGAGCTCTCTCTCAGCTTTCTAGAAAGGTAAAGTTTGCCTCCTAACTCCTTATATTTTTCAAGTTATGGCTCGGCGGAGTTTTTGTGGAAAATTTTCCCATTTGAGGCCCGCAACCAATAGGAAGCTGCCACATGGCATTTGACCAGCGGAGCATGGGGAATTTTTGAAAAAATTTCCAAAGACAAAAAAGAGGTAAAATTTGAAAAAATTTCCCGTCGATCCGTTTTTTGGGCCATTTTTGCCCTAAATCTTCAATTGATCATATCTTTTGATCCAGAGCTTAGATTTTTACGTTCTTTATATCATTAGAAAGACTGTTAAAATTATTTACATGATTCCATGGTCAATTTCTAAATTTGGTTCAGTTTGTAGAGATAAAATTCAAAAACAGGTTCTGGTACGTGTCCATGGTCAGAAATGACATTTCAAAAACCAAATTTAATACAGAATGGGTTACATTATTCTCCAATATGGTCAAAAATGATAGGGTATGGGTTTCTAAGGTCCTCCATGCTTTTTTAATGCATTTTCCATCAATGAGGAATGGGCTTCCCACATTTTTTATGTTTTCTCTCTCCTAGGCTCGACCCATGCACTGTAAAAGCTAGATTTGGCTCATTTCTTCATGGTTGAACACTTTTTGGCATTGCAAACTTCTTCTTTCACCTCCAGCAAGTGATATTTGTAAGAATTAGACCTTTTTCATAGTTTTTAATAGGTTTATACCTCTTTGATGGTGGAATGCAAGAGATTTTTTACATGGAATTGACAGTGCAAACTCTATGAATGCTTTCAGTCCTTTGTTTGTATTGTTTTACTTCATTTTAAGACCTCTAATTACATCTATCAGCTTGTGTATGTTTTCCCTTGTTGCATTTCATGAATTTGTGTCTATCTACATGGAAAAAAAAAATTCACCACTCCTTTGGGTGCATCACCATCTTTAGTTTAGTTTCATTTTTGCATTTTTATCCCCGTATCCTTGCAATCTAGGGTAGAATTAGGATCTAGAACCTCTGTAGTTGTGCAAAATATAGATCTAAATCAGAGGAGTTTGAGGAACGAGCCTCTATTCTGGAGAGATTCCTCTCTCATTTTCACAAGTCCCACACTTGGAGAGAGGTTTCCATGTTGTGTAATCACGCTGGATGCTCTAAACATCATTTAGAACCTTGATTTGTATCCAGGGGTGTTGCTAATTTGCAACAACAGTAAAAACATGTGCTAACTAAGATGCATAAGGGAAAACCCACATTCTAAATGGAAATTTCAATAAGGAAAATAAACACATTGAAATAGAAATTATAGTAAGGGAACTGAGTGATTATGACTTATCAGAAAATCATATGCATACGTAAACGTAAACAACCTCCTATCTCCTTGGTCGAGTGAGCCCTTTGTCTTCCTTGGGATAGGAAATATTAACAACTCAAGATTCTCAAACTGATATCTCCTTATATTAATTCAAATAAGTTCCATGACATATTCAGTGCAGAAAGTAAAAGTGCTAAATGCAACAAGCTAGATCGTAGATTATATATTACCAACTACTACATTGTTATTCAAGGAGGTGTCTTTATATAGACACATGTGTTTACAAAATACACCAAAATTACTAGAAATAATGTATTTCATTAACAATATTGATCAAGACTCATAAATTCCTATGGGAATTCTTAAAACAAGACTCATACTTATAGGCCAATATATGGAAAAAGTCTTCCACTTTTGCACTCCAACTCTAAACTCGGGGCTCCTTAATTACATGGGAAATAAACATTCATTATTTTCCTGCACACATCTCCACATTTATCTCATGAAGGAAGTTAGTATGAAGTTATACGGTTAATCATGTTGAATGAGAAAAAGAAAGGAAAATGCATTAAAATCACTAAGATATATATATACTAAGCATCCCCATGCATTATAAAATCATGTTTAAATGACAAATTATAAATCATATGAATGATATAAATAAGCCAAAATATGTACTCATCATCTAGTATCTTCATCAATGCATCATGATTCACCTCGAAATCAAGTTCATCAATTTGGGACTCAAAAGCCTAGTATAACATTTTACTCATGCACGGGTATGCACCCTCTTCATCAAAAGAAGACCAAACGAGGAGTTGGTTTGTGGGAAATGAACTTTGCAAGTGTGTGCATATTACCTTGCTTGTATTTTCAATATAATTCATATCGTGATCCTACGCCTCTACTGTGTCCTTTCTACCTGTGCATGCTTCCATTGGGAAGCTTACTGCTAAGCTAGGGTCTCTTCCCATGCTCCCATACTCCTTTCCTACACTTACACTCTCCTCGGTTTCCTTCATAAATTATTCAACGATTATCTCTACTTCATGCTCCACAAAATGTTGGATAATACTTGCCACTTCCCTCTCTATGGTATTATCCATTTTCTCCTCGGTTGGGTTCGGGGTCTTCTAATCTTTCATGTTTACTTCCTCACCCCATTGTAATGAGCACCTTCCTCATTCTCATCCCTCTCTTCATTTCCTTCTTCATCTAACTCATGTACATCATACATAGGATGATTATGATCCTCATGTCTCTCTTCATCATCTACATTTCCCTTGTTAGCCTCCATGCTTTTTGTTTCTCCTGAGTATGACCATTTTGTCACCCTTTGCTTCTTCCTTATTGGTGATTCCAATTTAGGGGACTTCTGTTTTTCTTCTCTCTCAGGAGACTCTTGCCTTACTAGTGACTCTTCCTTCTATGACAAATCTTTTCTAATGGGAAACCTCTTCTGGTGGATGTAAGTAATTGTGCCCATGCCCATTCATGTGCCCATTTTTTTTGTATTGTTTGTGTACTCAACGTATTTTTCTCAGGATCCCCCCTCTTTCTCTTTTCCTTGGCACAACCTCTTTCCTCATGGTGGGGTCCTCAGGAATGGAGACATCATCTTCAACACAAGCACATTTCTCATACTTAGGCCTTAGGCATATATACACCCTCGCTTCTATCCTCCTTGCAGTAGGAAATTGTACTAGTTTCAACATGTGCATGTCATGGGAGACATAATTCTCCACATAAGAATGCTTCTTAGGGTATATTAACTTCATGTATAACTCGCAGTAGTCTTGATCTACTGCACTTAGATCAAACACAAGTTTCTTCACCTATTTGAAATGATTGAACCCAACCTAGAGGTATTGCATCGTGAAGGAGAAAGGAAACTTACACCAAGGACTCTTGGCACCATCTTTCAAAGTAAATATTTTGATACAAAATTAATGGTATACGATGAACTTAGCTTCTCTTTGTACTAATGAAGGTAACTACTCAGGTATTTTCCATTCATCCCTGAATGCATTGCACATCCACTTATACCACTTTTCTAGGCACACCTTATGAGCGGCCATCATGGTGTCACAAGTATACTATTCAAACCTCATGGCATGGAAGGGGTTCTTAACTGGGTATTCCCAAAAAAAATTATCCGGCCTATTGGGAACTCCAATCTCTGAAAATACAATGGTGAGGAGGACATTACCAAAATGTGACATTTATAATCTCAATTGCAATAAAAGTTGAGAGGTTATAGATGGTCCCCTTTGAGATCCTGTGACATACATTCAACTAGGCCTTGTTAATCTCTGTCCATCTCTCTTTCCTATTCAACTTTGTGACCAAGCATGTGTACATTATCATCATAGGGTCAGTGATTGTAGAAATTTAAAAGTAGCGTGAATCCTTCTTGTAGTCATAAGATTCAACAGTCTTCTTAATGGCCTCTTTGTCTCCCAAATAATCATCCAATGATTCTCCTTTGCAGATAAGGTCGGTGAACTTAGAAATCAGCTGGTGGGTTATGTGCATCATCTAATATGCAAAATAGAAGTGGTCTTTATGCATGCATGACATCAACCATTGGTATAGTCACTCAGGCTTTCCAAAATAGGGAAATTCGTAGAGTTGCAACAACCCATCCTTCTCCATTTTCACCTTCACTTCATTGTCATAGATAGGCATTCCATCTAGTGTCCTCTTCTCTGTAGGGCAAACCAAATCTAGTGTCATCTCATTTTATGTGGTGCTCATTCAATGGTTATAATCACTTATGTCCATCTTTATGACATGAGACATCCATTCCTTACCAATTAATACATCGTTCAAGTATTGTATTTTTACGTACCATTTTTCATTGAAACTGGTAGAAATGGATTGTTTTCCCTTTCCCTTTCCCTTTCCTTTCTTCAGTGAAATGTTTTCTACTTTCCCTTGTATCATTCCTTTGTTGGGTCCTTAGAACTTATTCCTCTCTCTTGGTCTTGGATTTGCTAAAATTTGCAGCTCCACTCTTTTGCGAAAATTCCTCCAAGTCTCATGCCCTAGCTATTCAACCCTAACATGGAAAACCATTTTTCCACAAGACAATGTAACACCCGCTGGTCCTTCCACACAACCTTCTCTACTTACGCCTGTGTACTCCTTTAAAATCTAGTTTTTTGAAAAAACTATCTATGCACGCAAATCTTCACACATTTTCTCAGACCTTCTTCACAAGGATTCTCTATTTTGTGAAAGCTCTTTGATAACTTAAAACGCAAGGTAAAAAAAATGCACCCTCAATCTTCTATTTATAATTTTTTCTTTTCTCCGCAATAAATGCCATGCCACCTAATAACATACTTTAGCAATAAAGGTAGCTTTTCCCAATTCCAAGCTTCAATGTTTTTCATCCACGCTTAATCCTACGTGAAAAAATTTGGCAACCTTCAGGTGTACAAAATCCCCTTACTAACCACAGATCCTTACGCGTGCACTCACAACACTGAAGGCATTCTTCTTCTATGTCCTAATCCTAGTTCTTTACATCACCTACCTTATGTTGTTCCTATTGTTTTCATTATTGTACATGGTTTCTTGAAATCCTTTTAGCACAATCCTTCCCTCGTGTTCACCTCTTCTACATGAAATCTTCCAATCCATTTGTTTTTTATTTTTCAACCTGGGCCATCAACAACCATAACTTCCAGCACTTGTCACATCACTCCACCCCACACAAAAATGGATGCATAGTTCTCTGCACATAGAAAAACTTTTGAAATAATAAGCGGCTTCCAATGTAAAAACGTGAAAAAAACAAAACAACAAGAAAGGGAAACACAAAGAAAGGAAACTACATCAAAGAAAATCCTAGGCTAACTGACAATACTGCCTTATTTTCAAACACAAAGAAGACTTATTTATAGTAGGGATTCAACATACTCCCATTGAAATGGCATGGAAATCATGTTCCATCCAGCACTTGTAACTGAAAAACACCTGAATCAAGTATATAAGATAAAATGTAAGGGCCCAACCAATGGAATTTGAATTTCTTAGGATGGCACACAAACTTGGAATCATACAATAGAACCATCTTCCCAACCTCAAACTTCTTGTTCTTGATGTGTCTACCATGTCATTCCTTCTTCCTATATTTTTCTATTTTCTAACTCCAGCAAGAAATAGCCCGTCTCTCATACAACTGCATCAACTTTTCAATCCTCTCCTTAAGTTCTTGTTCATCATCTAACCCTCCTACATGTGCTATACATAGTGATGGTAACATAAATTCAATAGGTAACACATCTTTCACACTAAACACCATTTGAAAATATTTGGCCTTGTTCAATCTCTTATAAGCAGCCTGATATGACCATAACACATCAAAAACTTTTTCATCCCAATCCTCTCTTCCCAAATCACAAATTTAGGTCAACATGTGATTCAAAATTTTGTTAAATGCCTCAGCAGTCCCATTAATTATGGGTGATAAGGGGTAGTCTTGTGATGGGACACCATGAATTCTACCAATAAGATTCTAATAGTCTTATTTTTGAAATGAGTACTCCTGTCACTTGTTAAGATCAACAGGCATCCATGCTGATTATATTTTCCCACAAGAACCTAGCTGTTGTTTCAACTATGCAATCCCTTATAGGCATTGCTTCTTTCCACCTTGTAAGGTAATTTTTGCATGTAATGATATAGCACAAACTTTTCCTTCGCGTGATTAGAGAAGTAGGACCCATGAAGTCAATTTTCTATTTCTTGAAAGGATCTACAATGGTAATCAATATTAATGGAATTTCATCTCTTTTTCATGGTTTACCAAGGTGCTAGAAGTGATCACAAACTTTGTAATAATCAATACAATATTTATAAACCATTTCCCAACAAAATCCTACTAGAAGGATCTTGTGTGCAGTTGTATTCCCTGCATAGTTTCCCCCTGAGATTACACCATGAGACTCTTTCATGATTATAGTTTGTTCATGCTCAAGCACACACCGATGCAAAACGTCGTCGTGGCCTAGCTTGTATAAGTCTTCACTAATTAACTAACTATTTCCTTTCCTAAGTCTTCATTCCCTCTAGTGCCACACCCATTTTGAGAAACACAAAAATATCTTTGAATTTAGAGGGCACACAATGCAATCTAAATAGTTTTGCATCTGGCATTGTATCCTTAATGCTCTGCATGTCCTCTCCTAAGTTAATCCTTGATAAATGTTCAGGCCCCAAATTACTCTTACCTAGTTTTACAACAACTATAAAATCAATCTCCTAGAACAATAGGACCCACCTGCATGTGTTCCCTTGCATAACATGCTTGTTCACCAAGTAATTTAATGCAATGTGGTCTATGTAAAAGATAAAAGGCATTGTTAGCAAATACTTCCTAAATTTTTGTAGCACGTAGATCATCAATAATGCCTCACACTCTGTGGTAGTGTAGTTTTGTTATGTTGGGGTTAGTTTCCTATTAGATAATCACAAGGGATGGTCAACAATTACCTCTCCAGGTTGTGCTAAGATTTCTCCAATTGTCATCCCTGAATCATCAACATGTACATGGAATGGCTTATCCTAAGAGGGAAAGTGTAATATGGATGTGGTGATAATCTTATTCTTCAATGTGTTAAATTCCATCTACTGCGCCTCCCCCTAATGAAATGTAATTTTATGCTTCAACAAATCCTCTAATGATGAGACGATCTTGGCATACCCATTTATAAATTTATGGCAATACCCTATAGACGTAAGGAATCCATACACCCTGCTCTGGCTGGTAGGCTCCCCTAATCCCACAATAATGGAAACCTTGGCAAGATCCACCAACAAGCCTTCTTTACATATGATATTTCCTAACAGGGTGCCAAATGAAGTATTGAAAACACATTTCTTAATGTTGAGAGATATACTCAACTTCCAACATCTATCAAACATCATCGTTAGATTGTCACAATGGTCCCCTCACCAATCAATATAATGTCCAATCATCTAGGTAGACTTATAAAAATTTATGGATGAAGTCATAAAATGCCTAAACCATAATACGTGAAAACACAACAGGTGCTTTATTCAGTCCAAAAGGCATGACTGTATAGGAAAAAATTACCCATTTAGTGGAGAAGGTTGTATTTCTTGGTCTTCCTTTACAATTCTAACATGATGATATCATGAGAATCTATTTGTGAAATCATAGATCTCACGCCTGACTACTCCTTTTAGGATCTCTTTGGTGAAGGAGGTTGGGAAAGGATCAATGACACACACCGCATTCAAAACCCTATAATCAATTCAAATCCTTATCCTCCCATCCTTCTTAATGTTGATAACCATCAAATTTATCCAATCTTATTCCTCAAAAACCTCAATGATGCATGATGCAATCATCTCGTCAATCGCCTCCTTGAATTTAACATTCAGATTCAGATTAATTTGATAAGGTCTCTTCCAAATTGGGCGTGTAACTTCCTTTAACTTGATCTTGATTTCTTCCAAGGAGTGGTGAACTCCTTTAAGCTCATGGTACCTGCATGGAAACAAATCCTAAAATTTGCACAACACATCAATAATATTTGAAACCTCCCTTTATGTCTAGTAATCTCCAATAATAAATTCCTTAGGTTCCGCCTACGAACCACTGTTAACCTTCTTGATTTTTAGGGGTTCATGGTAGGCTCATGCTTGGTTATCAGCATTATCCATAACCTTGTGTTTACCGACAATATGGTTAACATCTAAGTTTTCCACCTCTTCACCATCTATCACATAGACCAACTTTCCTTTCAATTTTTCCATGCATGTGTGATCAAGTTGTACCTCCTTTGATTCTTCCTCATCGAAGCGTGATTCCAAGCCAGTTTCACCCAATAATTTTAGTACCATGTTCTCCACCATGGCACTATATCCCATATTTATTTTCTTTACAACCTGTAGTGTCTTATTCACCAATGGTTTAGTACTCAGATACTCAAAATATTGAAGGAGATTAGTTATCAACTCCTGCTAGTTTCCTATTTGATGGCTTAATTCTGAGTGAATGTAGAATGCGCACACACATCCTTGTAAGGTGGAGTAAATATTATGCACCCATAAATATGGAGGAAAGGCTTCTGCGTCTTCCATCTAGTCCTGCTCACATTCCTGGACATGAAATGAGGTAGGTTCCTTCCCATGATAATCTTGTATAACAGTAAGTGTATTGCTTTAGAGAAACCTAATAGAGAATACAATTCTCACATCATGTCACTCTAGAAGGTTATCGCGATGGCTTTCCCACCAACATGTTGCAGTATTGAGAAAATTGTAGCTAAGCATACTTCTCCTTTCGACCTCACATTTCCACTGGGTATCCATTGCTCACAGGAAAACATCAGGGTTGACTCCCCTAGTGTATCTTGGTAACTATTTTCCTTCCAGGTGTGTGACTGAGAATTCCTTTGTTACTTTCATCAAAAAGCCTCTTAATTTCCTTTCCACTAACTAATACATCTTATGCACCCAATTGTCACATGCAACACTAGTTGTATCACTTATAGATTGATTGTCTCCCCATTAAATAATGTCTTCTTTTGTTGGTTGTATAACCTCAGGGTCCCTGATATTACGTACATAGATTCTATCTAGTAATTCTTCCCCCAAGGGCTTAGTATAGGGTGCCAACTTTCCATCTATCAAAGGAATGATAACACATTCCTCCTTGTTCTCAAAACTTATCTACATGTTATGTAAAAAAGAAGCACCCTAGGATTTGCACATTACAAAACCCTACTTTTGACTAACATGGTATTGTCTCAAGGTGTGGGACCCTCACAAATGAGACAAACCTCTAGAGAAGGTTGTTTCCTCTACCTATTCTAATGCTAAAACTACTCCTAGAAAGGGAAATGTAACTATTCTAACACTAACCTATATTTTCCAAGGGACCAAGGAAGAAAGAGATGCATAAGATAAAAGTCCTAAACTATGGGAGGCGATAACACCAAGAAAAGGGGGTGGAGATATTCTTAGTGAGTGAAAATGGAAGGAAATGAGGTAGAAGAGGGAAACAAAGTGCCACAGTCTAAAGAACACATTTAAACCTCCAATTTCAAGGAGAAAAATGAATTTAGATCCTGTAAAATAATATAACATGCACAATATACCTAAAAATGCAATTAAAGGAGAAGGATGAAATATAACTCGAGCTAGGTCAATAAAATCCTTAGAACAACAATTTTATTACTTAAAGTGATGCAAAATCTATTAAAATATAAGCACAAGGTAATAATCCTTTACAAACTTCAAAAATTCAAGGTCTGCAACTCACAAAAGGTGCTGGAACAATTTTGGTAGAGTTCCTTTTACATTCCAGAATGTCTCCCCCTCCCAAATGAAGGGGAAATTACATATATATAGATAAAAGGAGCTACCAACTGACATATTTAATTAATTTACTAAACAGAGGTATGGGAAACCACACCAGTTCACTTTCCAATGGTACTTTACTAGCATGGCGAACATGGGTGTCATACCTCATTAATCCAGTTATTGAGATACCATGTATAGTGCCATTAATGACTGACCATATCTAAAACTCCTTTTTGATTCCCAACAGAAACCACTAGCTGATGCCTAACAAGAACATGGAGAGTCTCTGTTGACTAGGGAATGATTGTCACATGAGATGAAGAAATGATGTCGTGTAAAAATGAGGGAAGGTTAACGCACGTCAAGATGGAAATTTGTCGCACGATAGGAATAAAGTGGTGACGCACGTCAAGATGTGGTAGTTGACGTATGATAGGAGAATGGTTATCGCAAATCAACATGAAGTCATTTATGAATTAATGGAGATAGTGGTTGACGCATGGTTGATGCATGTCAGCATCGTGTGGTTGACGTGCAATAGGAATAGGAGCGTTGACATGCGTCAAGAAGAAATGGCTGACGTTAAAAAACATGGTGAAAATCCATACATTTTTCTAGCTTGTTCATTAAAACAAACTCAACTCCAAAAATTTTCCATAATGAGCTATCAATGCCCATACCTACAGGTCAATCCATTTTACAGGATGGTGTAAATATGGATAAAAATTTTGCAACTTGCATGGTGATTTGCTTGCTAGATCTAAAAGACTAGTGATTTTGCATCTATTGGGCATGGAGTCATTCAGATTGCTGAAATTGGTGTGATGCCTAAAACCTCTTAAACCTCTAAAAAACTACTAGGAAATCATTTCATCACCAGAACTTTCCTAAAATTGGAAAGTGTAATAGGAACAAAACACAACTATGTACAAATAAAAGAATCATACATGTCCCAAATGAAACATGTAGAGAGTGCACAAGTACTTATCTAAAAGCAAACATAACTACAACAGAAAAATGTGCTATAAGCACTTAGAGGAATTAATAACTTAAAATAATATGTATAGAAATGATATTCATCCTCAACAATTCTTTAAGTAGATCCCATTGACTGGAATATACAATTCTTCTCTTTCCAACTTTGACAATTGGAAAGCATTGTTTTCTTTACACCCTGAGATCAAGCAAGGGCCACTCCATATTGCATCAAACTTGGAGTTCCTTACTAGTTTGGCTCTATCTATATCCCATTTCAAAACTAAGTCTCCTTTCAAGAAGGTTCTATTTTTAGATTTTCTCTCAAAGCTCATCTTGATTTGAGCTCATCCCTTTTCTGTTGTTTTTATGGCCTAGTTCCTTAGCTCTTCCAGCTTCATGAGTTCTACATACCTAACTTCCATATCTGGAACTTCAAACAACTCCAACTTCTTGATAAGCACCAAGGCTGGTAACTCAAGGGATATTGGAAGTCATTCTTCACTTCCATAGACCAACTTGAAAGGGGAATAACTAGTTGAATTCTTGGGAGTGATTCTATCATCCCATAAGGATGATTTCAATTTGCTATGCCAAGTCCTCATATTTTCATTGAGGTTTCTTCTTATGATTCTTAGCAATTTCTTATTTGTGGACTCTTCTTTCCCATTACCCTGGGGGTAGTAGTTAGAAGAATTTATCAAATAGATGCCATTTCTAACATCCCAATTAGATATATTTACTCCAATGAAATCTAAGGAATTATCTGATATTATATTGGAAGGAACACCAAACCTTGTTGTAATACCTTCATAAAAATCTAGAATGCTAGCTTCATTTGCTTCCTTAAGTGCAACTAGTTCTGTCCACTTAGTGAAGTAGTCTGTGGCTATAAGAATCCATTTGTGGCCTAGGCTGGAACTTGGATTGATCACCCCAATAAAATCTAGCCCCCATTGTATGAAAGGTTGTTTAAATGAGATATGGAGTGGGATGGCTGCTAGCTTCTCTTTTCCCATGAATAAGACACACATCTTTCATTTCTTGATCCATGAGTAGCAATCATTGAAAACATTAGGCCAGTAATAACTAGCCCTCATGATTCTAATAGCTAGTACTTTTGGGGAAAAATGACCACCTGCCTCTCCATCATAAAACTCGTGCAATACCCTCTCTATCTGATCTGTCTTGATGCACCTTAGGAGGACACCATTCACATACCTTTTGAAAAAAATATTCTCTACAAACACATATGGGATGCAATGAAGTCTAAAATGCCTCCTTTTCGACTTACTCAATCCTTGAGGAATTTGACCTGTTTACAGAAAATATACAATATCATGAGTCCAAAAAGGAATGGGTATACCACCTAAAGTATGTGCTTGATTATCTTGCAACACCATAACAACTTCTCCCTCCTCTCTTGATTTGGAATGCTAGCTAGAAGCTAGCTTTTCACACAACCCTTTCCTCCTAACTATTTTAGTCACATTTATATAAATATCATACTCCATGACCTTGGTTATCCAACCAAATCTCTTTTCATTAAGATCCTTATTCAAAAGAAAATATTTTACACCAGCATGAGAAAATAATAGATGAATTCTATTATTTGTCACTAGATGCTTGACATTCTTTAAACTTCTAATCACAACAAGGACATGCTTCTCAATGAATGAATATCTCACCTCATAATCTTGAAGACCTTGGATGAAGAATGCAATAGTATGCTCTATTCCTTCTTGATTTGGTTGTACCAATATGATATATATTGCATATGTTCCTCCAAAAGTGTATAAAATAAAGTCCTTCAAGAAATTTGGATTAATGAGGGTTGGAGTCTGCACAATGTCCTGCTTAACGATTTAAATTTTTCTTTTCCTTTAGTATTCCATTTGAAAACCATGTTATTTTTTAGCATTATTGTGAGTGGCTTGACAAGATGGGAAATTTAGGAACAAACCTCCTAAAAAAATTAATTTTTCCCCAAAAAATTTGGAGAGCCTTCTTCTGACTTGGAAATGGAAATGCTTGAATAGCTTCTACCCTTTCTAAATCAATTGTCAACCCTTTCTTAGACATGATGTGTCCTAAGAGATTGCCTTCATGAGCTAGGAATATGCACGTTTTTGGATTCAAAGACACTTCTAATCTCTTACATCTTTGGAACACTTGCCTAAGGTGAAAAAGGTTATTTGCTACATCTTTAGAGAACAATGTAATGTCATCTAGGTACACAAGAACTATTTTTTTGATTAAACCCTTGAATACCATATCTATAGCTCGTTGAAATGTTGCTCCGATGTTTTATAGTCCAAGTGACATATTTCTATACACATAAGTGCCCCACTTAGTAGTGAAGGCTATCTTTAACTAGTCATCTTCCTTCACCATGATTTGATTATAGCCCAAGTAGCCATCCAACAACGAGAACCTTTCGAAACCAGCTACAACCTGTAGGATTTTCTCCATAGAAGTAAGTGGATAGTTGTCCTTGAGGGAGGCCATGTTAAGGTCTTGGAAATAAACACATAACCTGATTTCCCCATTCTTTTTCCTAACCGGTACTAGATTTTCTACCCATTGAGAGTGCTTGATTGGAAAGATGATGCTTGCCTCAATGAGTTTTTTCAGTTCCCTTTTCACAAGAGGCTTGATATGAGGATTAACTGATCTTTGCTTTTGTATGATGGGATTTAATTTCAAATATAACTCAATAGTATGTTGTGCCAATTTAGGATTAAATCCCCTTAAGTCCTCGTAGCTCCAAGAAAAGACATCCGGGAATTCTTGGCAAAGATGTATATGTTCATATATTTCTTGTTGAGTGCTTACTTTACCAATTTGAAGTGTTTTACCCTCTCCTACTAAAATGGGCCCCAAAAATTCTTATTTGACCTGAATATTTGCCTTTTCCTTCCAGAACTGATAATTAGGATTGAATATTTACTCTAGATTCATTAAACCCTTTGGAAATTTGTTTGTCCACAACTGTACCACTTGATCCCCGTACTTCTACTCTAATTTCTCCTAATTTTTAACTGAGAACTCAAACTCCTCCTACAAGAAATTAATCATTTCCTGATCATTCTCAAATACATGCTAGATCATTTTATTATCCAGTACAACTAGCCTCATAGTTAGATGAATATGTGGTTGCGCTTTATCTCTTTTAATACTATCCACAACATCAAATGTTGCTCCAATTTCCACAATCATCTCTGCAGCCTCATTCTTCTTCCTCGGTATGGCTTGAATATTGAACGTGTCAAAATCATCAATTTGATCCCATACCTGATGCTTGTAGGTTTTGAGCAGATCATTCTTAGTAGTAGGTTTTCCCCTAACCTAGTTGATAATTAACTCACTATCCCCAAACACTTGCAAGTTTTGTATACCCTTTTTTCTTGCCCAATTCAATCCATGTATCAAACCTTCATACTCAACTGTATTTTTTGAACAAGTAAAATGAAAATTACAATCTAAGTAATACTTCATAACTTGTGGTGGAAAAAGCATTTCTCCTCCTCCAACACCTTTCCTACTTCTTGATCCATCAAATAATAGTTTTTGTACTCCATTATCACCCTTATCATATGGTTTGGTGATACTACGAAGAGGTTTATTTTCCTCATGCAAATAATAAACTCACAACTCATCCTCCTCTATTTCTTTGTATGGATCATAGTTGTGTATTTTGTTTTCCCATTCATAAAGAGTCAAATCTGGGATGCCGCCAACTTTAGTATCTACTTCTTGATTGTTTGGGAAATCCTCTTGATCAAAGGATGAAAAATTTACATTGATTAGGCTTGGTAAATGACGCTCAATATGGAAATTCACAATAGGCTCAGACCAGATTATAGAATTAGCTCCATACCTTGTTATGAAGAGCATATGAAACCAATCAGCTAATAAGTAGCCTCAAATTTTGGTGGTGAAGTCTCTTGACAAGAAAAATGTAAAGAGTGGTGGAAAGTCAATCAATGATAAATCCTGCTGAACCGTGACAATAGGACATGCATGTAATGTGAGGTTTACACCTTTTATGATCCCAACAGTTCCCATTGTTGTCACATCTAACTTTCCCGCTCCTTTAGAAACTAGGTCATATCTCAGGCCCAATTGATCTCTAATCTATTTCAGCATTACCTAACTGATAGCCCTTGAGTCAATCATGCAATTATGTACAAGGTTGTTCCCAATAATCAAAGATATATAGATTGGAGGAGGCTTCATGTGTTTACCTTATTGGCCTCCATGAAATACTTCCTTTAGAGCCGCATTAGTGAGCACCTTCTTTTGATTCTTGGACAACTCATTTGATGTTGAACAATCTGCCATGGTTTCTTGTAAAAAATTCCGTTGGCCCAAAATTTTCAATGATTCCCACATAGAAATTCTTACATTGGTATTATTCATTTGATCAATAATGCTAAAAGGATATGGATTCTCCTTCTTCTTCCCATTATTTGACATGAATTTCTCCTATACATGGGCTACAACAACTGGTACTTGAGTTGGCTTAGAAGGTAGTTTGGGCTGATTTTAAACGTTTGGGGTTGCACTTGGATTCCTAATACCATGACGTGTGATAGAAGGATGAGAAGTACTTGTATTGGATGAATCCCTCTCCTCTATATTCCTCTTCTTAAACCTTGTGTTGGCTACCACACTTTAAGAAGGGAACTGATTTATTCCACAAAAATCCTCAACTTACAATTTCACAAGTGTTGTCTCATTTGGAGGTGCTTCCTGATTAACTATCTGCTGCTGAATTTATTCTTGGTTTGGTTCTTGAGGAACACCCATCATAGTCACCATTAATGATTTATTTAAAGCATAATTGAAGAATGTTGCTTGATTTTGTAGTTTTTTGCATGGGAAACACCATTCATATTCTTGTGCTATGTTTTTTTGAGTTGGAACTAAGGCCCTATATGTTAAAACTGCATTAGGGTTATATGCTTGGAATGAATTTGCAACAGGAGGGAGTCAATGTCCTGGATCTGGTAGACAAGATCCACAACACCATCAACAAGTGTTTTATGAGATGTTGCTCCACTTACCTAATTACAAGGGCATTGAGGATGCCGCGAAACATGTACACAAGTGTGAGTTATCATCATGTGTGAGGGATCACTGCTCTGGAGTGGAAGGAAATTCATTTTGTAACAATGTTGCAAGAATGCATGCATAGCTAGTACAAGAAGAATGCCCCACACCAGACATTGGTGGATTACATTACGTTACATAATAACATTTTGGTAGAGTTTCACATGCCTAAGTTTGAATATAAAAACATCAATGATTTAAAGGAAATTTAGGTGGGAGTATGACACACATTTCAAAACTCTCCTATCCAAGTTATCTTATGACATTCACCCTTCGTAACATGCTTAGTGGTTTTTTAGAGGACTGATACACCATTCAAGAGGGCACTTTCATAGTAGAGTTTCATAGATCGGTGTGAGGCCTTGGAGGCTTCCTTGTACACTAAGGAAGTAGGAAACATTAATATAAGATTTATTCCATTCCTAGAAGCCCAAATTGCTGCAATGGAAAAGAAACTATACAAATTGTTAGTGAAATCGGCTCATGAGACTCGCAGCAAGTTATGGTCTATAGATTTTGAGCTAGGATAACATATGAAGGATAGTTGTGCTTAGATATTAGTAAGTGTGATGATGGTAGACTGAGATTTACAATGAATATCATGATGCAAGTAGATTCCCGTTATTGCAACGCGCTATCCGTAAGAATGTGTCTTGGTATTGTAAAATTTGCACCTCTACTACTCATGACACCAAGGATTGCAGATTGATTAAAAAAATACATGATGCCATTGATACAGGTGTGTGCAAGACCAATGTTGTAAACAAATCCAAGGATGATGGTCATTATTATGAAGGGCGTGCAGATGGAGGAGGTCGAAGTAGAGGCTTTTGAGGAGGATTTATATGCCATAACTGTGGATCTAAGAACAGTTCAAGTGTGAGTGTCCCAATTTGTTGTAGTTCTCTTGGTGTGGGAAAAACATGAGTATGAGGAATGCCTGGAATTTTTTAGACACATGAGACAAAATTAGTGGAAGGATAAGGGTGTTGGGATGGTGAGTGTAAAGTGTGTTGATCAACGGTGGATGTCAAGGGTGGTGCACAAGTCAGAGTTAGAATCTATACTGGTGACAACATGAGTTAAGGCTACGCACACTAGGGAGATACTAAAGTAGAGATCGATGATTAAAAGATAAGAAGCGGTACATGGGAAGTATCTAGACCCTACTCATAAGAAGGAAGTCTATTAAGAGAACATGGAAGTAACAAGAAGTCTTCAAGGGGAAATTTAGTGTCTAAAAGAGAAATCCTGGAAGTTGGAGCAGAAGAAAAGCACCAAGGTCCCTCAGGCAGATATAGATGATGTCAGAGAGGTGTGTAATATACTAAAACAAGAAAATATCATCCCTTTGTTAGGATAATGGTTGAGAGATAAAGTACCAAGCACTAGAAGAGAGCACGAGAGGCAGGTTTTGCATGATAAGCTACCTCCTAATAAACTTGACTATGATAAGAATATCATCTTGGATGTAATTATTGATGGATGAATCCTAAGTAATATTATGATTGACATGGGCGCGAAAGTTAATGTTCTCACCTTGGACATGTGGAATCAAAAGGAAGGCCCCCATTACAGCCATCTTTAAATGTGTTGTATATGGCTAATAAGACAAAGGTAATTCCCATTGGTGATTTAAAGGATGCTTCTATCACTATACACGAGGTGAAATTCACATGAGACTTTGAAGTCTTGGCACTTACTGAGGCGGACAACTTTCTAGTGTTACTTGGGTGACCTTGGTGCTATAAGAACAATGTTGACTTACATTTCAATAAGGGGTATACCAGTTTTGAGAACAAGGAGGAATGTATTATCATTCCTTTGATGGATGGGAAGTTAGTGCCCTATACTGAGCCCTTGGGAGAAGAAGACAGATAAAATCTATGTGCGCACTATTAGGGACCATGAGGTTGTACAACCAACAAAAGAAGGCATTATTAAATGGGAAGACAATCAATCTAAAAGTGATATAACTAGTGTGGCATGTGATAATTGGGTGCATAGGACATATGATTTAGTCAGAAGGCAATTAAGAGGATTTGTGACAAGAATAACAAAAGTTTTCTCAATCAGGTGCCTGGGAGAAAAATAGTTACCAAGTTACACTACAGGAGCCAACCCTGATGTTTTCCTACGAAAAATGGAGACCCAGTGTAGTTGTGAGGTCAAAAGGAGAAGTATGCTTAGTTATACTTTACTCAGGATGACAATACATTGGTGGGATACCCATCGTGATAACCTTCTAGAATGTCATGAGGTGAGAATCACATTCTCTATTAGGTTTCTCTAAAGTAATGCACATATTGTTAGACAATATTATCATGGGAAGGAACCCACCTTGTTTCATGTCTAGGTTTGTGAGAAGGTCTAGATGGAAGGCGTGGAAGCATTCCCTCCATCTTTATGGGTGCATAATATTTACTCCACCTTACAAGGCTGTGAGCATACATGGTACATTCACTCAAATATATACCGTCAGATAGGAAAATGATAAGAGTTGACGGCTGATCTCCTTAAAGATTTCGAGTATCGAAGTACTAAAACATTGGTCAATGAAGTGCTATAGGTTGTTAAGTTACTAACTATGGGAGATAGTGCCATGGTCGAGGAAAAAGTAATGGAGTTATTAAGTGAACCTGTCTTGGAAGCATGCTTTGATGAGGAAGAATCAGAGGAGGTACAAATTGAGTGAACATGCATGGAAAAAGAGAAAGGAAAGTTAGTCTCCATAATAGATGGTGAAAAGGTGGAAAAATTAGATGTTCACCATACTATTGGTGTACACAAGGTTATGGATAGTGTTGAGCAAGTGCACCTACCATGAACCCCTAAAAACTAAGAGGGTTAGCATTGGCTCCAATACAGAACCTAAGGAGGATACTATTGGGGATTACTAATCAAAAAGGGAGGTTTCAAAGATTATTGATTTGTTATATGAATTTCAGGATTTTTTTCCGCTTGTGTATCATGACCTTAAATTAGTTCACCACTCCTTGGGAGAAATGAAGATCAAGTTAAACGAAGGTGTGCACCCAATTCAGAAGAGACCTTATCGAATGAATATGAATCTACATGTCAAAGTAAAGGAGGAGATTGAAAATATGATCACATAAGCCATCATTGAGGCTATTGAGGAATCAGAGTGGATAAGTACGATGGTCATTAACATTAAGAAGGATTAGAGGATAAGGATTTGAATGCGGTGTGTGTCATTAATCCTTTCCCAACCCCCTTCACCAAAGATATCCTGGAAGGAGTAGCCGGGTGCGAGATCTATTCTTTCATAGATGGATTCTCAGGATATCATCAAGTTATAATTAAAAAGAAAGACCAAGAAAAGATAACCTTCGCCACTGAATGGGGAAGTTTTTCCTACACGGTCATGCCTTTTGGATTGAAGAATGAGCTTGCTATGTTTTGCGCATTTTGGTTCAGGAATTTCAGGATTTCATCCATAAATTTCTACAAGTCTACCTTGATGACTGGATAGTTTATGGATTAGTGAGGGACCATTGTGACAATCTAATGCTAATGTTTGAGAGATGATGATAGTTGAGTATATCTCTCAACATTAAGAAATGTATTTTTGTTACTCATTTTGGAACCCTGTTGGGGCATATCATATGTAAGGAAGGCTTATTGGTGGATCCTAACAAAGCTTATGTTATTGTTTGATTAGGGGAACCTACCAGCCAAAGCGTAGTGAATGGATTCCTTGGGCATAAAGGGTATAAAAAGAAATTTATTAAGGGATATGCTAAGATCGCCTTGCCATTGGAGGGATTGCTGAAACAAAGAAGTAAGTTTCATTGGGGAGAGGTGCATTAGATGGTGTTTGATACATTAAAGAATAGGCTTATCACTGCACCCATATTACGCTTTCCATCTTGGGAAAAGCCATTCCATGTACATGTTGATGCTTTAGGGATGAAAATTGGAGCAATATTAGCACAACCTGGTGAGGGCGCTGTTTATCACCCTCTTTGTTTTGCAAGCAAAAATTTCACTCCAACATAACATAATTATACTACCACCGAGTGTGAGGCATTATCGATGATCTACGCACTGCACAAATTTAGGCAATATTTGCTAGTGATGCCCTTTATATTTTACACTCACCACATGGAATTAAAGTACTTTGTGAACATGCATGTATTGCAAGGACTCATATGCATGTAGGTCATATTATTCCAAGAGTTTGAGTTTACAGTTGCTGTAAAATCAGGTAAGAGTAATTTGGGGCGTAACCATTTATCAACAATTAACTCAGGAGAGGATGTGCAGAGCACTGAGGAAATAATGCCAGATGTATAACTATTTAGATTACAGTGTGCACATTCTAACTTAGAGGATATTGATTTGTTTCTCAAAATGGGAGTGGCACCAGAGGGAATGAAGACTTTGTAAAGAAAACAATTAGTTATATGTGCCGCACCCTACACGCTAATTAGCGGAGACTTATACAAGCTAGGCCACGATGAGGTTTTGTGCCGGTGTGTGATTGATCATAAGTTCACTACAATCATGGAAGAGGCTCATGGTGAAATTGTAGTGGGACACTATGTGGGGAATGAAACCACGCACAAGATCCTTCTAGCAGAATTTTGGTAGGAAACAATTTACAAATATTGTATTGAGTATTGCAAGGCCTGTAAGCACTGCCAAGTCCTCAATAAAGTAGGGAAAAGAGATGAAATTCATTTAAAGACCAATTTTCATTGTAGATTTGTTTGAGAAATGGGAAATTGACTTTATAAGCCCTATTTATCTAGCCACGCGAAGGAAAAGTTCACGCTATATCATTATATGCAAATATTTTCTTACAAGGTGGGAAAAATAGATGCCTACAAGGGATTTCACAATGGCAACAACAACTAAGTACTTGTGGGAAAATATAATCAGAAGGTAGGGATTCCCGCTGATCTTAACAAGTGACTAGGGTACTCATTTCTTAAATTAGATAGTTAGAATCTTAATTTCCAGAATTTTTGGTGGCCCATCACAAGACTACCCTTTATCAACCACAAGTTAATAGGACTGCTGAGGCATTTAACAAAATTTTGAATCACATGTTGACCAAGATTTGTGATGTGGGGAAGAAAGGATTGGGATGATTTTTTTTGGGCTATGTTATGGTTATATCGAACTACTTATAAGAGACTAAGAAAGGCCCCCACATTTTCAATTGGTGTTTAGCATGGAATTTGTGTTACATGTTGAATTCATTTTACCATCGTTGTGTATAACATGCATAGGAGGGTTAGATGATGAATAAGTTCTTGAGGAGAGGATTGACATGTTGATGCAGTGGAATGAGAGGCCGGTTATTGCTCGCTAGAGTCAGAAAACAAAAAAATCTAGGAATAAGGCATGGCATGATAGACACATAAAGAACAAGAAGTTTGAGGTTGGATAGATGGTTCTCTTGTATGATTCTACATTTCTATGCCATCTTGGGAAATTCAAATTTCATTGGTTGGGCCCGTAATACTATATCCTCTATACTTGATTTAGGCACTTTCCAGTTATAAATTCCGGATAGAACACAATTTATAGGAAATTTCAATAGGATTAGGTTGAAGCCCTACTATAAATAAGTATTGTTTGTATTTGTTAATAAGGCAGTATTGTCAGTTAGCCTAGGATTTTATTTGATGCAGTTTTCCTTTCTTTGTGTTTCCTTTTCTTGTTGTGTTTTTTTGTGTGCATTTGTGCACTGGTAGCCACTTTTTATTTCAGTATTTTTCTATGTGCAGAGGACCATGCATCCATTTTTGTATGGGGTGGAGTGATGTGACAAGTACTGAAAGCTATGGTTGTTGATGTATTGGGTTTAAAAATCAAAAACACGTGGATTGGAAGATCACACATATAAGAGGTGAGCATGAGGGAAGGATGGTGTCAAAAGGCTTTATAAAAACCACATATAAGAATGAAAAGTGCAAGAACAACATGAGGTAGGTGATGTCAAGAACCAAGATTAGGACACATGAATAATTCCTTTAATGTTGTAAGCACGCACATAAGGATTTGTGGTCAGTAAGGGGTTTTTGCGCATCTGAAGGTTACCAATTTTTTTATGCAGGATTGAGGTGCGAAAGAAAAGTAGTGAAGGGTGGCATTGGAAAAAGCCACCTTTATTGCAAAAGGTTGTTTTGGTAGGTGGCATGGTATTTATTTTGAAGAAAAGAGAAAGTTATAAATAGATGATCAGGGATGCATTATTAATTACCTTGTGTTTTAAGTTATCAAAGAGCTCTTGCAAACTAGGGCATCCTTATGAAGAAGGTCTGAGAATACTTGTGAAGATTTGTGTGTATAGCTAGTTTGATCTATAAACTAGAGTGCAAAGGAGAACTTGGGTGTATGTGGGGAAGGTTGTGTGGAAGGATCTTGTGGGTGTTACACCATCTTGTGGAAAAAAGGGTTTTCCAAGTTAGGGTTTCATAGTTAAGGCATGGGGTTTGGAGGAACTTTCGCAAAGGAGGTGGATACGTGAAGTTGAGTAGAGCCAGAACCAGGAGAGAGGAAGAATTTTTAAGGACCCGACGAAGGAATGAAACCAAGGAAGGTAAAAAAAAATTTCATCAAAGAAGGGAAAGGGAAAGGGAAAATAATTCGTTTCTACCAGTTTCGATGAAGAATGGTACATGGAAATTCAATACCTAGATGACGTATTACTTAGTAAGGAATGGGTGTTTCATGTCAGAAATATGGCCATAAGTGATTACAACCATCAAACGACCCACCAAAAAAATGAGGTGACACTATAACTTATTTTCCCTACATAGAAGAGGGACACCAGATGGAATGCTTATCTATGAAGATGAAGTGAAGGTGAAAATGGAGAAGTCTGGGGTTATTGTAACTCTACGAGTTTTCCTATTTTAGGAAGCCTAAGTGACTATGCCAATAGTTGATGTGATGCGTGCATGAGGACCACTTCTATTTCCTAGGTTGGAGGATGCAAGCTGATTTTTAAGTTCACAGGCCTTATCTACAAAGGATAATCATATGAGGATGGCTTGGGAGATAAATAAGCCACTAATAAGACCGTTGAATCTTATGACTATAAGAAGGGTTTACGCTACTTTGACATTTCTGTAATTACCAACCTTGTGATGAGGATGGCCGTACACTTGGTCACAGATCTGAATGGGAAAGAGAGATATGGACACAAATCAACAAGTCTTAGTTCAATGTATGCTGAAAAATCTCAGAGGGGACCATCTATAACCTCTTAGCTTTTATTGTACAGGAGATTATAAACACCGCATGCGATGGAGAGAAGATAATATTTGGTAATGTCCTCCTCACCATTTTCTTTTTAGAGATTGGATTTCCTGATATGTTTGTTATCAAATACCCAGATGAGAACCCCTTCCCCGCTAAGAGGTTTGAATAGTATACTTGTGACACCATTATGACCACTCATAAGATGTGCCTAGAAAATTGGTATAAGAAGATACACGATGTATTTGGGGCTAAATGGAGAATACCCGAGTAATTGCCTTCATTATTACAAGGAGAGGATGATTTTTCCATATACCAAAATTTTGTATCGACATATTTACTTTGATAGATGACACAAAGAGTCCTTGGTGTAAGTTTCCTTTCTCCTTCATGACACAATACTTCCAGGATGGGGTCAATCGAGTTAAAGAGGTGAAGAAACTTAGGTTTGATCTAAGTGTAGTAGATTAAGACTACCGCTAGCTGTGAAATAAGTTAATATACCCCACGAAGCATGCCTATGTGGAGAAGTATCTCTCCCATGACGTGCACATGTTGAAACCAATAACATTACTTGTTGGAGGGAGGACATCAACAAGGGTGTATTTGCACCTAAGGCCTAAGTATGAAAAAAAATCTTATGTTGAAGATGATATCTCCATTCTTGAGGACACCACCACGTGGAAAAAGGTTGTGCCAAGGAAAAGAGAAAGAGGGGAGGCTCCTAAGAAAAATACACTGAATGCGTAGACATTACAAATAATAGGGGAAAAGGAGTCAAGCATGGGCACAAGTACTTACATCCATTGGAAGAGGTATCTTGTTAATAAAGAGTCACCAAAGAATGAATATTCTCTAGTAAGGGAATATTTTCCCAAGATAGAAGAAAAAGAGAAGACCCCTGGATCGGAGTCACCAGTAAGGAAGAATAAAAGGGTGATAAAAGGGTAAAACTCATGAGAAATAGAAATCATGGAGGCTAACAATGGTGATGAATATGTCGAAGAGCATGGTGAGGCTCAAAATCATCATGTGTATAATGTACACAAGTCATATGAAGAAGGAAATGAAGATAGGGATGAGAAAGAGGAAGGAACCCATGACAAAGGGGGAATGAGGAAGTAAACATGAAAGATCAAAAGACCCTAACCTTGACAAAAGAAAAAATGGATAACACTATAGAGAGGGAGGTGACAGGTATTATCTAACAGTTGGTGGAGCACAAAGTAGAGAGAAGTGTTGAAGAAGTGCAAAAGGAAAATGAGGAGAGATCAAGTGTAGGAAAAGAGTATGGGAGCATGTGTGGAGACCCCAACTTAGCAGTAAGCTTCCCAACGGTAGTAGACACAGGTGGAAAGGGCACAATAGTGGCACAAGAATGTGATATGAATTATATTAATGAACCAAGCAAGGTACTACACGTATTCTTCCAAAGTATATTTCCCACAAACCAAATCCTATCTTGGTCATCTTTTGATGAAGAGGGTGCATATTGGCACATGAGGAAAATGCTATCCTTGGATTTTAATTTCCACGTTTATGAACCCGAGTTCGAGGTAAATCCTAATGCATTGATGAAGATACCAGATGCCAAGGGATTAAACCCTCTTTTAAATTCCCAAAAAATGTATAATGAACAAGTTTTAAATGCACTCAACAAATTATCGGTGGAGGTGGAAGCAAGATTCTTTGGTAGAAACTATAGAATAAGGGCCTTGGAGGAAGAGATTGAGAAAAATAATGAGGATATCATTGAACGATACAAGGAGATAAAACTAAATAATTGATTAGTGTGAAGTTAAGGTATGAACTGAGGGATGAAAAGGTGAAGGTGCACGAAGTACAAAAGAAGATAGAGGCCATTTTATATGCCATTATCTTGAAACACTCAGACCCAACCCCACCTGAGTAGAAATACGAGTTAACCATGCACTACTTGGAAGACTTGACCCATATCCTCAGCATGGAAAGGCGGCCACTCACATTATAGTTGGCAGAAGAGGCATTGAAATGATATAAGGAGGAAGAAAAGATGATGATTGGGGAGATAGTGACTCAGTACTCTTAGTTCCTTTTTGCAGTAAAGACCGTCCCACAGATGGCTAAAGTCATGTATGAAAACTGTGTTGACAAAGATAGGGTAGAAAGCATATTGGTTACTACACATGAGGTGGATCTGAAAGAATTTTAGGAAAAAAACAAAGGCAATAGGGTGGAGTGTGATAAGATCATGTCCATGGTTGAGAAGAAATTATAAGAAATCAAAACCTTGTGGGGTTCAATTATGAATAGGATAAAGGAACTATAACCCCAAGTAACTCGTAGGATGGATGTGCTAGGAAATCTCATTAAGTAGCTGAAAATCATTGTAGATATGCTAAAAGATAAGAGTGATGAACTAAGTTTCAATGAAGTAAACACATTGGTTGGTGACCTAGTTCAACAAGTGCAGGGAGGAGTGGATTCCTGGGAAAAGATTGAGGCATTTGTAAAGGAGTTCCCACTCATGCAATAGTAACATATTCTTCCATTTTTCCATTCTTTATTTAGATTATTTGAATTCCACTACTATTTATTCTTTGAAGGATAATAATGTTTCTAAGGATGGAGAATATGCCTAGTGTGGGGTGATGTTGGAACATAAATATTGGCTAAGTACCAAGAGGTGTGCACACAAGATCAATAAATAGAAGGGCACTGAGGGAAAAGCACAAAGGAAAAGGGTTTAAGAAGGGTTTAAGTGAAACCAGGGCGTGCGCAGGAGGTAGAACAAGGGTTTAAAGGACTTATCCTTATTTGGCATCATGGAGTCACTTGAGGAAAAACGTGAGGACTTGACTAGGTGTGATAAGTGGATAAGGTGACAACTTGGAGCCTTCGACGCCAAGAAAATGATATTACATGCAGGGAATATTCCCAGAGGCATCATTATAATTAGTGGAAGGTTTTGCAAAGAGGATAAGAATTCACCATTGGAGGACCATGTTGACAATTGGCACATGATCTGATCAAGAGAGAATTCATGGTGGTGGATGTTGATCCTATTTAGGGAAGTGCTTGGGATAGGAACATAAGAGAGAGAAGAGAGAGGAGGATAAGGTATTTTGAAGGCCCTAGAAGGTACGAGAGTGCTAAGAGGAGGAGGGTAACGAGGTGATACGAAAATATTATAAAATGCCAATTGTTTGGAGCTCATGATGTTAGGGTTTAGAGTTATTGGTGCTGGAGGGTTATACGGGATATCATTAAGCATATGTATGGGTATTGGAGTTTGTAACAAGGGCTGTAATGGGGAAATCATAGTTAGGATCTCTAATCAGATGGGTTTATAGGGGTTGGATCTTTGTCATTTGATGTATATGGTCTGAGATGACCCTCTTGAATGTAGTGTGGTTAATAGAAACTCTTTTAAATCAATATACATGGATATATTCTATACATCTTGCTTTAGGTGTAAACCCTCATGTTATTTGGCTTATCATGACTCATATTTTGTTCCTTGTGCTTCATATAATGTTTATTTAGATTTTTTGATGCATTTATGTGTAGATCTATTAGTTATATATTTTTCCTTTTAAGTAGATGCATGCACTTCTATTTTTGTAAATAATCCTCCATTAATTGTGGAACTCTCTTGCAAAGCTTACATAAAAGGAGGGGCTCGACACCTGCGCACACCTCAGGTGAGCTCCCAACCTATGCTGGGTGATGGGCCGATGTGCTTGGGTTTAGAAAAAGGTATCGAGGCTAAAATAATGACTACAATCTCTCTCTAGAAGCCAAGGGGGTTTCTCTTCTGTGTTTTTCAATATGGGGTAGCTTAGACTGCTCAGGTTCCACATCCTCTGCATGAACCTCAAATCCTTCCTACAACATCTACCTCCATAAATCCATCACTCTTGAATCTTCCTGTTGTCTTTCCAAATCCATCTCCCGAGCTTCAATATAATTGATCCATCTCTCCTCTCTCTCTATTTCCACCGCAAGGTCCTCCATCCTCTACCACGTCAGTTTCTACGCCCTGTTCCTAACAATATTTTTTCCAGCCATGGGAAAGGGTTCCAAACTCAAAGTAATAACCAGGATCTTGATAGCTAATGGAATAACACACAAAAATATCCTCTAGGATCCCTTAAGAACTCAAACTTAGCAATCTTCTAGAAAGAATACGTAGAAATAACATATTAGACGGTATAACTAGTCAACACTCTACTCCACCAGTGATAAAAAACATGGGTCCATGTCATATCGGCATCATGCAACTACTGATATTCCTCCTGGGTCCAAAAATGAGGTCTATAGTACCAACTTGACCTTGATGCATATGTTGATAGCCATTCATACAACTCTACTGGGAAACAACAGAAAAAGTTCTAATATAAATCATGATACAAGTGATCCTCTACCCATTTACGTTCATCAAACTCATGTCAAATGTTAAATATTTAAGAAAACTAATCCTTTTTATTTTTGAGCCACGCTTCGACACTGTCCAAGGTTAAACGCTACATCATTACACATTTCTCTCACAGTAGCTTCAAAAGAGGTCCCAGAAATGGAACCAATATGTAGTCATTATTTTACCCTCAACACCTCTTTCTAACCCCAAGCGCGCCGACTTATCACCCAACCTTCGTTGGGCACTCACCCAAAGATTGTGTGGCCTCCAAGACCCTCCTTTATGTGAGATTTATAAGAGATTTTTACCATTAATGGAGGATTATTTACAAAAATAGAATTACATGCATCTACTTAAAAGACAAAAGATATAACTAACATATCTAAACATCAATGCATCAAAAAAGTTAAATAAACATTATATGAAGCACATGGAACTAGATCCAAGTCATGACAAACAAAATAACATGAGGGTTTACACCCATAAACAAGATGTATAAAATAGATCCATGTATATTGATTTAAAAGATATTCTAGTAGCCACACTACACAAAACAGTCATCTCAGACCATATACATCAATTGACATAGATCCAACCCCTGCAAAGTAATTTGATCAAAGATCCTACCTATGCTTTCACCATTATAACCCTTGTTATAGACCCCAGTATCCATACATATGCTTAATGATATCCCTTACAAACCTTTAACAACAAGAAATCTAAACCCTAACATCATGAGCTCCAAACCCTTAGCATTTCCTAACATTTCTGCAACACCTTGTTACCCTCCTTCTCTTAGCCCTCCCATATTCTCTAGAACCTTTGCACTACCTTATCCCTTCTCTCCTTTGTTTCTATCCCAAGAAATTATTTAAATAGGATCAGCATCCACCACCATGATTTCTCTCATGAGCAGATCATGTTCAAAGTGTCAATGTGGTCATCCATTGGTGAATGCTTATCCTCTTTGCAAAACTTTCCACTATCTATAATGTTGTCTCTAGGAATATACCCTATGTGGAATATCCTTTTCTTATCCTCCATGGTTCCAGGCTAGCACCTTATACACTTACCATGACTAGTTGGGTCCTCACGTTTTTCCCCAAGTGACTCCATGATGCCAAATATGACTAAGTCCTTTACAATCTTGTTCTACCTCCCGCGCATGCCTTGGTTTATCTTAAACCCTTATTAAACCATTTTCCTGTGCACTTTTCCCTAAGTTCCCTTCTATTTACTCATCTTATGCATACACCTCTTGGTACTTCAAAAATATTTAAAGTCCAACATTTCTCGTGGAGTTAATGTTACCCTCCTCATGTATTGCACACGTAGGAGGCCTTGCTGATGAGAAGGAAATATATGAGTGCATTGATAAATTGTTGTAATTATATGAATGGTGTGTGATCACAAGATGGAGTCAAAATATAGAGAAATATAGAAAAAAGGGTTGGAATGATAGGCATATTAAGAATACTTCTTTTACAGTAGGGAAGATGATGCTTTTGTATGAGTCCAACTTCCAAGTTTGCACACCTTCCTGGGAAGCTAAAAGTGCATTGTTTGGGACCATTTTTATTAATCTAGATACTGGGATCAGGTGCATGTCAGTTATAGGTGTTGGATGACACTATTTTTCCATATTACTTAGATGAGAATAAGCTAAAACACTATTATAAATAAGATTTTTTTGTTTATAATAAGGCAATATTGTCACTTAGATTAAATTTCCCTTTCTGTTTTGTTTTGTTTTGATAAGAAAGTTTACGTGCAAGAGTTGATTAATCTATTTTAGGCCAATGTACAAAGGACCATACATATGTGTAGTGTGGGGTGAAGTAGGTGTATGTGTACAACATGAAAACTGGAGGATAAAAGTGACTGGGAGACTAGTGAACGAGAACGTGAAGAAGTGAGATAATGGTGTGTGGAAGGAATCATGAGTGGGTGGAAAAGGTATGAATGTAATTAAATATGGAAGGTGTGAATGAACTTAAATTAGATGGAATTTCTAATCTAAAAACCACGTGAATGAAGAGCCACGTAGTGTAACATAAGGGAGGCAGGGAAAAGGTAGAATACTTTGTAAGTGGTGCAAAGGAAGAATGTGTGTGGCATATGAAGATGGATACAAGAGGTTCAACAACCTAAAAAGTAGTGGTGTGCCAGAAGGTTACATATTGCTGCATGAAAAAGGTACTCTTTTAGATAGAAAACACAAGAAAAAGTGCTGGAAAAGCATAAAAGTTATTTAAACCTCGGAAATAGTTGATCTGTAAACAAAAATAAAATCCTCTATTTATAAAAACTATTTACAAGGATCTTTAAATACTTGTTAGATTCTAACCTTTCTATCAACTGAATTTGATTCAAAAATATGATTTAATTAATGACCCAAATGTGTGTAAAAAATGATTTCAAACTAAATTAAATTGCTAAACATTCATTCATCTTAGTTATATATTCAAACCACTCTAATTTCCATTTTACCTGATTTAATCGATTTTTCGTAAATTTTCGTACTAATTAAATTTTCTTCCAATACTAAAATATAATTTAAACAACTGAAAATAATCTAAAACTAAATGCAAAAATCAGAAAACAAAACATTGGAATTGTTTACGGGGTTCAAAAATTCCTACAATCCTGGCTTCATACGAACCGATCCATTAATGTTTAGCTTTGCAAAAACATTTAAAAATTTGCAAATCAAATATTTAACCTTTGAAAACATGACAAAAGACTCTGAGAACCCGTGAGCTTTGAAAAACATCAACGTTCACTCCTTGTGTTTGTTCCCGTCTTCACAAGTTGATGTCTCTTTAGTTCTCTATCAAAAGCTACAAAAAATACTTTACAAAAAATCATACTAAATCCAAATTGAAAGAATAAATATACCATAAGGAGCGTCTCTAAATTTTGAGCATATTCCTAGTTTGCTCCAAAACTATTTTTTCTCCTAAGTGCTGCAATTTTGCATAATTCCAAAAATTGTTTGCTTATGGTCTATACATAGTCATCTACATAGTACTCTTTAAATACAAGTTTTCCCCTTATATAACATGTTGACCACCTCTGCCCCAATGGTCGAGCTATCCTCTTGCATCGAGTTTTTCAAGGAGTCAGTTGAATGACGTTCCAAGTAGAGTGAAGGTATCTATGTTGAGCTTGGAAGTGTGAGTTATGGGAAGAGGGAATTAAGGAGATCCCGAGTGGTGTGGTTGGTTCGCAGGATAGCTGGTAGTTGGCATGGCATGGTGAGCTGGATGTGTGGGTTGATTCACAAGAAAGCTTGTAGCACGTCAACTCGGTTGGCCAAGCTAGGGGTATCTTGACTTGGTGAGTCAATCTATCACCTAAGAATCTTGGTTATAATGCAATACAATACAAAGAATTTACAATATATGATTTGTCCCACATGCATCAAGTGGTGAAATACAAATGCACTTATATACATAAGCTCAAACATAGTGATATAAAGACCAAAGGGAAAGACACCCCTCTATAAATGGAGTGTGTTTACCTTGGCTAAGGGCCCCCAGCTAGTAAATAGAGGGACCCACCTATATGATAATGAGTGTCAAAGACCAGCATCACAAAATAATATTTTTTCCTTTTACTCCATATCACTTTGCCATGTGTCACTTCCTAATTGGCCAACTGACCCTAATTTTTATCCAAGTCAACTATAAACTTCTACGAATGGTAACTTTCTCCAACGAAGTCCATTTTTTGTGTTCAAATAGGTGATAGAAAGATCTCATAGTCTTCTACCTTACTATAATGATCTTCGGAGCTTTAGTGAAACTATTCCCAATGATTTGATCTCTTGATCACACCTCACCACTGAGAAGGATTTTGTTCCACAAAAAGTTGTTAATCATCTTCCTACATATAAAAAACACATACGAGATACATAGAAACAGAATTATGGATTATATTAATACAAATTATTGATAATCTTATAAAAAAAAATTGATTAGTTAAAAATATAAAGTTGTTCACCAAAAGAGGAAACTATCAACCGATACTTTGTGATTCTTCCAACCATTGAAAAAAACTGTGAATGTAGTAATATGTCATCCCAGTGACTGTTGTTACCATGATAAAAAATGATCAATCAAAAAATAGAAAAATTTCCGCCAAAAGAGGTAACTGTTAAAATGATACTTTGTGATACAAAATCCACTATAAAAACAATTCCACAAAAATAAATCATTATATAAATACAACTACATACCAATAATAGGTTAGTGTCAACTGTCCCTGTGAAATTTTCAATCACTGAAAATATCAAAAACACAATCCAGAATGTTTAGACTACCATATCTAAAAAATAGACAAGAGTCAACACTAAATCATGTGAATCTGTCAATAAAATATCTATCCCAATATTCTGAATTGTAAATAGGATAGAAGTAAACTTTCCACACAAAACTGTATACCAAAAATTGTGAAACTGTTATCTAATGTAAAATATCACTAGACATAATCCGTAAACTAGTTTATTAGTGCAATCAATGTACACCCTAATTGTAACCAGATATGATAGTTACAAATAAATGCCCAAAATACATGACTTAATCCATGAGAAAATACCTTGTGTGGACATAATAAGTTTGTATATTAATTACAATACAAATAGTTCCCCTACTTTTGCACAATAAAATTAACAATAAATATATTGAAATACAAAATCTGTTGTCAAAATGGATTTTGTAAACCTCAAATGTAAGAAGTAGAATCTTAGTCTTGTAAATATGTCCCTCATATCTTCCCTATAGGTTACACCATTATCTAGATTTCAAACCAAAAATGAATATGGGAAAGTTCCTTTCATCATTCAATGAAATCCCACAAAATGCTCTTAATAATAATATGCATGCTAATCAACTATGCGAACATGAAACTAAGAAATTTATTACCAACCAATTTAATCAAAATTTCCTTTTTTGGTGGTTTAATTTCTTAGTGTATACCTGGGTATCTGCATGGGTTATTTTAGAGATGCTTGGTTTCACATTTCTTCCCTTTCCCATAACTCTTCACTATTGTTTTATATAAAGCTACCAACACATATTAACCTAATGACCTTTCCTATGAAAATGGGTACACTATCTTTTGTCCACTTTTTTAGGAAACCTACCCAGCTTACCATTTTTACAACCTTTTGTATGAAAATGGTATTTCAAAATTTTTCCCAATAATTGTTTATTTTTCTAGCAATTAGCTAAAAAATGGTTAGATAATATGCAAAAATATATATGGATGCATGTACCACAAATTATGTGTATAATCAAAAGGACCATGGGAATATTTATGTTGTTTAAAATCAATGCATTTAATTTTTTTCCCATTACCATTTTTACCTTTCCTAGGCTGTGGTGGAGGTTTCTCCCTTACTGTCTTAGGTTTCCTAGAGCATTCACCTTTCTCATTCAGACCACCAAACTTGAATGCCAAACCAACACGATGAGGTATATCCTCTACCTGTATGGGGTTAGTAATTCGATGCCCTTCTTTTCCTAGGATTTTTCCAATAAATCACATTTTAAAAAGTAATTTTTGAACCTATTCCCTTAGTATGTTGTTCAAACTTAAAAAAAACACTTTCAATTGATTTGCAATGGGAAGATTCAACAACTAGAATAATACTTACATCACTTGAATTAGCTTATACACATGTGGGATAGGAAGGTCCTAGTTACAAAACAGACTTGTTTTTCCCCTTCCTGTCATCACCAGTCTATAACCTTTCCAAGGCCTCATCCTTTTCTTTCAATTCCATTTTTAACTTCTCACATTCCTCTTCCAAGAAAGAATTCATTAATTTCATGAGAGCATTGTTTTCCTGGATTTGGCAGTTGAATGTCTTAAAATCTTCTAGCTTTTCCTATTTAGACAACTTTCCCATAGTGCACATGTACCTATCCAGTCAAAACTGAACCAACTGTAGAATCTAAAGAAACAAACCATCAAATCAACTTGTTCTAATACCAAACATAATCTGTAAACACAAATAGAATCCTCTATTTTTAAAAACTATTTACAGGGATCTTTAAAAACTTGTCAGATTCTAACCTTTTTATCAATTGAATCTGATTCAAAAATATGATCTAGTAACTGATCCAAATGCGATTAAAAATTGATTTCAAAGTGAATTAAATTGCTAAAAATTAATTCATCTCAGTTATACATTCGAAGAACTCAAATTTCCATTTTACCCAATTTTATTGATTTTTCGCAAATTATCATACTAATTAAATTTACTTCCAAAACTGAAATTTGATTTAAAAAACTAAAAATAATCTAAAAGTAAAAGTAAAAATTAGAAAACAAAACACCAGAATTGTTTACGAGGTTCAGAAATTCCTACATCCTCAAGCTCATATGAACTGATCCATTAATTTTTTATATTTACAAATACATTTAAAAACTTACAGAAGACTCTAAGAAGTTGTGAGATCTGAAAAACATCAACGTTCACTCTCAGTGTTTGTTCTCAGCTTTACAGGATGATGTATCTTTAATTATCTATCAAAATATGCATAAAATTCTTTACAAAAATGGCATATGGACTCAAAATTGGAAGAATAAATATATCATCAGGAATGTCTTTGAAGTTTGAGCATCTTCCTAGTTTTCTTCAAGACCTGGTTTTGCTCCTAAGTCCTTCAATTTTGCATATTTTTAAAATTGTTTGTTTATAGTCTATACACATTCATCTAGCTAGTACCCTTCAAATACAAGTTGGCCCCTTATATAACATGTCAACCACCTCTTCCCCAATGGTCAAGCTATCCTTTTAAGCCAAGTTGGTCAAAGGATTGATTGAATGACGTGCTAAGTAGGGTGAAGGGATTTATGTTGAGCTCGACGGTGTGAGTTACGGGCGGAGGGAATTGAGGAGAGATTGAGTGGTGTGGTTGTTTTGCATGTGATTTAGTAGTTGGCATGGCATGGTGAGATAACATTGTGGTGGTGTGGACTGCTTCGAAGGTGAGTTGGTGACAGGTTTACTTAGTTAGACGAGCTATGGGTAGCTGGACTCGCCGATTTGGGCTATCACCTAAGCAACTCAGTTATAATGTAATATAATAGAAATCGTTTAAAATATATGATATGTCCCACATACATCAAATGGTGAAATAAAAATGAACTTATATACAAAATCTTAAATATAGTGATATGAAGATTGGAGGTAAAGACACCCCTCTACAAAAATACTGTGTCAACCTTTGCTGAGTGCCCACAACCAACAAATAGAGGGGCCCACCTATTTGATAATGTGTTTTAGAGACCAAAATCAACATAATATTTTTTTCCTTTTTCTCCATATCAATTTACCACGTGTTACTATCTGATTGGCCAGTTGCCCCTAATTTTTCTCCTTCAATTGGAAACTTCTATGGATGGTAACTTTCTCCAACGAAGTCCATTTTTCATGTTCAAATAGGAGACAAAAATTTATCGGAGTCCTCTAGTATACTGTAATGATCTTGGGAGATTTATGGAAACTATTCCCAATGATTTGATCTCTGGATAAATAGTGGTATGTGAGTATAATTAATGCAACTGGAAATTATAAAATCAATAAAAGGGTAGGAATGAAGTCATTCATACCTTAAATTGAAGAACTTGTGTGAAAGAGTGATCAATTACAACATAGTGTGAAGCATGAAGAATGAACCAGAGAAATAAAATAAGTATCAACCAGAACTGATCGAGGAAAAGAGAGAACAAGAACAAAACCTTGACTGAAAAAAATCCTTGTGAGAAGTGGAAGCTAGACAAAGGGTTTAAAGGAAATAAAATGACGTAGGGTTTACAGGTGAAGACACAGAGCTAGGGCATAAAATATCATAGTTTGAGTTAGGGCATGAATTTGAAGAAAACAAGTGCAAAGATTGAGAAAGATTTTGGGAGATTGAAACCGTAGGGACAAGTTGAGTATGTTGTATATTTATAGCACCTAAGGCACACAATTTATAGGATCAAAGGAAGTAACCATCACATGAAGTGAAAAAGATAAGATGGTGCCAAAGAAAGCACCAAAGAATAAGAATTCCATGGAAGAGTCACCTAAAGATTGGTTTTATGAGATGCAGTATCCACTAGAGGTAGTGGTAGGATAACCTTGGGTATCACAACTTTGAAAATGTAAGATTAGTGAGTATAATCATCAAGCACAAGTGCATGAGGAAGACATAAATAAGGATGTCTTGCAAGAGTTGAATATGAGGAACAAAGAAGGGAAGATTGTCTTAGATGACACAGTTCATAAAAAATTGGAAGGAGTTGGGGTATTTTAGTTGTATGAGCTACCTTTCTTTGGGAATCCCACTCATGTTTTTCAATGGCTGATGTCATGCATGCACAAAGACTATTTTACTTGATAGGAAGAAATATTTGACTAACTTTCAAGTTAATTAGCAGGGTGACAGGGTTGCATGATACTGGGGAATAAATATAGCTTGACTTGCATGATTAGATAAAGATAGAGGAAACATCCACCAAGTTGTAATATCAGATGAGAAGCCAAGCCTTCAACATTGATAATATTACTGACCCTATCATGAGAGTAGCTATGTTTTTGGTTAGTTGTAAGTTGGGATCCTCTAATCATTGGACAGAGGTAAACAAGAAATTTTTGCATATCATGCATAAGATGACACACAAGACCAAGTACAATATTGTGTTGTATACAGATGAAGGAATTATAGAAGACATAAAGGCTCAAATGGAGAAAGGAGAAAAAATTAATTGGGGATCCATACTTGTATTGATTTTATTTTGGTAAATTGGGGTGCCACCTGGACCAGAAGATAATATGTGGGAGCACCCCATTAAAGAAATTTCTCTAAAAAAAGGTTCACCAAGTATACTTGTGATAATGTAATTACCAATCCTTACAAAGCATGCATTAAGAAGTGCTATAGGAGAATGCACGAGGAATTTGAAAATGAATGGTATGTACCAAGAGAATTACCGACATTGCTAACTAGATAGGAGGATTTTGTAGTGATTCAATGCTTCAACCTTGTGAGATTCTTGCTGAATAATGGGGAAATGGGGCCATAGTGCAAACTACCATTTACATACATAGAAAATTATTTCAAGTGCATAGTGAATATAATCAAGGACACGTAGAACTTGAATTTCAATGTAGAGAGGGTTGATTCAAACTACCATACATTATATAACAAATACAGGTATGTATCAAAGGAAAAGTATGTGGAGACTATAAAAAAAGGCAACATGGACCTTAGTCTGATTATGACCTTGGTAGTTGGCAAAGAGTCGTGCACATTTTATGTCTTCCTATGATCAAATTTGAATAATGGGAAGGAGTTCGATGCATGCAATGTAAACATGCCATAGCCACCAAAGAATGATACAATAAATATTTCCAAGTGACAAAACAATCCCACTTTGAAGGAGGAAGAGGAAGATATAACTGAGGAGCAGTTAGTGTTACACCCCATGATTTTTGTCTATTTTTTTTAAGGATAATTTTTAAAATGTAAAATTTTTACAAGGGCAGGGGTACATGCAATGTTGCATAGCTGAGTATGCAGCTACACATGCATGTGTATATCCTGAAAATGATATATGTATTTACATGTAGTTGCATGTGAAACCACGTAACACCGCTTATTGTCCAACATTCATAAAGTATTTAAAATTTTACAACTTATTCTTGTTCACTTATTGTATGATGTCATTTTATTTTTCTTCGAGAAATGGTTCATATTATCTGTCATGGATTGATTGTTATATCAGTGACGAGTAGTAGTTTCACACCTCGCTTTGTTAATGTGTTTGAGGCAATTGTGCATGGCTAGGATACTGCAACTGGCATGGATATTAATATGTTACCTATCCTCTAGGGAGGAATGATTTGCAAAGTATGAATGCAGTCATTCATGGTTGCAAAATATATATTATTTTCATTATGGGAAAAGGTAAATTAGATCATGTTATTCTACTTTATACTTCCAGTCTAGCCTAATTGAAAATGGTATGTGGATCATGATTATATGATTGCAGATTACCTTGGATATTGATTAAATTATGAAGGCATTAAATTACAAAACAAATATATCAATATTAATGTGACTATATATATATATATATAGTTGGGCACCCTAGTATGCAACCTTATTAATCCTCGACATAGATAATAAGGGACCTATGTATGATTATCTAAGGTTGATGTTTTTGAAATAATATAAACCTAGTCAATGAGGGTGAGTTAGCACCCACCTCCTTCATAGCTCGAACTACCTATCAATATTTAAAAGATGGGCATTTAATGACCACCGAAAAAAAAATTAAGTGGGAGATAACTAAGTTTGGAGGCTTGGTCAAAATTAATGGCCAACTATTTTCATGTCTTTGTTAAGTGGAGTTTGGGGGCAATGCTAAAATAAAATGGGAATAAGTGGGTGGCGTGGATATTGGAGGGAAAGGAATCGCCACCTACATGTATTAAATGCCTTGAAACTAGCTCCACCACCTCAGGAAAACCACAAGGTGGTTTTAGGGAAAAACTTGAAATGTGTTTATTTTTGTTATTTTTCATGTTTTAAGAGTTGAGGTTTGAGCTCTACATTTTTAATGACATTCCTATTATTTTTCTTCTAGTCAATTTATTGAACTATTGCATGTATTCAGTATCTGGGAGTTGAGAAAAAATTGGGAAAGCATTAATAGCTTGGTTTAATAAGTAAGATGGAGAATCTTGGGGTTTTTTCTCTTTGGCGTATTCAATTTTTGGATATGTGGATGAAAATTAAGATTGGAAACATAAGGATAAAGGAGAAGAAGAAGTGGGCTATCGATTTCAGGCATGATGAGCTCTCTCTCTATTAATAGTTTGCTCCATTTATTATTTGTGTAAACCTAATCCCTGCATTTAATTATTTTTATTTTTTTGGAAATGGGGTTTTAGGAAATGCACCATATTGTATTTTATCATTTTTGGTTTCATTTTTTTTATGGGTTTGAATGAATTTATTGAAAATTTGTAGAGATTTGAATAACTGTTGTTTGTGCTAGTTGAAAGAGATGCATGCTTATCTAGTTACTGAGTTCTTATGTTTGATTTTATAATGGTACCTATAACCTTAAGTACTCTACATATATCCTTTTACAATTCTATTGATACATTCATGATATATATAAATATGAGGTTATAGTCTTATGAATGAAAAAACCAGAAATGTGGGGTGTCGATTGATGTATTTTCATATATATATATATATATATATATATATATATATATATATCGAATCATTGGAATTGAGTGTGGATGTTTTGTTAAACCTTTATTAGGTTGGGAGAATATGGTTAGGATCTGTATATCTCCTTCTTGCTTGACAAGTAGGTGCTAGCTGTATATGGTGGTTGTAAGAGAACCTCAGTCTGGTCACAGAGTCGTAGTATCTTGCTTCTTTGATAATCTTATAGACTAGAATTATCTAGTTGGTATTGTTGGTATGAATTCGGGGTTGGAGTTGAATGGTATCTTGTTATCATGTTACTTAATGTCGCTGATGATAATGTGTGGGGTCTAACCTTTTCAAAGATAAAGGAACTATGTAGGGTTACACAATTATATTATCTGTGTTATATTTATTCTTTGACGTTCAGACATACTTTGACCCAAACAACACACATTACCTAGAATTCAATTAAGGGAGATTGGGTTTTATCCATGTTTTTTTAACTGTCTCGAGATCTATCACTAGAAGATCGATTCGACCTGATAAAAATTAAGGTAAACCCATTTTATTAGTATTGTGGGTGGCAACCTAGTAACATCTAATCCTTTGAAGTTCTTTGGATTTGTGTGTTTGATTTAATCGGTTGTCGACCTGGCTATTGCCCTGACCATGGAAATATGGACAATGTTAAGGTAACATTATAGTATTTTGCATTCATTGTACATTCTTGTTCTTATTGGCACTATGATAGTCATTGATAGTTGTCTGATCATTTATAATAGCCTTCTGTGGTGTGGACTTAAGAGTAGGGTTGATTTGTGGTAAAAAAATATTTATCTTAAAAAATTTCAAACTTGTTATCCTCAGCTGTGATGTTATCAATAAATATTACTATTATTTAGCCAAACATTATCATTTGGTCATCTTTTTTGGGTTTGGAATCATGAAATTATTATGTCGTCTAAAACCCTTATTGGGTGTGGACCTATTTTACTGTTACGAATTATATAGTGATGTAGTAAGATGATAATCTCTAATACATCTATATGATATAATTACTCAGATAATGAGTGTAGTCTGTGTTAACATAAAAAAAATGACATTGAGTGATTAAGTACCATTGGTTTCTATATTTAATTGATAGAGTAAATAGTATTAAACATGTATTTAATTGATAGCTTAAATACTAAATGTTATTAATATAAGTTATTGGGATTATATAATATCGATATATTTATCATACTTATTATATAAGTTTATAAATAATGGTTGATGATAAACTATATTACATGTTGTTACTTATACAAAAGTAAATGGATTTGAAGGAAGATTATCAGTACAATGAATGCCAAGTATTTATCTTGTTGTGTTACAATTGTAATATTGTGTTTTGGTAATTCAGTTGAATGATTTAAGGTAATGCAACATTTCATTTATGTGAATATTAAATGGCATAAATCATTAATTAGGAGATAGATCTTATCATGCCAGTTCAGCTGGAACTGACCATGTATAATGGAGTATTTTCCATGTAGGTTATTAACATTGTAGGTTGATTATGAAGGGAGACATGAATTACACCTAATCTCACTAATATATCTTATGATGAAATCTTTAAAGTTGTTCTTGTTGTGAAAATATTAAAATAATTGTATTTTAGTAAGGCATGATGCTTGAAACAAGTGATTATTTTGGTAATCTATTTTGGACATGTATTAGTGATTATCTGTTGATGATGATGTTTTGAATTGAGAAGTGCAATTAATTGTATAATATTTAACTAAGAAGTGAAGGTAATACTTCGCTATGATATTAATTATGGAAAGGAATTTTTTCCAGTTATTAATAAAGTATTATCTCTGAGAATACATATTGTATTATAATCATTATTATCTCAATAATGACGATGTTGATGGTTTTCTATGACTATGTAATAAGTAATGATATAGAATTGGCAAGAGATTAGTAAATCAGTGATATTCTATTTATGAATCTATTATGAAATTTGTTGTTATAAACGTTATAATTCTTTTTATGTTGAAGTATTAATACTACTATAATTTTGATTTGGGATAATTAGAGAAAATATACTAAAAGAGAAAACTAGTAATATAAAAAAAATCATAAATATGGATATTAGCTTATTACCTATAATGATGAATTATACTTATGGTCCTAGGTAGGACAGTTACCCTAAATCAGCTTATATGTTTTATTCTCCTAGAGAATAATTGTTTCCTTCTACTATAAGTGGCCTATAGTTACATGGTTGAGTAGCACCACTGAATAACCCAATCACGATGGTAAGGAGTAAAGTACAAATGTACTTATTAGTAATAGAAAGTTGAATCAATCTAATAACGAATAAAGGATATTAATAAATGCTTAAGTTGTTAATTATGAACTTAATAAGATGGAAAAGAATCTATATAACTGAACTAGGTGAAGGACAAGTTCCTAATGATGAATGTGCCATCATAGAACCGAGCATGACATACATGTCTATAAAAAATTGGCCAAATTAGAGTAAGATGATGATTTTACTTTCCCGGATTCACCAAGGATCTAAGAAGCATAATAAAGAGGTGTTACATGTAGAATATAGTGTGAGGAAGAATATGTGGAGATAGTGCAATGAATTAAGTACCTCACACACACAAAAAGAGCCTCCAAATGAAGAAGAGTGCAAGCCGATCTAGTTATAGGAAAACCCCCACATCATTCATAATTTGGATGAGAAAGATGAATATTAGGTAGTACAGGAGGAACCACACGTAGATCAAGAACAGGAACACAAAGAAGATCTTGTGCATGAAGAGCATGAAGATCTTGAATAGGAAAATAAGATTGAAGAGTATATTACTCTTAGTGCAAGGGTAAAGGAGGTTGCGCAGAATTAAGATAAATGTTTTGATAACTACCAAGACTTTATGGTAATTTTGAATTTGTGTAGCATGGATGATGAGGTTGAATTAATAAAATTATAGAACACGATGAAGACAAATAAGTTTGAGCATGATAAGATTATGAAGGCCAAGTATGATACAATTAACGAAAGACTCAAATAAATCCATCCTATGGTAATGCAAAGGATGAATACTCTAAAGGGTGTTTCCTTAGACTTGGATGTGGTGGTTAAGGAGTTGTAAGAGAAGGTTGATGAGCTAACTCTAGTGGAGATTCCAGACATTATAGAGACAACACCAGAAAAGACACTAAGGATCTCGAGGGATGGAAATAGCTAAAGAGCGTAATAAATAGAGAGTTCCTAGAATTCTTACCATCACCAAAGGCCTAAATTTTAGATGCGCGTGGGGGAGTAAAAAATATTCATTCTCGATTCATTACAGTAACTATAAATAATATTTATTCTTTAGGGATTCTTTCATTCTTTCAGTTATTCCTTGAAAGACTATTCTTTGATTTATATTATTTCCTAGGACGACCAATATTCCTAGTGTAGGGTAATGTTGAGTAGAGAAAATGGGCAAGTACTAGCCATGCACGGAGGTTGAAGACCACATGAAAGGGGGCATGCATGAACTAAGAGTAGACAAATAAAATGTCAAACATGAAGGTTAATTGGAAGTGTCATGTTTGGTGAAGTATTATGGTGTTCTGGAGCATAGTCTAATGTGTGTGATCATAGTATGAGTCCTCCCAAGTTGAATGAAGGGTGTGATGATGTCAAGAAAGGTTGATATTATTTTTTAAGGGTGTCTAATTAGCTGTATGAGGTTAGCTTTGTCATTTCATGGTTTTTCATGATGTGAAGTGGTCATTCTAGGCCTATTCTTAGTCCTAGAACATGCAAAATGAGTTGGAGGTATGAGTTTTGGAGCTGATAAGTCCTATACAAGCATGAGAAAGGTGATGTGACATGATATAACTGGTTTATGATGAGTTTTAGGTTAGTTATCAGAGGTCTAATGATGTTTCATGGTCATTTGGAAGAAAGAAGGTAAAGACATGCTAGGAAAGCAAAGTTAAGTCACTGTGTTTGGAGAGTTCCAAGAATATTTTAGCATGGTGTTGAGATTGAGAAGTTAGAGGATGTTTTCATGATGCTTCATGATAAATTTTAGGTCAGTATGGAGACCATTTTTCAAGATACACCAGTTTTGGTAAAATATGGTTGAGAAGAAGGCCAAAATAACTCGAATTGGCAACTTCAGATACTCATTGTGAGTGCTTTTTATGGGACCCAAAGGTTTTCAATAATGATTCTCCATTGAGATAATATTTTTTTTTCAAAAATAATGAGGTGGTTTTGTCATCATGTTTTCATGAATGATCATTATGAAGGTAAAGTGGTTCAAAAACCTAGTTAAACCCTAGCTCAAAGTGACTTGGAGGAAATTAATTGTATGTACCAAGAATTGATTGATTTTAAAAATGTGATGATTTTAGGTTGTATAAGACTCCTCCATATTTGTAGAAAGGCATGATAGATCTTGTGAGAGTATGTGGGCCCCACTAAAAATAACAAGTTTGTGAAAAAGTTTTCCATTTAAGCTATTAACTAAATCACCATTTATGAAATCCTGGGAGTTTTACTAGATGTACAAGATATTTTCAATTCGTGGTTGAAGTCCTAGAGGGAAAATTGTACCCTATCTTTGAAGACTAGTCTTTGGGGTTGAAAAGGCAATTTTGAGTAGTCTTAGAGATTGACCTGGCTGAAGGCCTTCCACTATGAGTTGGAAGGAAATGTAAAATGTTATGGAAATTAGATTCAAATAAATTTCCAATGATATATTGTTTGAAATAAATCTTGGCAATGAATACTTGAAAAGAATATTTGACAAGAATCTTTACACAAAAATAAGATGATGCTTGTGTATTTTATTAATATCAAAATCAAGCATTATAAATAAATGAGAAAGCTGCAATAATTATAGATATTAGAAAAATTCTATCTCATCCAAAATATATGGAAACAAATCACCTAATATGATAAAATATGTAGGAATAACATATTTCCCCTAACTTCCCCTATTTCCCCTCATGGAAATCATTTGGGAACAAAATATGCAAGATAGAACATGATCCCAAAAACTTAGGGATGAGAACACTATCACTTAGTTAACTAATAACTAAGGATAACTAATACATATTGACATAATTTTAAAGTATTTAAATTAAATACTTTAACTTATTACATTTATTCAAATATCAACTAATGATGAATTAAGATAAGTTTTATTCCTAACATCCCCCCCCCTTAATTCAACATCGTCTCAATTGAACATGAGAAAAATTCTCTAAAACCCTCAATTTTACCTCGAGAAAGTGACTTTGTGAAGACATTTACACGCTGCATATCTGCTTGGAAATTATGAACATGTTTGCGAATGAAATGTACCTTCAACTCAATGTGTTTGGTGTGCTCATGAAAAATTGGATTCTGAACAAGTTTTACTACTCCCTCATTATCAACATGTAGGATAGTTGGATCTTTCTATGGTATTCCCAATCCTTCGAGTATACATCAGAGACATATCACTTCACAGATAGCTCCACATGCTACACGATATTTTGATTCTTTGGAGGATCTTGAAACATAAGTATGCTTCTTACTCCCCCATGATATCAATCCAGATCCTAAAAAGAATACAAATCCTGGAGTGGATTTCCTATCATCTATGTTTCCTACATGATATGCATCTAAATATCATGTCAATAAAAAAATATTGTTCTTCTTGTATTCTAGGCCATAGTGCATAGTTCCTCTGATGTACCTTAGTATCCGCTTTGCTACTTTCCAGTGAGAAACCCTTGGTTCTTGCATGAACCGTGAAAGATAGCTAACTGTATAGCTGATATTCAACCTAGTGTAAGTCAAGTAGATGAGACTCTTGATCAAATGCCAATAAAGAGTTGTATTTACTTGTGGTGATGTATAAGTTTGATACAGCTGAAGTCTTGTCTCCATAGGTGTGGAAAATGGCTTACAATCCATCATATTTAATTTCTTGAGTGTTGTCTTGGCATATTTCAATTGTGACACCAAGATATGGTTTTATCTTTGCCAAATTTCAAGTCCAAGACAATAATACAGAAGCCCGAGATATATCATGTTGAATGATCGTGTTAGATCTTTCTTTTTCGACTCAATCATCCTCACTAATCCTCCAGTGATGACTATATCATCAAAATATACTATAACGATCAATATATCCCCCCCTTTATTTTTGAGATAGAGATTAGGATCATATGGACTCTTATTGAATCCATGTTTAATGAGATGCTTTTTTTATTTTTATGTACCATGCCCTGGGAGATTTCTTTAGACCGTATAGTGATTTTATGAGTTCACATACTTTTTTCCTCTTTACCTATTATGAAAAAACCTTCTGGTTGAGCCATGTAAACTTCTTTCTATGAATCACCATTAAGAAATGAAATTTTCACATCCATTTGGTGTATTTTCCAAACAAATTATGTTGCTAGAACAAATATTAACCTGAATTTTTTTATCTTAGCTATGGGAGTGAAAGTATCCTCATAATCAATGCCTTCTTTTTGAGAATATCCCTTAACAACTAGTATAGAATTGTGTTTATCAAATTTTTCATCTGCTTTGTGCTTCATTTTGAAGATCCATCTGCATCCAATCAACTTTTTCCCTAGTGGAATACCTGTAAGTTGCCACATATTATTTTTCATAAGCAACTTATATTCTGCATCCATAACATCTTTCTAAGGTTTAGACTATAGGGCTTCTGAAATAGTGGATGACTCAGTAGTTTCAACAACTTTACCCATTAAGGCCAAATTGACCTCATTTCAAGCCATACTGCGAGTCCTCATTCCAGTGGTAGATTTTTTTAGGGACATTATCCAATTTTCCATCTCTCATCATACTTTTATACCATTTAGGCATATATTTTTTGGTTCTTATGGGAGGTTGAATTTAACCATCTTCCCCATCATTGCTGTCATCATCAAAGTGATTACCATCCCCTATTTTCATTGTAGGGATGATTTTTTCATCATGTGAGTATATGGAAGGAACATATGCTTCTTTCTTCTCAAAGAAGTCAACATCCTGACTAGTGTATACCCTTTTTATTCTTGGATCCATAAGTCTATAGCCAAGTGCTTCATCACTATATCCTAAGAAGATAAGTTTTTTTGATTTCATATCAAGCTTAGTTATTTGTTTCTTAGGAATGTGCATACTTGATTTACATCCAAAAAATATAAGGTGTGAAATAGATGGCTTATGCCCTTACCATGCTTCCTGAGGTGTTACTCCATCAAGAGCTATAGTGGGAAATCTATTTAGTAAATAAATTGTCATTTTAGCTACTTCAGCCCAAAATGTTTTTGATAAACCTGCATCATCAATCATACATCGCACCATATCCATGATAGTATGATTTCACCTTTCAACAACACCATTTTTTTGCGGTGTGTGAGGAGGAGCTATTTGACAATGAATGTCATGTGTTTTCAAAAAATCATTGAACTCATTGCTGGTGTATTCTCCCCCTTGATTTGAGTGGATTTTTTTAATTTTTCCTACCAAATTTTGTTTAAATAAGGGTTTTGAACTTCTTGAAATTTTCAAAAGCTTGGTATTTTTTAGCAAGACAATATATCCAAATTTTTTCTTGAAAAATCATCAACAAAGAGCATGAAATATTGAAACCCAGAGTGGCTAGGGTCTCATTGGTTTGCATAGATCGGTATGCACCAAGTCAAGTTTTTTCTTTAGCTTGAAATGTACTATGTTTGAATGGTGCTCTATTGTTTTTTTCCTACAAAATAATGCTGACATTTATCTGTACCCTTTTTTATAAGTGGCTAACCCCTAACCATGTCGTATCAATGAAGTGTGTCAAAATATCCAAAACTCACATGTCCAAGTCTTTTATGCTATAGTTGACTTGATGATGTATCCCTGACTACAAGTACTTGATCATTTCATTGAAAAAAATCCAACTGAAACATTCTTCCCACATTCGAAGATTTTTTAACAATTTTTTGATCTTCTTAGCTTATCTCAAATTAAGCACATATTTTTACTGCGTTTACAATCAAAGTCAATTTTGAGATTGTGATCTAATAATTGACTAACAGATAATTTTTTTTGTTAAACCAGGGACATAAAGAAAATATGTAATTCTACAATTATGATGCCCAAGTGGTAGTGAAATGGAGCCAATGCCTTCAACATTGTATGATGTATCATCACCCAAAAAGACATGATTTTTGGTGGGTTTTTTACTCATTGTGAAGAACCACTCTTTCTTTCCTATCATGTGTCAAGTTGCACCCAAGTTCACATACCAAATTTGATTTATAGAATTGGATACTTCATTTGAATGTGCATAATATAGGAAGTCATCATCATCAAATTGATCTTCCTGTTTGGCTATATTTCCTTATTGAGTTGGTTTTCTTCTTCCACTTTTGATTATTTTGTCCTTGTTTACTCTCTTGTTGGCCAATTTTTTTTTTTTGGTGATTAATATTTTTACCACTTGATGATCCTTGTTGGAATGTGTTGTACCAAAAATTCTTTAACTCATTTCCTTTTCAACCACAAATAAGACATTTTTGTTGGTCCTTTTAGCCTTGTTGAGTATTACCTTGCTTCTGAGGTTGTTTATTAGACTTAGTCTATTGTTGGCCTTTAGGATTAGAAGCAAGTGTCTGCTCTTCAGTTTTCACTAGTTGAACGAATAAATTCCTCTTGGTGTAGCATATTCAATAACTATTCAAAAGTTGTTTGACCAGTTATGTTTAACGTGGTCACAAAAATCCTATAAGGAGGAGGAAGAGATCTCAACATTATAGGCAAGAGTGATGTGTCAGTTACTTCTTCTTCCAAATCTTGAAGTGATGCACACAAAGTTACCACTCTTCTAAAAAAAATTCAACTTTCTCAGTTGGTTGCATTTTTAAGTTTAATAGTTGACTTTGGAGATGAAGTATTGTGTTCTTATTTTTTGACTCTTATACTATTTTCAACTTGTCCTAAGATTCGTTTGCTATTTTTGCCTCACGAATATGAGGTTGTACCTCATCTGAAACACTAAACAATATTATTAACTTTTATTTTTGATTTTCACGATCAAATGTAGCTTTTTGTGTAACATCTGTCATAGATCTTGTTAAGTGTACCAGAAATAACAGACCATAGATTTTCAAAATCAAGTTTTGTGTGAATTTTTGTTTTCCATGTTGGATAATTATCGAAATGCAAAATTTGATAATCTGACAAAAACAAATTTTGGTGTCGTAATAACAGCCATTGTGAAAACTGAATAATTAAAGAAGAAGAATTGAATAATTTCCCCCCTTAAAGCATACAAAACCCCCCAAAATAAATATTTTATTTATTTTGGGCATGCTTTTTTAGTCATTTATAATGAATTTTTGACACTATTGGGCCTATTACAAATTTTCTCTATGGCCGATTTGCAAAAATAAAATGGCTCTCTTGGGCCGATTAATTTTTTTTGCTCTTTGGCCTCTTTTAAAATACAAACAATCTCTAATTTGTGTAATTTTTACAAAAAAAATAATATTAAAATTTGAACCAAGACGTAGATCTCTCAAAAACACACACTATAAAAAAACGACACCTCAATCTGAGGTACCCATTGAAAGTTATGACTTTTTAAACTTTTGATTTCAATATCTTTCCAGGCCCCTTTCCAAATATGGATTTTTTTTTCTAATTTTTTCTTAAAAACGCCAACCAATTAGGGCTTACCTAGCTCATATGCACCTTTTTAATCTGTCATTACCTCTATCTCTTTGCATTACTCACTTTTATAATCCTTGGCCACATTTTTTTTTAACTATTTCTCTTTGTACGTAAGTATTTTTTTCTTGGGAAAAATCCAAAAAAGGAATCTTTTTCTTAAAAACATCGACGGGATTAGGGATTACCTGGCTCACATGCACCTTGTTTTCTCCACCGCTACCTATATCTCTTTGCCTTACTAGCTTGAATAATCCTTGGATGTAGTTTTTTTTTATTATTTCTCTTTGTATGCAAGTATTTTTTCTTGGAGGAAACTTTTTATCCCTTTTTTCAACGTAGTTTTTTCTTGCAGGTTGCAAATATTATCCACGTTGAATTTGTAGTTTTTTTTGGATGCAGGAATGTTAGAGAACATTGAAATATCATATCTTCTTCTCCTCTGGAAGGTGCAGGTTCACAGATAGCTTCCATTTTGGATTGGATCTCCCTTGCTTTTACTTAAACTTCTTCTAACAAAGCTTGGAAGGAGAATACAAAGTATAGAGAAGAAGAAGAAGAAGAAGTAATGTGGGGAGCTTGAAAATATCGGGTGCCCACAGATCAAAAATATTGGACATATTTTTTTCAAATGCTTGTAATTTTTTTTTTTAAATTTCAAGTACCAATAAATTGATAGCTACAGGTAAATTTAAAAACAAAACACAAAAGAACAATGTCTCCTGGTGCACCTGTAGGAAAAAAAATATTTAATTCTCTAGGTGATATTCAACTAAAAATCAACCATGATTTGGGGTGTGGAGTTGGGTAGGAGCTGTGAAACAATTGGGGGCATTTATGGCTCCTCCTAGCTCTGTAATTTCTCCAGATCTCCATAAACTTCCCTTAAATTTCCTACACTCTCCCTAGATCAGAATACCACTCCGATACCAAATCTTGAAAATGAATACTTGAAAAGAATATTTGACACATAATATTTACACAGAAACAAAATGGTGCTTATGTATTTTATTAATATCAAAATCAATCATTATAAAAAAATGAGAGAGCTGCAATATTTATAGAATATTGGACAACTTCTATCTCATCCACAATATATGAAAACAAATCACCTAATCTAAAAAAATATGAAGGAATAGAATATTTCCTCTAACTACCCCTATTTCCCCTCATGGATATCATCCAGGAATAAAATAGCAAGATAAAACATAATCCCACAAACATAGGGATGAGAACACTACCACTTAGTTAACTAACAACTAAGGATAACTAATACCTATTGACATACTGGTTTAAAGTATTTAAATTAAATAATTTAACTTATTACATTTATTCAAATATAAACCAATGATGAATTAAGCTAAGTTTTATTCCTAACAGTTTCTTGATGAGGTGTTTTTATAGGTGAACCAACTCAGTTTGTGAAGACCTAGTTTGACTGATTCAGGACATGTTTGCTTTGGTGAGAAGATGGATGTAGAAGACCCATAATTTTTCTTATCTAATGCTTTATATATATTAGAGAGTGAAGAGATATGAATTTTGTTCCTATTTAATGCATTTATAGGTCTTGAAAAGGAAATTAAGGGTGTAAACTAGTTGTGTTTCCAAAACTACTTTCTAGGAAGTTCAATTTAGTGAAGAGGAAAAAAGGTGTGGTTTACATTAATGGATGTTTCATGAGTTATATAAATCATGGATGTGTTTTCAGGTCACTTTATTTCCAATGAGTTATTACATGACATAGTTGAGGTGTTCTGGTGTGATCTTGAGCTTGTTTGGTGAAGACTAGTTCCTAAAAGTGTCTGTTTCAAGTAAGAAATGGTCCTACTTGGTAGTTTTATGAATAAAATGAATGGTGAAAAGTATTATGTGAGCATATATTATTTTTTATGTTTTATTTTACATGTGTGAGGTCTTTGGAGGTTTGAAAAATAATGCTAATATGTTTTTAGGTCCTTCATGCACTTGGTGATGGGGTTTTGAGCCTTTTTGGGCTTGTTTAGCTCTCTTGATGCATGACTGATCTACCGATCTGTCTTTTTTAGCTATCCATTTTATGAATTTGTATGAATTTTTTGTTATTTTGTAAATTTTTAATGGTACATATCTTGGGTTAGGACTGACCTATGTTATGTTTTTTAGTTGAGATGCATATAAAGTGCCCGTTTTGGTTCATTTTTAAACTAGTTAATCAAGAGGGAAAAATACGATCTAGATGAGAGAGAAAAAGTGGATCAAGGACACAAAAATAGAGATTAGAATGTGTGTGAATGTATGAAGAATTTTTAAGATCAGTCATTCAAACAAATTTGATATAATCAGCCCACGAAGAAGAAAAATAGAGTGAGTTAAAGGAGAGAGAGGTTGAATAGGGTTTGATGTGCATGTGAGCTGAACTTGGATCACAAGCAGCTATGGAATCAGCCTATTTTCAGTGGTCATTATTTTTCAAAATATCTTATGATGCTTCATATTCATATGATTCCTTTGTTTTGAGTAATATCAACAAGGGTTTATGGATCGGTTCTCCTTATGCGGTGGCTGTCTCACTAAACAAATATGATAGGATGTGTAATATTCTTGCAATTCCTTTCTTTGAATAACATAAGCTATGATTTTCAGTGGGTTTTCTTCCCCATGAGGATTTCCATCTTATATTTGGTGTCTTTTTTACTCTCTCTTTTGTTATGATCTTGTGAATGGTTATCACGCATCTAATATGCTCATGTATGGTTATGTATGATGAATGGCTAATTCAATGATGAATTCTAATACATGGTAATTGAAGTTAAATTTTTGAAGGATAGATTCACCCCCCCATTCCATTTTTCTTCCGAGAAGAGTAACAGATGAAATCACACACTCAAGAAGATAATGACTATAGAGATAAGTCAATGTGTGAAAGGTATGTGTGTGAGGAAAAGGAAGATCAATGGATAAAGGTTCACGCATGAACACATGTTCTAGGAGTTAGAAAAATTTCCCATTGAAGGATAAAAATATGAAAATTAGATTTTGTGTAGCATGCAAGGAACATCCAAAAATAGACAGAGTACCAACTATAAGTAAAGTACATGCAAAGGAGGATAGCTAAATATAGGATCAAGGAATGGATAAGGTTGTGCTATTTATAACTCAAGTTAAATATCAAATTAAGGATCTTAAAGGCATGCGACCTATATTAAAGACATATATTCTTAGAATTAAACTATGTAGGCGGTGAAGGAAAATTTTCTACCATATATAAATAGGTTTTGTACATTTTGTAGTAGAGAGTAAAATGGGTATGCATAGGTTGATAGTGGAAGAGATTGATAAGAGATATATAGTATGTAAATTATTAGTGAATGTTGTGCACATGGATGTAATCAACTGTAAGTATATGTAATGGATTGATTATGTGATGGATAACATATTATAGATTCTATTATTGGATGATTATACTCAAATATAATTGATTAAGTTATGTTCTTACATGTTATATTTGTTATTCTTAATTTAATGTTATCTTTTTACATGAGATGAATGACTAAATTCAAAACACACATTTAAATAAGTAACTAAAGAGGGACTTGATGATTGTGCATGCTTTAGGTGAGCATTCAAACCAATATCTAAATGAAGTGTCACCATGCCCAACTAGGTATTGGTAAATAAAGAATACACTTCTCATGAAACAAGGTACTTGCTTTCTTGAAATAGTAGATCTAAATTTGGGAGTCATTAGATGTGTAGAAAGATACCTCTAGAGGCTTAAATACACTAAGATACACACAAATATTAGGGAAAGAAGACCAAGATTGAGTTATAAGTTAATTAAATTTTCCCACCAGGTGTGCCAAAAATTATTGTCACCGGAGATTGTAACCTTTCTGAAAATAGGTTCTAACACCATTGGGAAACATGGAAAGAACTCCAAAGTGTGGGATAATGGTGCCTTTTAAGGTCAATATCTAGATAAGTGGTGCAGGGGCATCTCTCCTAGTTCTAAAAGTTTGGTTTATCATGTCAATTTTGGTTTGAAAGTTAGTATAGAGGGTCCTAGAGTCATTATAGGGTCTATATGATTCATTTCAAGGTGTTAGGTTAGCTCTAACTATTTCAAAATCAAAATTTTAGCTTTTCCCACAAAAATTCACATTTGAATTTTTAAATGGTTTCAAGTCTAGTTAGGATGCAAAAAGTTGTTGTAAAGAGAAAAAAATATATGGAATGCTTAGAACAGGTCTTAAAAGGGACTAAGAGTCATAATATATGATTAGGTCTTAAGTTCTTAAGAGTCTATTAAAAAATGTGGTTCTTAATATTGTATTCAATGCTTAAACATGTTCTTGTAAGAAGGATAAGGGATAAAAATTCCATTGGAGAAATTTTATGTAACTATATTATGTTGTAATTCCCATTAAGGGAAAAAATAATTTGAAGGAGAAGGAAAGAACATGATCCAAGAAGTTGAAGTTGTCCATTTCTTGTAAAAACAATTATAATTGCAGTAAAAAAAATTGTGTATGGAAGTTTGTGAGCATTTTAACTGATGTACATGACCCTTGAAGGTATCTCATAACTGGTAAGAGAATGTATTTTATTATTTTCTATTAATTTTTGAGTGCAATCCATAGATATTTCATTATTATTGCTTGCATGTTTTGTTATACCCTAGAACATGTTGTCGAGAGAACACATTCAACCCATAAAAAGTAGATTTGGAGTGGAACTGGATTAAAGGGAAATGGTTTGTGAATGGAAAAGGAGAACTATGCTAGAAGAAATCTTATGAAACCTTCATATCACTTTAAAACTAAAAATGAAACCTAAATTTCATTTTTGTCTTTTTCGAGCTGTGATAGGACTGATCAAACTCTCAACTAGGGATTTAGAACCAAAATTAGCAATATAGGAATATTCCACCAGTGAAATTTAATAAAACTTGATAGATATTTTTATTTCAAGGTCCTCTATCATATTTTAGTTATTTGGGGTTAAACTTGTACCTCTTTGTAAGGATATTGTGAATAGTGTTCGTACAAGGGCTTATTAGGCCTAATAGATTGTGAAAAAGTTGAGAATAGAGCATCTAAGAGAAAATTTGAAGGGCCAAACTTCTTAGAGACCTTAAATGGGATAAAGGTACATGAAAAGTAAATTATTTTGTTTTAAATATTCATATTTTCCCCTAAATATTGAAAAACATGATAAAAAAGGTTGCTATACAAACAAGCCATTATTGTCATTTATGTCTAGAGTTGTGATTTGAATATTCTACCCTCCTATCTCTAAATCATTTTTGGTATCAAATTCAGGTTAAAAACTTGAGAAAATTGGAAGTGTGATTCATTTCAAAAGATAAATGTTGCAGATAGATTGTTTAGGAAAGATAAGATGCCACATAGAAGAAATGTAACACAAGAGAGGGAAACAATATTGTAAATTATAGAATTCATTCTACATGAATTGATGAACCTAAAGTTTAAATTTGATGAAATAATCACAATAGTTGAAGCTATTCAATGAAGAGGAGTGGTTATAGGTGATGTGAATGACAGGGAAGAAGAACCACAAGTAGTTCCAACACATGGAGAGGTAGAATAACCTAAAGAGATTAAAATGGATAGGTCGCTTAAGGTGATTGTAGGATAAGAATTAAAGCCAAAATTGGACATTCCTACCTATACATGTAGTCTTGATGGAGAGGAAATAATTGACAATATAAATACTTTGGAAAATTATTTTGAATTTGGGAATGTTCCAGATGAGCAAAAGGTTACGTTTTCTTGTAAAAGGTTGAAAGAACATGAATTTATATGGTGGGAATTATTACAAGATGAGAGATTCAAACAAGGTAAAATAAAGATTAAGGAATGGGATAGAATAGTGGAAAATCTAAAGGCTAAGTTCTCACCTAGTGACTATCAGACAAATCTATAAAGGAAGCTTTTAAAATATGAAATAGAAAGATATGAGTGTTAAGGATTATACATAGCAATTCTATAAGTTGACAATTATATTAGGCCATTTGGAAGAAGATGTTGAAAAGATAGCAAGGTATTTGAATGGGATGAGATACCAAATTCAAGATGAGAATATCTTGGTAAGTCCTATAAGTTTAGAAGAATGTTATCAATATGCATTAAAGGAAGAAGAAAAATTGAATAGGAGACACAATCAACAAAATAAAGGTAGAGGTAGAATTTTTAGGGGAAGAGGTCAACAAGGTGTAAGAGGATAGTAAAAAATAATCTAAGGAGAGTTAAGTACTTCACAAGATCATCCATCTAGCTCAAGAGGAGGTTATAAAAGTAGGGGACATTATTTTAGAGGTACATGTGGAGCAACAGAAAGAAGATTCGGTGGTTTCATAGGTAGGTGTTATAAATACAACAAGTTTGTAGGCCATAGATCATGGGAGTGCCTAGAGGATTAATCATCAAGTAGTCTAAGGAATGAAGGAAGAAATCATATTTCTTAAGGGGTTGATGAAGAGTAGTGTATGTTCTCATCAAGTCACTTGTAGAACATCTAGAAGTGGGAGAAATCATATTAATGAGGAGATTTTTCATCAAGTAGTAAGGAATGAGGAAGAGAGTGTATGATTTCCATCAGGGGTTGATGAAAAGAGGAGTGTATGTTCTCCAACATCTAGAAGTGGGAGAATCTTTATTAATGAGGAGATTTTTTTATCAAGATACCAAAAGAGGAGCCACCACAAAGAAAAAACAATGTTCACGACCTCATACGAATGTCGATGTGAATGTTGTAAGATGGTTATAGATTTAGGAAGTACATATAATCTGGCTTGTGTTAAAATTTTGAATAATCTAGGATTGAAGAAGCTACGTCACCCTACTCCTTATAAGGTTTCATGGTTGAAAAAGGTAAAAAAAATATTGGTTAGTGAGAAATGTTGGGTGGAATTTCAAATTGGTAGGTACAAGGATAAAGTTATTTTTGATGTAATACCCATGGATGTGTGCCATATGCTTCTTGGTAGGCCTTGGTAGTATGGTAGGAAGAAAACACGATATGGAATAAATAATGTATATATTTTTGAAAATGATGGAGTAAGCCATACTTTATTTCGTATGAAGGAGGATGAAAATGAACAAAAAGTTGAATCAAGTGTGATGGTAATTGGAGAAAAAGAGTTCTTGAAAATAATGAAAGAACAAGAAATAATATTTACATTAATGATTAAACAAACAATAGTAGTAACAACCACTACGGTGGATGATCTTCCACAAGAGATTCAAGACATGTTAAAGGAATATGCAGACATCATAGTGGATGAACTACCTAGTTCTTGTCCACCAAAGAGAGATATAAGCCATCATATAGAATTTTTTTTCGGGAGCATTTTTTCCTAACAAAGCAACTTATAAGATGAATCCTAAACAAAATTAAGAAATTAAGAAACAAGTGTAAGAATTATTGGATAAAGGACTAGTTAGCAAGATCCTCATCCCATGTGCAGTTCCTATAGTGTTCATACCAAAGAAGGAAGATGACTGGAGAATGTATACTGACTCCGAGGATATAAACAAGATCACAATCAGATATAGGTTTCCATTCTCTAGAATGGAGGATTTAATGTCTTTATTTAGTGGAGAAAGTTCATTTTTAGAGATTGACCTCAAGAGTGGGTACTGTTGGAGCTCAAAATTACACCCTGTATGATCATTGAGGATCATGAATTCTAAGGTAACATGGGGTTGTCTCTTAGTTGTGGGGCCTGTGAACTAAGATAGTCCTTTAGAAAAAGACAACTTTCTCTACCTATTTCCAATGATACACTACTCCTACTTATAGAAATTAAATTAATTCTCCAAGGGACTATGGATAGAAGGAATTTCATATGATGTATCCTATACTACTGGAGGTGATGCACCAAAAAGAGGGTGGAGAGACACTATGAATATAGAAAATGAAGTCAAAATAGTAATGAAAGGGAAGATATGAATGTCACATTCCTAAAATAATCTATAAATTTCAATCCATGCAACACAACAGACCTAAATCTCATACAGTAAAGAGAGGATACACAAATACCTGCAAAATCATGAGAGGCAAGAAAATTGCAAGAAAATACAAGCTAGGACAGATTTGGAGTCACAAAACCAGTATTTTATTGCTTAGATAAATGCACAATACATTATATATGAGATATCAAGAAAGATTCACCATGAATAATTCAAATATGAGGTCTGAGAACAATAATATAGAATGCAACTCCTTACGAGAAATTACACAAGTATTACAAGAGTCCAACAATGTCTAACCCTTTACAAAATGCCCTCTTTTACAATAAATAGAATTTGGAAAAGAGAGAGAGGAGGGAAACTCAAGTTCTACACTGAACCAATAATAAAATTCAATAAATAGCTTACAAATATAAAGGAAAACCTATAAAATCCCATTCCTTCGTGTTGCTTTACTTGTAGAAGAAGAGATTTGATCTTATGCCTCTATTAATGAATTTTACCTACATGGGACATGTTTATTGAATGTTGGGAGTGTTTTCCATGTTTTTTCCCAATTACACCTTCTAACTCCAACATTTAAATAATTATGAGTGTGGGGCTTAAGAAAAAAATCCAACAAGTATAATTTTTTTTAGATTTGGTGCACTAGAGCTTGAGATATAGCCATGCAAAGTTTGGGGTTTCGAGATGCTCAAAATCAAATCTTTTAGCCACTTTTCATGTTTTAACTCACATTCTGCAATATGAACATTTCCCCCCTTGAATTTTTTCCATGTGTCCCTTTTTAATTGGCTTGTGGGGTTTTTTATTAAAGTGGGGAAATAGATTTTGAGTGGAACAGGGTCACTGGTTCCCTTGGTGCCTGATTTCTCTGCAGTGTCTGCAATGAATCTTGCCACGTCCTTCTCAAGCTCGAAGAGCTTGGTGAGCTCCTCACTTTTCTCATTTCCCTTATACCTCCAATCTCGGCCACATGCCATGATCGTATTGGATATGATTTTTTAAACCTGCGGGAAACTAGTTCCCCACATTCTGTTGTGTTTTGTGTGCTCTCACAACCAATATTCCATTTCTTTTCGAAAAATTGGGTCCGCGGGGAGCTCAAGTCCTCACTTCTTGTTTTCCTTTTGGGTCTCCAAAACCTAAACTAGCTACATTAGCCACTCTGCACCTGCTCCAATGCATTACGAGGCGCAATGCAATGTGGAGAACCTAACCCTGTGGGGAAATTGTTCTCCGCATTCTCCTTGTGCATAATTTTTTATATCAGATCTGCAATACAAAGTTCACGACCATCATCCTTAGAAAATTGACAATGTTGGCCACCTAGTGAAATTAAGGAACCAAGGCCCTATACCCGTTTTTCTTCCAAAATATGACTTTGCCATAATACACTGGGTCATTTCATTATGGGCGCAAAAGTTGATGCCCTTGGACCCACAATACATTGTATTTTTCCCCCAAACTCATTTTTCAAAATTTCCACTAACTCCTATATTTTTTTCCTTGGGTATGGAGTTAGGAAAATATAAATGAGATGCCCTAAATCCAATTTTATCTAGTATATCCATTTTTAACCCAAATTGACTAAGTGCTTGAAACCTAGAAGAGGAAAAATTCACCAAACACTCCCACAAGCTTCTAAAACACTGCAAGTGTTCCAGAAACATGGAATTTACCTGTATTACTCCATATTCAACATTGAAGCTCTGTAAATTTTTCAAGTCCAGTTCTCCTGATTGCTCAATTTTTGTAAGGGGTGAAAAAATAGACAACATTTTTGATGATTCACAGGGGCCATCTACTTGCAAGATGAGTTGATAAGTTTCCTTAAAGCATCCATTAGGCATGGAGTCAATATAGAAAACATGGAAACTGATATGAAACCTTGAAAATATGCCCATGATCCACTTGAAGTGATTCTTAGACCTGGAATTGATCTTCTGCTCAAATTGTCCATCTCCTTATAAGAAATCTTTGGAATAAGGTTTTGTGAGAGTGGAAAATTTGTTTTGAATCTAAAAATCTTATGTTGTGTCCAATGCAAGCAATGAAGAACTTGAAATAAGTAAAAACCCCACCTTAAATGCACCCACTTGACCCTACAACTGATCTTGTTGGAATTGAGTGGATAAACTATGAAAACTACCCAAAAATTTAGTGTTTATTTCTTTGTATTTGATTTTCATATAGCACTGCAACTATCTTTAACCATTTTGAATAGATTCATGGTAAACACTATGTAACAAGAGCATATAACAAAAACAAAAATATTCAAATAAATTAGGGAAAGGAAACCTATTCTACCAATAATATAATGTGTTGAAATCACTTCGAGGAATTAAAATCCTAAAATATTATTTAGAAGATGCTATGACATATCTTAATGAGAGGGTTTGAGATGAATCCCGTTAACCGAGATTTGAAACATATTACCATCAATTTTAGATAGCTCAAATGAGTTAGCTTCCTTATAATCAGTGATGATGTATGGTCCACTCTATATTACCTTAAACTTGTAGTGTCTCATTGGTTTAGCTTGGTCTACATCCCGCATCAATACTAGATCTCCAACCTTGAAAATTTGAAACCTAGCCCTTTTGTCAAACCATTGTTTTGTGGATGCCTGATGTTATTCTAACTTGAGCATGAAAATATTCCTAATTTCTTCAAGATCTATCAATTCTTCCATTCTAACTTCCCTTTGATCAACATCTTCAAATTCTAGCTATTGAACCAACTCCAATGAAGGAAACTCAAGTGACAACCGAATTTTGGCTTTTTTACCATATACAAGCTTGTAGGTAGAATTATGAATTACTCTTTTCATTCTTAACCTATTAGCCCATAGAGCATTTCTCACCTTCGTGTGCCACTAATTTTGATTGATGTTCATTTTCCTCTTCATGATCATAATCAAATTATTTTTAGTAGACTTTGTCAATCCATTATCTTAGGGGTAATAATTAGAATAAGACTTTGAATAGATCCTGAGACCAAGATCCCAATCAAAAATATTTGATCCTAAGAAATCCTTTGAATTATAATAAATAGTAGTTTGAAGAACACCAAACCTTGATAATATCTCTTGAAGGAATTCAAGCATAACTACTTCAGTAGCTTCCTTCAATGACACAACTTCCATCCACTTGGTAAAATAATTTGTTTCTGTTAAAACCCACTTGTGACCTATACTTGATGGAGGATTAATCATGCTGATACAATCTAGACCCCACTGAGAAAATGATGTATTTGTTTGGATCAGATGAAGTGGTAGGGCAGCCAGCCTTTTCTTTCCGGTAAATAGAGCACATTACTTGCACTTTCTCACCCATTTGTGAGCATCTGCATATAAGGTGGGCCAAAAATAACATGGTCTTATAATCTTCATGGTTATGGCTTTAGAAGAAAATTTTCCACATGACAAGCGATCATGGAAACCTTTTCTAAAACTTTACAACATTTCTCACCTTTGATGTACCTAAGTAGCATTCTATCAATTTTCCTTTTGAACAATACTCCATCAACTAGAGAATATGGAATATATTGTAACCTTAGGTGTTTTATTTTTTTATTTTTCAACCCCAAAAGAATAAGCTCTTGTAGATAGAAATTTAGTCATATCAGCAATCTATCTATGATCATATGCTAAATCTCCTCCATCCTGTTGAAAATCAAAATCATATGGAAGTTCTTGATTTAAGAATGAGGTATCTTGGCCATTATGAGCATCCAAAGATATCTATTCACAAATTAATCTTCCTCTTACCATCTTTTTAGATTTGATAGACATGTCATATTCCATTATCTTAGTTACCCAACTATATCCCTTCTCACTAATTTCTTCTCCCATTATAAAATATCTAACACTGGAATGTGAAACTAGAATTTTGATGTGATTAGTGACAATCATACTTTGGAATTTTTTAAGATCTCTCATAATAGAAAATACTTGTTTCTCAATGTGATTGTACTTGAGCTCATAATATTTTAGTGTTTGACTGAAAAGGGCTATTACTTGGTCATTCTGCTGGGTTAGAACAACTGCAATACTGGATTCAACAAAATAAGAATATAGAATAAAATATTTGGCATAATCAAAATTAATCAATGTAGGAGCTTGAGAAATATCTTGTTTTATCCTATCAAAGCTATTCTTCCCTTCAGTTGTCCACTTGAAAAGTTCTGAAAATTTTAGAATGAATCTTGACACAAATTAATCTTCCCCAAGAATGATTGCAACAACTTCTTGTTAGTTTGAAAAGAGAGAGATAAGATAGCTTATATTATTTCTAGATAGATAGAAATACCCTCCTTTGACACAATATAACCCAAAATATTTCCTCTAAGAACCAAAAAATTGCACTTTTTAGGATTGAGAGACACACTAAATTCCTTGCATCTTTTAAATACTTTCTCAAGGTGGATGATATGATCTTGACTGTGCTTTGAAAAAATAGTGATATCATCAAGATAGACAAGGATAATTTAGACACCAAAATTGGGTCCCACTCCCCTTGGACCCTCGTTGAATAACCAACTCAAACATATTTACCTAACCATGGTTGATTCCACCCCACATTAATATTGATTTAATTAACTTATTGAAATTAATACTCATCCTCACAACATTCATTAATTAATTATTTTAATTAAGATAAATTTCCACCTCACCTAGCCACCTCACCCTAAACCTATTTTTAGCATGTTTCCATAACTAACTGAGACCTTATCTTAATTGTCTTAATTAGCTAAGATTTGGTCTAACCCTAAAAGCACATGCCTAAGATTTCTCTAACCACATTCCTACTCATTAGAAGGGAAGCTTCCATTATGATCCATAAGAATAAACCAACCTAGCCCAGGAAATTAGAAATCTCTACCATTTTTATTAAACCTAGGGAATCTCACCTTAACCAATGCTGGTCATCCCTACACTGACGTCGGTTAACCAGAAACCACCGTCGGTTACCATTTATTCACCTTAGCAATCTTGTTTTTAGGTTGGCACATTCTGAGATCAAGGAGACAAGAAAAGAGTTATATGCAAGCAAAACCAGAGTATTTTCACACACCCAGACATCCACAACTAGCACCAGGAAAGATCTAGAGGTATTGCACTCACAAAAGCATTCCAGGAAGCACTATTATGACACCAAACACCATTCTTCTGATCAACTGTTGTCACCATTCAGTCCATCAAAACTTGTATCACAGTAAGCATACCTTTTACCAACATAGTCCATTTCAGTATAATAGCCTTTGTTACTTTTGTTATCAGTTTATACTATCACATGTCCATTTCCCATCTCCTACCTTCTTGAAAACTCAGCCATTACTCTACCCAAACCACCAAATCACCCATTCTCACCTCCTACCTACCTTTGAGTATACCTGAGACCTTTACAGACCTTCACATCCCCTCCTTTGGCTCTATCTAGCCTCACCTAAACTTTGTAACAAAGTTTTTATTGAACTACTATCACCTAACTATACCGACACAGGTTACACTTGATCGTCGTCGGTCTCTCCTAAACCATTGCCAATCATACTAGACTAACGTCAATCTCTGTGTTTTACACCTATGTCAATAACAGAGCCAACCTACCTTTTACAAAGTGACCCAAACAACCCAGTACCTAACCTTTACCAGTTCCAACACCCTGACACCTACCCACCCTTCAGATCTGACTATAGCCTAGCCTGTTATATTAGATTTACTTATTGTTTTGAATGAGATACCTAAATCATATCAACTAAAGTAGGACTTTATTTTTTTCCTCACATTAAGTTTTTTTAAACAGTGGATTGATAGCCATCTAGGGAGTATCATACTTCCTAGATCTAGCACACGTTAGGTAGTCCACTGTCATATATTATTTAACTCCTCTTTTGTGATCTTGTTTTCTATCTCAGGTAGTTCCTCCCAGCCAAAAGGAATCTCTCACAATCAGCATTGGATTGAGAATTCAAAATGCATGTGATAACCATCAACTGACCATCATAAACAAGTATTCCTCCTTGGCCCTTACATTTATCTGTTTTGGTGAAACATTTTGGTACGCCCAGTGGGACCCATCAGTGGTTCCATTCATGATCCTCATTCCTAGGTGAAAGTTGTGTGTTTTGTTTCCCTTTAAAGGCTTACACATTAATCTCCTTCTCTGGTAATCCTCTCTTTTTTCTAATTTCTCTAAAAGAAACATTCCATCTTGGTGCATTTAAAAGGAATCATTTTTCTTTCTTGATTTCTACATCTAGTGAAAGAGCATACCCTCTCCTATTCACAATTTGCTTCATCGAACGTAATTCTTCGATTTGGGCTTAAAATTGGTTGTCATTAAATTATGATTTGTTGCATTTATCTCACATTAAAATGAGGGAAACCTATATGTTAGAAGTCATGCCCAGCTGATGGTTGACACAAAGAATCGTAGAAAGCACATTTTCTCTCTCTGTGTGTCTTACCAATCTACACAAAATTGAAATATACACATATTTCTTAAACAACATCTTACATGGGAGCACCTTTCAGTGATCACATGATCAGAGGATTGGTAGGTACTCCCCATCTCGTTACTTCTGTCGAGTCATTACCTAAGAGGAAAACCCACCCCCGGTATAAAATAATCTGAAACCTCTCCTTTTATAATTCCTTCTTCGAAGGAAGCCTTCCTCACCAAAAACTCTACTATAAATTCATGAGTCAGTATTCTAAATAGCATAAGCTCAACACATTAAAAATAACTTGTTAGGTACGTGTTTTTAGTGTTTGATTGACGTGCATTTTTGAGGTGTGAGGATACATTTCTCCATTTTTCCATTCTTTTACCTTGAACACTCGGACAATCATAGTTGGAGTATTCTGACTTCTTCTGAGTGTGTAAGGACTTCATTACATCATCTCAAGATGTCTAGGTTGATTATTTATCTAACTCAAATTCACAACAATCCATTTTTCTACATTTTTTCAATTTTCATAGTAACCGACATCAGTTTATCCACTGACTTTGGTCCCTCCTTGACTGGCATCGGTTTTCTATTCTTTTTGGTTAAATTTCCCAAAGAACACTTATTTCATTTTCTTTGCTGTCAAATTTCATGTGAGTCTCTATACTCTCTATGCTTTGATAAATAGTCATCATACAACTTGTTGATCTAACCGTCACCAGTGTTTGCCTCATTTGGTAAAATTGTTCCTGTCTCATAGTAATTGACATCAGTTACCCCTGAACGGGTATCAGTCATCCTTAACCATTTTCGGTTACCCTGTGCTAAATCTCAGCTGATACATTGCCCAAATCCACCTATAGAAACCTATTTTCTTCATTCCCACTACTCTTTGTGCCATCTGCATTATACATCATCACCTGATATACATTCATTCACATGGTGTTGACTCACAACCAAGCTAACGCTCTTATATTCCATGCTAGTCTTCAACCACTCCTACTTAGTCCTTCACCACCCTCTGTCCTGCCACCCATGGATCCAACCCTACATACCACCATTATCACATAGGCGATGAGGAATTTTCATGACTTCTTGACCAGAATCCCACGGCCTTACAGTTCTACCTTTCCCACTCTTCCACCCGGGACTCCTCAGGTCAGTTGATATATGGCATGCTATATCCATCTCTCCTACCCTTATTCCCACTTTTGCATCAGCCCCTACTAATGTGGCATTACCATCACATGACTTTCCCCCCAGTGGTTTCATAGCTAGGCTCCATACCCTCTATGACCGTTGCATCTGCAGTATCAGTCACACCTGTAGTATTTGTTGTCCCTTCATTGACCACCCAGACCATAACCCCATTCGCACCCATTGTCTCACAGATACCAATTAAAACACAACCACCCATGGTGTTCAGTGACCCCTACTCCATTCCAGAATCTTGTCCTCTCCATCCCACAATCTCTACCCCCAATCACTACTAGAGTCACTGCGACTGTCCCACCTACATATACATACTATCAACAACCCCCTATCTCGTTCTGTCACCCATTCTGGATATATGCCCTCTATGTCGGTCCCCTATTCTCAACCTTCCTATTCAGCATCGCCATACACTGGAATGCCACCCACATCATATGTTTAGTACCAGCCCTCCTATGCCACAGGAGGAGCCCTTCCATCACAACCTACCAATGACCTCATCAAATTAATGATGGAAAAGATGCAGACACTAGAAGCATCAGTTTCCAAATCACGTAATTCTCTCACCTAAGATGAAATCTGTAATGAGCCCATTCATCCATCCATCCCTATTCGCCCATACCCTATACATTGGGAAATTCCAAAATTCAACCATTTCAATAGTAAAGAAGACCCGCAATACCATTTGCGGTCTTTCAAACATGGGTGTTACTTGATCACCCATGATGACACTTTACTCCTACAGACCTTCCATATGTCCCTGATAGGACCTAGCATTGGACTGGTATAGTGGGATACCAAGACACTCCATCTACTCATTTAATCAGGTAGCCCAAGCCTTCTTAGATCACTTCTCAATCAACATTGTTAAGAAGTTCACCATGACTGATCTTTATTCCACACGACAGTACGATGATGAGTCTATCGCTGACTTTATTCTCTCGCTGGCGCAACCTAATTAACCAGCTCACATTTCAATTAACTCAAACTGAACTCATAGATTTGTTTACTCAGGCTTGCACTAGACACATCTCACCAACCCTGCAGGTGTAGACCTTTTACACTTTTGATGAGGCATTCACCATGGCATGGAAATTGGAAATTTGTGCTATCGAAGAGAAGAAAATTCAGTTGCGTAACAAGAACATCACGTTCAAATCAAATGATGCTTCTTCATCTTCAAAACCTCAAAAACAACTATTCAAAACCCAAAGGATCTACCAATGTCGTAGTTCTCAAGGCTAGCCCCCTCATCAATCAAACCAAGCCAAACCTCCTTCTAATCTCTCTCCCATGTCCAAGCTTTCCAGTTCAGACGAGAACAACAAAAGTACACTTCAATAGGAGAACCTTATGCTTCTATTTTGGAAAATCTTATTAAGGCTGGTGTCATTACCCTTCCACCTATAAAACCACACACTGTTTTTGACCCTGAGCGCCCCATGCCTGCATAGTGCTATAAGGAACATGAATTTTGCAACTATCATCATGTCAAAGGTCATAGCGACAATAACTACATCACCTTCAAGAATATCGTCCAAGAAATGTTAGACAACAGAGATCTAGTCTTGGATAGCCCAAATGTTCCCACTAACCAAAACCTACATATCTTCAAGAAGCCATTCCCTAATCATGTCCCATATTCAATCAAGTTGGTGACACTTCAACCAATGATAGCAATGTCCGTGAGGTCCATGCTATTTTCAATGACATACCAGTTGCTTCCCAATTGCCTCATGTTCCTTCCATAGACAAAATCTTAGCCTGAGCTCCCCTACCTACATAAGAACCTATTTCATCTACTCCTCCACCCATAGAGGAACCCCCTTCATTTTCTCCTTCACCCATGGAAGAGCCTATAATTAGCACACCACCTTTGACCCCTCAAATTTCTGAGAAGTTGTCAGTGGCACCTCTCCTACTCATAGGAGATACATGTCCATAACCTAGACCATCACAAGGAGAGTCCACCTCATCTGGCCCATCCTCTCCTCTACCCATGGAGGATCCTATAGAAATACCATTTCCTTTAGATGACCATTCACCATCAGACCTGTAAGATCCCGTTGATATGACTTTCGTCTCTCTTACCCACAAAATCTAAGGCTAGCTATTTCCTTGTGTCTCAAACACATTTTACAAAGATTGCTACTTGATCCACATTATCCCCACTTACAACAGTACCATTTTCACACTTGGCCGATCACCTAGATTATGTTGATAGAGCCTTACTTTGGGGATGCCTTCTACTTCCTGTTTCAACCCAAATGCAGCTGTCACTCACCGACACCTCCACTATCTATCCAAAAGTGTTTCAAGTGACCAAACCAAACACAACCACAACTATTGCAACACCTTCCATGTCACCACCCATATCCCAACACACACCTCTTCCCACAACCCAACATACATCTACACCCAAACACCTACCCACGCCTATATCATCTCCCTTACTTAAACCCATCACTACCTTAGGGGTCATGCCAACATCAAGCCTTACTCACCCACCCATAAAATTAGATTTAGCCATGTCTTCCCAAACAAACACTAAACTTATTCCGGCTCCTAAAAATAAGACCCAACCTTCTAGACCTCATACACCAACCTCTTCCTACCACACCATTGTCACCTTCACCCCTTCCATCCATCCTAAAACCTCACCCCTTGACCCTGGCCAAGTAACCTCCTTCCACTGGTAAACCAAGAACATAGCAACCCACCTCCTCATCACAGACCTCTAATATACCCAAGTGATCCACACAACCTTTTCCATCACCTATAACCTTCTTACCACCCATACCACCACTACCATCCATAACTTCTTCACTACCCATGACACTTTCTTCTCTTCCACTCACACCTTCTACCCAACCTCTACTAACCACCTCCACAACAACTCGGTTACCCCCATGGGTAACCCGTCCTCTTCCACCATTTTCTTTTCCCTCTACATCGCATACACCCATGTCACCTTTTCCCAAAAAGGTGTAACCTAAAGCTAAGAATTCACTACTCTCCAATAAGGTAGTTAAACCAACCAAACCTTCCATTGCCAGCTCTTCTACCATGCCCGTACCCAATCAGATGTAATCAAGACCTAAGACCACCCCACACACCAAACTAGTGGACCAACCCACTCCCCCTCTTGTAAAGTCTCTTCCTCCAAAATCAGCCATACCTACACCTAAACCCACATTCACCTCCCATTTTGATCCACTAGCAGGGTCCTACGCTAAAATCTTAACCAATCTCCTTGAAACTTTTGTCATCACATTACCACCTCTTAGACCTTACAACCTACTCAAACCCAAACCAAAAGGGTTTGATGAAACTAAAATTTGTGCCTACCATTGTGTGCTAGGACACGATGTAGAGAACTATAAGGCTTTAAAAATTGCTCTTGTCCAATTATGTCCTCTCAAAGAAAATTTTGACGATGACGATCTTCTTGATGAGGACCCCATTTCACCTTCACCAATTTCCCTAGATCTTCTTCCATTACCTACTCAGTGAATCAATATCTCCACCCCCGAGAGCAACTCTTTGATCCACCACCTGAGATTCAAGATCAACATGATCAACATTGCCACCCGCACCTAAAAAGATAAAGGCAAGGAAAAGGCAACTGGCCCATCAACCAACCCTGTACCCAACATACCATCTGCACCCATACCCAAAGTCACCATTCGAGGTCATGCATATCCTATTTCTGATGGATTCACACATCACACAATGCTAAAATAAATACATCAATCCCCTCTCAAAATGTCTTTATATGACCTCGTCCAAACCTCTAGTCACATTGTCAAGCCCTCATGAAGGTCCTTCAATCTATTGAGGTTTTACCAAATGATCCCACACCTGTAGCCTCCATCATTACCCCTCACCATGCTGCCTCTCTCACTAGGTCATTTCCTTCCTCTACGCCTCCACTTACTCACCAAGTAGCTGCCCTCAGCTTTTCAGATGAAGAGATCACTCCCTTCTAGTCTGACGACCCTGACCCCTCTCTTTTCATCTCCATCTTTATCGATAATATATGCATATGATGCGTTATGATCGATGGTGGTGCTAGTATTAACATCATCTCCTCCCATGCATATGACCAAATGTTAATACCTACCAATTGCATGCATGGTAACCTAGTTATGCTACACTCCTTCAATGACGCCATGACCTCTACCCTGGGTACCATCATTCTCCATGTCCGTGTAGGTCCCCACACTATCCTGAAACTCTTCTATGTCCTAGAAGGGGAGTTATAGTATAACTTGTTGCTCAGCTAACCTTGGATCCACGCCATGGGTTTTGTCCCTTAGACTTTACACCGCTTCCTCAAATTTGAACATGAGGGACATAATTAGATGATCCCTACTGACCCATTACCTTTCAAGACCTGTAACATGCTATACCAACCCAATGATGTGCTTGTACCAGTCAAGGCATCTACCACTATCCCTACTTCACCTTCACCCACAAGCTAATCCACCAAGATTGCCACTACCTCCCCCACATCTAACCTTGCTATCCCTACTGCCACTGCAGCCTCTACCACTGACTCACATGTTTCCCCATCATCTAGCAAGTTGTCTATCCCTGCTACCCACATATCAACTACTGATCCCTTAGAAGGTGTTTTTCAATGCCTCACTCTAGGAGAATACCACCTATACAATATCAACACCTTCCTCACCCCACAAGAGTATGGGAACCTGCGTCAACACCCTAGTTATGACATCCACATCGGTAATTTTTTTCCTTATGGCCCTCCACCTTTGAAACTAATCTAACATATGGGGGACTTGATATTTCCACCTATAAACCTGAAACCTCCATCCCAAACCCAACCATTTTCATCTGACCTACACTCCCTCACTAACTGCCGCTTCACTCACACTTTCCTCCACCGGTGTGCGTGGAAAGGATTTGGCTTCAGATTTTACAAACAGGGCCACCATACTATCATTTCATGTACCTCTCATAAACACAATGACCCTAGTGGCATCAGTTTTGATGCACCACTTCCCAAGAAGGCTCGCATCAACCTCATTTAGAATGAAACACCTTCCCCACCTCATTCACCCACATTACCATCTTCACCTACATAATCCATAGATCCTAAATCTATTCCCCCTAAAAAAAATTTGTAAACACCATTTCCCTGGGACCTCTGACCTATCAATGCAATGGAGAGGCTTCCTCTTCTCTCCCATTCCTATATCCTGACATGATCGATGATGATACACCTTCTATTAACATCATTCAATGTCAGGATGATGAATCCATCCTCACTTACCTTGGTGTGAAAGATTCTTATATTCACCGGTCATTACCTTCTGAGACACAAACTATGTTAAATGAATCGACCATTGAAATCAACATTAACACTTAGGATGACCCCCACATTCTAAAGATATGGCCACTCCTTAGATGCTACTGAATAGGAAGCCTTCACCTCTTTCCTTCAACACCATATCAACGCGTTTTCCTGGTCCTATGCCGATATGCCGGTATTGACCCAAAAATCATGGTCCACAATATCGTAACCATTCCTAATGCCAAACCCATCAAACAAAAGCTGTGGAAAATACATCCTTGCATTACTCTTCTGGTCAAAGAAGAGCTTCAATGCCTTCTCTCATTTTCCTTCATCTTACCCATTGACTATCCCCAATGGATTTCTAACATCGTTCATCACAAAGGTGACAGGGGGACTCCGCATTTACATGGACTTCTGTGACCTCAACCTTACATTTCCCAAAGACAATTTTACCCTACCAGGCATTTACCAACTAGTTGATCTCACCGTCGGCCATGAAATGCTATCACTCATGGATGGTTTCTTAGGTTACAATAAAATATTACTAGCTCCAGAGGATCAACACAAGACTACCTTCATCACCCCTTGGGGGACTTTCTACTATCGAGTCATGCCTTTTGGCCTAAAAAATGCTGGTGCTACATATCAGTGAGCCATGACTTACATCTTCCATGACATCATGCATTGCATATTGGAAGATTATGTAGATGATCTACTTGCCAAATCCAAACATCGAACCATAACACCTACCTGTCCTTAAGGCCATCTTTGACTACCTCATCAAGTATTGTGTTTGTCTTCAACCAAAGAAGTGCATCTTTGTGGTACTTTCCAGAAAACTCCTGGGTTTCATCATTTCTTTGCGTGGAATAGAAGTCGATCCTACTAAAGTCAAGGCTATTCTTGGAAATGCCTCCACCCACTAATCTCCATCAACTTTGAATCCTACAAGGTAAGTTGCAATCTATTCATCATTTTATCTCACAACTTTTTGACCACTGTTAACCATTCCATCATCTTCTCAAGAAATACATGTCATTAAAATGGGATGATGAATGCCATAGGGCCTTTGAAGCTCCAAAAACAATACCTCCTTCAACCATTAGTGCTCATTCCCTCCTAAGGATGACCAGCCCTTTTACCTATATATTTCCTCCACTGACCATTCCTTAGGTGTCATGCTTGCTCATCGTGACAACCAACACTGAGAGCAAGTGGTTTATTACATAAGTCGTACCCTTATGGACTACAAAACTAGATATACCCATGTTGAAAACTTTTCTTAGCCTTAGTTTTCATGTCGCCACTAAACTCTACCATTACCTACTCAACCACAAAACCTTCGTCATTACTAATACTGACCCACTACACTATATGTATGCCAAACCCTATCAACATCAACATGCCACATGATGGGTTATGCTTCTTTCCTACCTCGACCTCAAATTCATTCATCAAAATTCCATCAAGGGTCAGGCTATCGCTGACCATCTGGCCAACGCACCTATTTCTAGGAATCAACCATATAACTTTGATTTCCCAGATGAGTCTATAGATGCCCTCTCCCTACACAAACATGCTTATCAAATGAAACTCTTCTTTGATGGCTCTAAGTGTCAACGTGGGGGTGGAAATGGTGTTATCCTCATTCCTCTTGATGGTGAACCTATGAATTTATCTTTCAAACTCCATTTTGATTCTACAAACAATATTGCTGAATACAAAGCACTTGTATTGGGTCTCCAGGCTGTCTATGCCTTAGATGTTAAGTCAATCAATATCTTTGGTGATTCTCAACTGGTTGTAAACCAAGTCTATGGTATATACCAGTGTTGTAATGAGATACTTCAAATGTATAGACATCAAATAGATATAATTTTGACCACCTTTGACTGTTATGAACTTCGAACCACCCCACGATCTACCAATAAATTTGTGGATACCATGGTCTATTTGGCTTCTCAGATACCTACTTTTCCTACTGACTCTAAAATATTTGTCACAATACAAAGACTAAAATCACCCTCTTATTTACCTCATGAGGTCTACTCCATTGGAACTGTTTCCCCCTGACCCACATGACCTTTGGTATAAGCAATATGCAGACTATCTTTCCCTTTCCATTCTACCTGCTGATCTCACTCGTAATGGACAATGTGCCTTTCTTAAAAGTGTCTCCCATTATGTCATCATGGGTGGTCTTCTTTACAAGCATGGCTTTGATGGCATTCTCTTACGATGCCTTACAAGTTTTGAAATTCCCTACACCATTAAGGAAGTCCACGATGGAATTTTTGGATGTCACTTTAGTGGTTTAGCTGTTGTAAAATGCATGCTTCACCTAGGCTATTATTGGCCAACCCTAAACCACGACTGTTGTGATTATGTCAAACATTTGTGTAAAATTCCAGCAACATGCTAATCTCCATCACACACCTAGTCATGCCTTACAGGTCACACAAGACCTTTGGCCTTTCTCTCAATGGGGTTTGGATCTTGTCGGTGAGATCAACCCCCATTCTTCGCAATGCCACCAATGGATCATAACCACTACTGAATATTATACTAAATGGGTAGAAGCCATCTCCCTCATTTATACAAAATCTGAGAAAATATGTGAATTCATCAACCATCACATCATTTGTCACTTTGGTGTTCCTCACCTCCTCATCATTGATAATGGAAAGTAATTCGAAAACAAAACCCTACGCAAACTATGCAACGCTTTTGGCATCCAACTTAGTTTCTCATCACCTTATTACCTACAAACCAATGGTCAAGCCGAATCAACCAATAAAACCTTGAACAAAATTCTTATGAAGGTAGTCAATGATACTGGGAAGGATTGGCATACACACATTCCTTTCTCCTTGTGGGCTTATTGCACTAGTATTTGCAATTCGACTATTGCCACACCCTTTTCTCTGGTCTACGGTACTGAGGGTTCTTACCTCTTGAAGTCCAGATTCCATCTCTCTGCATCTCACTCCAAGACATGCTCAATGACGATGACTTTTGCCAAGATCATTTGGCACAACTTGAGTTATTAGATGAACGTCATCTCAATGCTCTTAACCATCTCCAAATCTACCAAAAACATATCAAATGTGCCTATGAAAAACATGTTCATGACCGAACCTTTTAGGTTGGCGACCTCATCCTGAAGGAAAATCAACATGTAACCAAAGAGGAGAAAAGTAAATGGGGAAATTTTTCTCCTAATTGGCTCAAGGACCCTATATTGTTACCCATGCCTATGGGTTAGGTGCTTATTGTTTGACTTCACTCAAAGGTAAACCCAAACCTGAGCCCCTTAATGCCTTGCATCTTTAACCATTTTATTTTGACATCAAGTTTTATACCACTTTCTGTCAGTTGATCACTCATCCCTTGAGTGCTGTCCACCTTCCATATTACCCGTTTTTTGACAATCCATGACTAAACAAGAATCATGTGATTACCCATCACCTTTCAGCCTTATCTTCAATATGAGTACCACGGCTCTAATCATAGCATGATTCTCATGGATACTTTTGTCTCCTATAGGATGGAATCCCATGGTCATTCATCACTCAAAACCCCCCTTTCATAGTTAACTCCTGGGTACTATGGTTTTTTCATCCAAATAAGAACCTACTCTTCCTCTATAGTCTTGTCCATGACTTAAATGTCCAAAACAAAAAAGGGATGTAACTCCTTGAGTCAAACTTCCAGCAAAATATGACTCCCTCAAAAGGGACATCTCTTTTTTATATGTTATCATCATAAATAGACTGCTCCCTTGAAGGATAGCTATATAAAGTCATTACCAAAATATAATAAATATCTAGAAGCTTTCCACATCGATCAGCATTCATGAAGACCTCAAGGAGATAATATACTCATCCCATATAGACTTCCCAAATCGATCAGTCTATTAAAAACAAACCAATGAAGAAAAAGATGAAATTTTCATCATGGACTTGCCTATTTTTTATCCTGGGTTTCTTGTTCTGAAAAACACTATGTCGTACACTAAGTTAAGCTAAACCGCCCATTCTCACCTCCTTTCCTTTTTCACCCAATTTCCTCTTTCCTTAAGGGACTTGCCACAACCGCAACATTTTTGTGATTATGTGACTTTCTTCACCCTTAGAATGGTCTATTATGTAATGCCTTTAGGGTCTTATGTTCATGAGCCCCTCTTAGGTATGGTCGACTCATTAGGGTTCTTATCAATTAAGTGGTTCTTTTACTACCTCTTACCATTTTCCTCCATCATTACTTATTGATTATCCTATACAGGACCAGATCATCAACACCTATATTTAACAAATCACTCAACCATGCCTATGACCTAAACTCAACCATGCCTATGACCTACATTCCATCATGCCTATGACCTACATTCAACCATGCCTCACACCTACCAACCCATTCCTCTACTTTATCATAATCTTCCCTAGCTTATGGGAGAACTACATTGGCCTGAGGTCCCTTTTTTTTGGGACTATGTAAGCAGCACTTCAAGGGCATGGGGCCCTTGGAGGTTAGCTCGGCCACTCTTTACCCTAACCAATTCCCCTTTCACTTTCCTATTCTACCCTAGTTAGTTTCCTTTCTATATCAATAACTAGAAATTAAACCAAACACGCAACAATTGCTAAACATCTTTACCATCATAACTCATACATTCATTTCATCATGTCTACCATTTCTTTACCATAATCATACATTTTCCTACAAATCATCTTAACACAATCCATACCATCATTAATTACACAAATTAATGAATTAGAAATTCAATCAACCATAAAACCTAACTCCACCATGCCTAAATAAAACCTGACTCAACCATGACTCAATAAAAATCAACCTGACTCCACTGCCTAAATCAACCTAACTCAATCATACCTAAACCAACCTAACTCCACCATGCCTACATCAACCTAAATCTATCATATCTAAACCAACCTAACTCAATCATGCCTAAACTGACCTAACTCCACCATACCTAAACCAACCTGACTCAATCATGCCTAAACCAACTTGACTCCATCATGCCTAATCCACCTAGTTTCCATCACATACACAAATAATAACAAAAATTAAAATCAATAACCCCATCCATGCTATAAATACCATCAACTATAAATCAGAAAGTTTGTGTATACATACATGTGTACATGGATATAAATAAATACTAGTATCTCAAACAACCTCTCATATACAACCTCACCTCTCTTCGGCACGCAGGCCGGTATATGATCAAAAATACAAAACTATCATGTATACATCCTCACTCTCTTTGGCAACACATGCCAGTATATATCAAAAATACACAACTACACCAAAATGGAGGTATGTACAGCTATCAGGTATCCCCCTAGATATCCTCCATATCTGTCTCACCTGTCTCCTCCTCCTCCTCTATCCCCCATATGGTTTCCAGCTAACATCTCACCACCCACCATCGGTCCTAGCTAGATCTCTGTTGGTACCTCACCTGGGGCTAGCCTCTGTGAACTGGTGGCCTCACCCTGACCCTATCTTGGGGCTCAATGGCCCCCTGTGCTCTCCACACTGTGGGTGCGCTGACCTGGTCCTCTCACTCGAGGCCTGTTGTGCTCTATACTCTCCATAGGATAGGAAATCTATCCCTACAGCCATAAGCTGATTCTAATAATACCTCACCTCACCTAAGGAATCCCTCAATCTGCCTATAGGTACTGTCTGTGGTGGTGCCATCGGTCTCAGCCCCTATACCTATCTCTCGGACCCTGTCCCTACGCCTGTGCCTGTACTGAGGGACCCTATCCCGCCCCTGCCTATAACTAGGCTTGAAGGGCCACAACCTGTGCCTGTGCAGTGACTCAACTAAACCTATAAACTTATAATCTATACATGTAGGGTGGATACCTATACCCCATCCCCATCTCCACCCTATGCGGGTGCATTGTCCTTGGCGCTACCTGGGCCTGTAGAGTGGCCACATGTGCCTGCAAAGTGGCAACATGTTCCTCTGAACTATGTCAACTTCCCCTACACTATCCCTAACTATGTAACTAGGGTTGCCACCTACCCCTGGAGGGCATCTCTCTCCACTGTGATGGTGGCCAAGTCCAAACTACCCCAACCTTGATGGTACAGCTCATAGATGTGTTGCTACCCACCACTGTTTGTACCCATCTGTAACTCTGGCATCATCAATTCAATCAGTCGACCACCTACTCCTCCTACCCTGTAGGCACTGTCAGTTGTGGAAGAGGCATAGGCCTCTTCACGTCATCCCTCCTGTACTGTGGGAATGGTGGAGGTACATCCTGTAGCAACCCAAACTACATGTCTGACCCTATCAACAGGTATCATCTCGTGCTCTCCTGAACGGTGCCCCTCTATCCATCAAAGCAATTGTAGCTCGTCTAACTCCTCGGCCATCTACTTGTATGATGGAAATCCCACATACAGCCTCCAAATAATGTCTACCCTAGGAAACCCCTCTAGTATCTACCTGTAGTGGGCTACATTATGTGTAGCCCTGGCCCCTTGACACACCCCACCAGCTGGCACCCATCGCCTGTAACCAACCCGGACCATACCTAGCTCAAATGCATCTAGTCGAGGTAACCAATCGAACAAACACACACAATGTGATCATATGCCCAACAATGAAGAAGAAAGTGTAGCATAAGCTTGAACCTCAGTAGTCTCCTATAGGCCCATAACTCCCTGTATAGCTATACCAAGTAGGTAGGTGCCCAGGAAAAGTAGGTCCTATCCTCCATCATATCATGAAGGACTCCCATCGGTGATCATGGAACATCCCACCCTCTGCATCTGGCAGTGCAAAACAACACACTACCTCCATAATCAAAACCACTAGCCTCATCTCCTCGGGATGAGCCGTGTACATCTCTCCATAGCTCAGGATGGCACTATGAAACCTCATCTCTTGCCATCCCCTCTCTGAATACTATCACCATCAACTCCTCTTGATGCCTCTAAGAAATAGAATACACCTGTGCCCCTACTATCAGCAGCCATAGAATCTTGTAAATGTCCTCTAAGGTGACGGTCATCTCACTATGTCAGTAAATAGAATGTGTTGGTTACAGAATCCCATCTATCGATGAGAGAGACCATCTGAATCAGATCACGAGCTATATGCCTATAATGTTGAATCCCAATCAGACCCACCTCGGTCACGTGCCTCCACTCCTCATCACTGGTCATGTCTCCCTAAACATCTAGTAATAAGGGAGGTACCATATCCCACATCCATAGCTGGTCCCTCACCTGCACCCAACAAAACACACTATTGTCAAAACCTTCCCATACCAAACACATACTGTACCCAATAAACCTTGTCCCTAACCCTTATTACTTATTATACCCACTCTACCAATTTTCCCTTGCTAAACCAATCTTTTCATGCACCTTATACCTATTCCCTATTCATTACCCTTTGTAAACATATTACCCTTACCATTATCACTCCCCTTACTTCTATCTCCCATCCCTTACCCTTCTTTTCCCAGCCTTTTCTACCTATTGATCTATTCTCCTCTAAACCCAACCGCATCAGTTCCTTATGACTGGCATCGGTCCCTTGTGACCGACATCGGTCACCTACTACATAACCAATGCTGGAAGTTTCCAACCGATGTCGGCCAACCCTTGACCGGCATCAGTCACTTTCATGGAGCCGAATCCATTCAAACCCCCCCCCCCCCATTTTTCCAAAACTTTTACAAACTAGCCTAATCACCAATCCTACCCTACCCAAAGCTAACCTAAACCCCTCCCCACCCCTATTTACCCAACCTCAGACCTCCCCCCTCCCTCATTTCACCAATTTAACCCAAAAATTTAATTATATTTCCCTACCCAAAAACCCATACCCATATCACCCTTTTCTATTTGCATACGAAGAAAGGTTGAGAACCTACCTCATCCCGGTGTCATCGGCGTGGTGGAACAGTCTGGCCATTGTGCCAGGTGGTCCACCCAAACCCTCTCCCGCCTCTGTTATGCCTCCAATATCTCCACCAATCACCTCACTCCACCCGATCTCGTGGACCCATCTACCTGGCTCCTCTAACCAACCAGATCTATCCACCTCAGTAGGGTCTCGTCCCTCATACTTTTTTCTCAACAAAGCACAACTCGTTCAAAACTCTGTCATTTTTCCCACAAGTCAAAATGTACAAATGATTCTGTATTATACAGCTTTTTCTTTTTAATACCCAAATCAACATGACTGGCATTGGTCAATTCATTTCCTACCTAACGTCATCGGTCATTATATAACCGGCATCAATTACCTATCATACTCCTGTCAATACCTTTTACCCATTTCTGACCAAAATTTACCCTTCCCACCACCTCCTTGACCTTACCCACCCTTATTGCCACCTACCTCCTCACCCATATTACCTACACTCATCCTAAATTACGTTTAAGGACCTGTTGTTTTTACCCCTACCTCAGTCGTACCCATACCGTGATTTATATGCCTTTACCCAAAACATTGTTCGTGACCTTTGAACCCCTGTGCTCGTTATACCTTGTGGAGATATTACCCATGTTGTTTTTCCTACAGACTTTACCTTTCCTATTGTGGTGATTTTTATCCTGACCCAACCTTTGGTGTACCAAAACATACTTAAACGTTCCTGCACCTGACCTACGTTGTGTTTCTGCACCATATCCTATACCTTGGATACCAGAATCACTTCAACCTTGTTTGGATAGACCTATTGACCTTAGCCAATGTAACATTTGAAATCTTTTCACTCTGGTACCGTGCCGCAATTTATACGTGTGCATATGTTCGACTGGATCTACCTTTGACCTTGGCCCATTTCCTTATTTTCCTAATTTTCCCTTTACCCCATTACCCATTTTTACGTCCACCTACCCTACCCACACCTACCTACCTAACAGTTGATTAGGTGAATATCCCCATGTCCTCACTCATGTCTTATGATGATGGTACATGTTTTCCTCAACCTAATAGCCTTACCTTTCCTATGGTTGTGACCCTTATCCAAACAAACCTTAACCTTTTGACCTTTTGGATGTATCGGAACCACACCTACGCATTCCTGCATCTTACCCCATTGAGTGCTAAAACCGTATCCTTTACCCTAGATACATGACTTCAACAACCCTTGTTTGGATGATCCTTTATGACCCTAGCTAACATAAATTTGTTATGTTGAGAAACCCTGTTATCTCATGGCATTTCCTAACATGTGCATACGTATGAATGCTTTACCTAATCACCCACCCTACCTCTTACAATCACTATACCCTCGACCATCACCTTTTTCACACCTAACCCTATTTTCTCAAACCACCCACCTCCTCCTTTTGTCAAACCACTCACCACTTCCTTCTCTCACCTCATCGATTCCTAGTTTGAGGGGGGTTTCCTTCACCCACACATGGGGCAAACCGCATCTTATTTTAATCAGTTTCGCTTAACACTACAAGTCATGCAACAAGAAGGGGAAAAACGTAGACACCAAAATTGGGTCACACTCCCCTTGGCCCCCCATCGAATAACCAACTCAAACATATTTACCTAACCATGGCCCCTTCCACCCCACATTAATATTAATTTAATTAACTTAATTAAATGAATACCCATCCTCATAACATTCATTGCTTAATTATTTTAATTAAGCTAAATTTCCACCTCACCTAGCCACTTCACCCTAGACCTATTCTTGGCATGTTTCCATAACTAACTAAGACCTAATCTTGCTTGCTTAATGAGCTAAGATTTAGTCTAACCCTAAAAGCACATGCCTAAGATTTATCTAACCACATTCTTGATCATTAGAAGGGAAGCTTTCATTATAATCTATGAGAATAAACCAACCTAGCCCAAAAAATCAGAAAGCTCTACCATTTTACTAAACCTAGGGAATCCTGCCTTAACCGACGTCAGGCATCCCTACACAGACGCTAATCAACCAGGAACCACCGTAAGTTACCATTTATTCTCCTTAGCAATCTTTCTTTTGGGTTGGCACATTCTGAGATCAAGGAGATGCGAAGAGAGTTACATGCAAGTGGAACCAGAGTCTTTTCACACACCCAGACATCCATAACCAGCATCAGAAAGATTCATAAGTATTGCACTCATGGTGACATTCTGAGAAGCGTCACTATTGCACCAAGCTCTAACTCACCAATCGATCATCACCACCAACCAACCATTGGACCTGCAACATTGGTAAGTGCTTTTATCACGGATCACTTTCCTTCTTATCTTAGCTCCATAGGGTTGTTAGCATTTGTGTTATCATTATTCCATGAATATTCCCATTCCTTCATAGTCTACTCTTGGAAAACCTCAAACCTCACCCACTCTTTTACCAGATCACCTATCCTAGCCCTTCCACCTCTCTGAGTGTTCTCAACACTCCCGCAGACCTCGTCATCCCCTCCTTTAGCTCTATCTAACCTCACCTAGACTCTGTAATAAAGCTTTTATTAAACTACTGTCACCTAAATGTACCGACGCCGGTTACCCCTGACCATCATTGATCTCTCCTAAACTGTTTCTGGTCATACTAGACTGATGCCAGTCTCTGTGTTTTACACCTCTGTTAATAACAGAGCCATACCTTTTACCAAGTGACCCAAACAACCTAGAACCTGACCCTGACAAGTTCCAGCAACCTGAAACCTACCCATCCTTCAGATGTGACTATAGCCTAGCCTGTTATATTATATTTAATTATTGTGTTTAAATGAGATACCTAAATCATATAAACTACAGTAGGAATTTTTTATTCCTAGCATTAAGTTGTTTTAAACAGTGGATTGACAGCCATCTAGGGAGTATCACACTTCCTAGATCTAGCACATGCAAGGTAGTCCACTGTCATATATTATTTAACTCCTCTTTTTTGGTCTTGTTTTCTATCTCAGGTAGTTCCTCCCAGCCAAAAGGAAGCTCTCACAATTAGCATTGGATCGAGAAGTCAGAATGCGTACAACAACCATCAACTAACCAGCATAAACAGGTATTCCTTCTTGGCCCTTACCTTTATCTGTTTCATCTCAATAAAGTAAAGAAAATGGGAATTTCCTAATATGTATACATTTCCCATTTGGTTGTTAACATAGTCTTATACTGATCTTATTATTTTATGTTAGTTGGTTGAAACTAGAATATCCATCTAACATGGAAAACATCCCATCTCCCGCTACATTTTACAAAATCTTCTCCATAGAAGGTAAAGGATAATGATCCTTTAGAGATGCTTTATTTAAATCCTAAAAATCCACACAAAGTCTGATTTCCCCATTTTTATTTCTTATTGGAATGTTTTTTCCACCCAGGTAGAGTATTTGATCAGAAATATTATCTTTTCATGAATGAGTTTGGACAATTGCTTTCTCATAAGGGGTTTTATCTGGGATGAATCGACCTCTATTTCTGTCTAGTTAGCTTAACATTGGGATCTAGATCAATGGAGTGTTCAACTATATCTGGATTAAATTATTTTAAATCCTCATATTCCTAAGAAAATACATCATTGAAATTATGACATAAGGAAATAAAATTTTTCTTCTCGTTCTCTTCACATATCTTCCCATGTAGAAGTTCCTTTCTTGGTGCAATTATGACTGGTTGGAAATCTTCTTGTCTTGTTGCTATGTTATTCTTTGCACCTTTGAATTCATCATCTAGAATAAAAATATGCTCGAAAGTGACCAATCCATTTGGAAATTTGTTTTTTTTAGTTGAATGATCTGATCACTATAGAATTCTTGCAAATCAGATTGCATTTTTTTTGGAGAAATCAGCTTCATTTTGTATAAATTGGACAATCTATTTATCACTTTTAAAAACTTTCCAGCTAGTCTGATTATCTAAATTGAATTCCTAACTACCATCTTAATATGCTGCACGTTTCCCTTGATCAAATCTTTAGTGGGTAGAATTGAGAACAAAGAGTTGTTATTTGATCTGCTTCCTTGTTTAATTTTCTAGGAACAACTTGTAGATTAAGAACATCAAAAATCTCTAGTATATCCTAGACTCTGTGTTTGTAAGCCTTCAAAAACTTGTTATTTATATCACATTTCCCTCTAACCTGATGAATAACCAACTTAGTATCTCCACATAATTATAATTATTTTATTTTACTATTCTCAGCAATTAGAATACTGTTCACCAATGGTTAGTACTCAGCTACATTATTAAAACATGTAAATTGTAATCTATGAGCAAAGTAGAATTTCTCATTCATTAGAGATATTAGCACCACACCTACCTCAACTCCATTTCTACTTCTAGAACCATCAAAGAACATCTTTCATAGTCTAGGAGTATCTTCTTTGTCTTGCTTGAATAGTGTGGGTAGATTGGATCCTTCCTCAAGAATGGAATAAGTGCTAAGAACGGTCTTAAATTCTCAAAGTTCTTCGGCATAGGTATAAAATTTATTATCTCTCTCATCCCATTCATCAAACACAAGATCAAGCATGGAAGGAGAAATAAGCTACTCATCTGAAGCTAAGTCTTGTTCATGTTCCTCTGCTACTAGGTAATTTGATTGGATAGGTGTGGCATTATATGACTCAATATGGTAAGAAAATATAGGCTCAACTTGTACAGTGAATCTTGTACCATATCTAGTTCTCAAGAGCATGTGAGTCCAGCCCAAAGACAAATAACCACCTACCTTGGCAGTGAAATTTTTAGACAAGCATATGGAAAACATAGGATGCAAGTCAATCACTGATATGTCATGGGTTATGGTAAGGCTTGGGAAGGCATGACATGTTACTTCCATATATTTAATCACTCATAACACACCTACAGTAGACCCATCAAGTTGTAAATCACCCTTAGACACAAGAATGTATTTGAGACCCAAGATATAAGAAATTTTCTTCAGCATTACAGAGGTAATAGCTCTTGAATCTATTATGTAATTGTGAAGCAAATGTTTGCCAAAAATTAATGACATGTAGAAAGGAGGGGTTTTGAAAATCTTACTCACTTGCACATGGATAACAACATGAGTCTTCTTCACTGCTAGATCAGTTTGAGTAAGTTACTTGAGGGATTCACACAAGAGGTCTCACTATGATGGAATAGCCAAAGCATCCTGGATTGTGACATTGACATTTTTTTCTTCATTTGTTCAACAATATTCAAGGGAATACCCATAGGTTTTTGCATATATGGCACACTATTATCCTTTCTATATTGTTGCAATATTGGAAAAGATGGCTTTTTTTGGGGAGCAACTTACTTGTTCAAGACAGGATTGATAAGATCTTGAGACACCTTGCTACTTCTTGCATTTACCTCTTTTTCCTTGTTAGCAACATTACTTCGATAAGAGGAAGTTGAAGGTTGTGATTCTAGAATCCTTTTTTTATATCGTGTATTGTCAGGAATGCTTACTTGAGGTTTTCTAGAGCTTCCCACCATTTGATTGATTGTACAAAAATCACTAGCTCCAAAGAACATAAGATTAACATTAGGATTAACTTCTTAGACTACTTCTGCGTTAGAATTGGGTGCTTCTAGAAGTGTCTCTTATTGGCTGGTAGAACCTTGGACGACTTTAGAAATAAGGATTTTTTTAAATTTTTTTTATAACAATGTTCTCTATTCTAAAGAATCATAATTTAGAACAGACATTCCATGTCAATCAATCTCATAATAGATAACCATATGCAGCTGTAATGACTTGGTGAAACAACGATCTCTCATTTCATGACTCAAAGAAACATTGATCTCTCATGTTAACTCATTGAATTGTACACTAGGTATACTTGGTTCTTATACCCTTTTCGGGATGCTAAGTTTTCTGCTTAAGAGGCATATCTTAATACTTGTTACCAATATTCATCTAAAATATCACATCTTAAAACTAGGTGATGTAGGACAATGCAACCAAAAATTACAATACTTTGGACAAAGATTTACAACATACTATTCATGTTAATATTTAGTAGACACCATACTCATCAAACAGAATACATCCTTCACCCCACTTCATCTATTATATAGAATGGTCTTCACTGACTTTCATTAGTCCACTTGTTCAAGGTTAAACCCTATCCAAGGTTAGCAACATAGTCTAGGGTAGAAGGCTACTCATGATGACTAAGGGTACATAGACATACTCAATTGACCTAAGTTGATTCATGTGTGCCTAGTTATCCTAAGTTTTCATGAGTTTCCCATGAGACTAGGTCATACCTCCAACCTAACCTAGGGTATAACTAAGATCAAGTCCTACTTTATGTAAGATCTAGATGATTCAACTATGAAGGGTGTTGCAACATGTAAACTGCAACATAATATCCTCATGAAGACCTAAGTCTTCATGGAGGTATGGTGCTGCAGTTGGCATGTGTAAACATCCATTGGAGTCATCCCCTTTTGATGTACATACCCAAGAAAGAAGTTAATTACTTAATTATTTTCCTTAATTAAAGTCTAATTATAGAACCACACTGAATTCCTATTTTCATTAACCCTTAAGGTTGTCAGCAATAAATGAATTGCAATTTCTTTACAGAAACATCAAGGTTTCCTTTCAATCATTAACTTCCTAATTTAGGATACAATTTAAAATTGAAACAACATACTAACATTATGGTTCACTTATTTTACTTAACCATTACTTAACTTGTTTAAGTTCCGAATCAGATTCCTTTATATTAGACTTCTTTGAAATGAAGTCTACTATTATATATTTGTATATAACTTTATTTTTCTTAATCCCAATGAAGGTATTGTCAAGAGGAAGTACCTCTTCCTCTTTCAAGACAACATTAGGTTTAATTTCAAAGGATTCTAGAACAATCCTGATTATCATTTCATAATAGTTGTCTTCCTTTTTCTTATTAAGAATTAGGATTCATTGCTACCTCTTACATTATACAAGATATCATATTGGATTTGTACTTCCATTATCATCATTTTAATAAACCATAGTGATTAGTTAAATGATCAGCCATGAATGTAAACTTGATAAGTTACATTTCAATAAAGGGATATTGTATCTAATTCCCTTACCACATAGTTCATTTTAAGTCAAACTGAAAGGGTTCATTACAAATATGTATAAGAGAGAATTAAAATAAGCTTACTATTCCCTTCCCAGAATATACAAAGAGAATGACACATCAAGTACAGATAAACCCACAATATTTTCCATTCATCTAAGTGTAATACATACTTTACAAGTTCATCATTACAGACATCTTTAGAATCAAACAACATCAATAAGCTCAATTAAATACAAATCTTCTATTACAAATACATCTCAATAATGAATCATTTTTCCTCATAAAAGATCCAGTATTTAGGTAAACAAAAGTAACATCATAAAAGATCTTGTATCCTTTTATCACTTACGAACTCCATCTGCAGAAATTACTAGCATGGGTCAGTTCATTGAACTGAGCATGATAAGCACTAAACATTAAAACGATGTGATTTCAACTAACTGTTTCATAAAAATAACTGTACTTTTATGAAACCAGTTAAAGCATTATAGAAAGATACATCATAAAGAAATAACAGTCATGAGAGGAAGAAACAAAGTGATAAACCATATTAACATTAAGAAAAAATCATGGAGTAATCAAATCAATGTTCAACTGATGATTTCATGAAGAATTATTTTCTATAAGTAATATTTCATCCAGATCACTTACCACATTTCAACTATAGGTATTTATGGTTCATATCTTGATTCATTCTATCTAACCAAAAAGGAAAAGATACTAACTCTGATAATTCATAGAAATAGGATTATTTTAAAGAAACAATGATCCAAAATACTCAACATTAATTTACCCCATCTTAGAATATCTAATGCCAAGCTCATTTAACTTTATGACAAACTTTAGGATGAACCAACAACACCTTAAGTAAGAGTTTCTTATTTAAGAAACTAAATCCAAATTCAAGGCCAAACTCTAGCCTAAGTTTTAGGATTAACATCAACAGGTTTGATAAAGGATGTATATTTAATTTACATGCACTTGGAATTAGTCACACATCACAATAATTACATCCCTATCAAAGCATTAGTCAAGGAGAATAAGGTAAATATTTATCCTCCAACTACCCACTCTGTAATTCCTTCAAACTAATATAACTGAACAAGTCAGCTCCTTACACAAGAGTAATACATGATGAGAGAGAGAGAGAGAGAGAGAGAGAGAGAGAGAGAGAGAGAGAGAGAGAGAGCTTATATCTTCCTTCAGAGTTCGAAGAGAACAATATTGATTACCTTAACTCAGAATAGAGAGAAGGGATGACAACAAGTAAAGATGAGATAAGATCTCCTTATTCCTTCCTAAAAAGAGGAATACATATCAGGTTTAAACTAACTAAGAAAAATATTGCCAAGAGAACATTCAACTCAACAACCATTGAAAACAAAAATAACTATTCGATACTGAATCGATATATATATATATATATATATATGACTACAACAGGAAAGTCAGAAACTGAAAATAAATTTTTCCCATCCTACAAATGAGAACAAAAACTGTAGCACTGATGCTACAAAATGCAAATGGTTAATCAAACGCCTTCCATTAAAATAGTTCCTAAAGCAACAAAAGAAAAACAACAACTGAACATAAAATTCTTTCCAAACTTTAACAACATCAGCCTAGAAGTTTCTCTAATTTTACCAAACAAAGAGAGAGACAAAGTAGAGTTGAAATAAATTACTCTTATGCGGCCACAATTTATTTTCTAGTGTCAACACACATAAAGCTTACCCATCCCTTGATGGTAAAATGAAGAAAAGTGAATATAGGATGTAACAGTCATAATATACATTCAAGCCAACCTAGGTCCACCCTCTTCACAAGAACCAATGGAGCAGGCTACTAGTTTTAGAAGGAAAGAACCCAACCCAGATTTGACCATAAGGAAAAAAAACAAACAGCGACATGACCCCTAGTCAGGTGCTCAAAGTCAAGCTCAAAAGGAGAATAGCAAAACCAAAACATTCCAGTCCATTTCCTCAAGATTGACAAGACTGAACTAATCCATAGTTGAACCTAGATACCCCATTCTTACAATATCATCTAAACATCAAATTTAAATGGAAAGAACTGGTAAATCCAACAAGATAATATGATAAGGTAACTCTTGTAGTACGAAATCTCACTTTAGAAAAAATGCATAAAAATTCAATAAGCCTTTCCATGAATCACAACAATAGGATAACTATCAACCCTACTATCAGACAATATTGTAATAAGAAGATTCATTCAAACCCAAAATAGATAAGTCATTTAACAAATCTTCTCACAACTTACAGGTGCAAGAAAAAAAAATTGACTTCATTTAAGTTCAAGTAGAAGCTAAACATGATTTTATCAAATTTCAAGCAAGGGAGAACAAAACCCGAAACATAATTCTTCCATAGCAGTGACTTCTACTATTTAGCTTCAGAACAGTCCAACAAAATTTCACAGATTCAAAATATCTCAAGCTTAGCAAAAGTAAAACATGTTTACTATTGTTTTCCAACAAGAACAAATCCCAAAAAATTGAATCCAACTATCCATTTTAGCATAGTTCAAAAAAACATAACAAGATTTGATAATATCTCGAGCTCTACAGAAGTAAAACTTATTTCATACCTTCACCCAACAAAGGAAACAAACCCAGCTCATATTTTTATCAAACAATGAATCCAAGTAGGTGTATACAACAAAAAATACAAGCATGAATGCAAGGTAAACATCACATAAAAAACCACTTGTTCCCCAAGAGCAGAGTTGTTTTAATGAAAAAAATTAGGAAAAAGTAGAACAACTTAATGGGTAGAGCCTATCATGCCTGATAGAGCTTCTTATCGATTTGCAGAAGATTTCTAGCCGAGCCTCCACAGTCTCTTCTTTTTCCAAGCGATGTCAATAACTCTAACCTTTCTACTTCTTCTTCATATACTTCCACAGGATCCAAAAATAACTCAAGTATGCCAAAAATACAGCAAGATCAAAAATAGAACCATTGGTTCGAAGAATAAAAAACCCCATGCAGAGCAAAAATCGAAATAAACCAAAGATCAAACAACCTTTCCAAAATCTGCCATGCCTTTCTCCTAGGTGGTTTCTTCACCATAACCGAGACCAATTAATGCGAGGGACTGTCAGTTTTCCCTCATAATTCTCCATGCCACTGCCATCCAAGTTTAGCGAGCCTCTTAATTCAAAATATTCATACAATTTCCATTTAGTGGTGATGCCAACTAAGCATCCCCTAACTCCCCATGCCTCCACCAAAAATGGAAGTTCAAAAGTCATTAAAACCAAAAATCAATTCTCATTAATGCCTTGAAAACTGATGCCACCATCCTTACCACTTGCCAAGTAGTCCATAGGTACCCCTTAGGTTAGTAATAGTTAGGTTAGATTATCATTAGGTTATAAATCAACCTTAGTTCCTAGGTAGGTCTTAATTACCTTAGGTTAAAATCCAAATAGTATAGAACATTCCAACTTAGGTTAAGGTATTTACCTTAATAGTTTAGTAATAGGTCCTAAGTTCTCTTACGTGCTATTCAGTTTTTTTAAGAAGACACATGCCTATTAATTACAACATGATGCAAAGCAAGGACACCTGAAGCAGGGTCCTTCAAATTTATAAATAAAACAAGAATCAGTCCCACTTCACCTTCCATTTCAGAATGCCAAGTTGACAAGATGAATAGGTAAGGAGAACTGTAACATACCTTGGATCAATGGAATTGATCCAAGGTCTTGCTGTCAACACATAATGGGTTAAGACAACAATAATACAAGTTCATAACCTTTTTTTAAAAAAATGAATATAAGCTAAACAAAGAGATAAATGGTCTCATTTTTAAGTACATAGAAATCACAACAAAGTGAACCTTTTCATAGTAATGAATTATCCATTGCAAACATGATTTCCAAAATTCATAAGAGTACACCTTCCTAAGACAAATCACATGTCAACATTTGCAATGTCAAGAGGGAAAGTTAATCGCTTGAGCTAGGAGAAAGAAGTACTTGTTGAGGAGGAATTATTTCTAATGGAAGAGGATCATTTTTACCCTACCATATGTTATTCTGATGATTGTGTGCATATATTTGATTAGATTATTTATTCCTATATGGATGATATCCTTGATTTGAAGATTGTCCCTGGTTAGAGTAATTCCTATGTGATTTATCTTGTTATTTTTCCAAGGATATAAATTTGTTGGTTGAATTCTAGATTAATGCTTTCATATCCTCATCTTCCTTTGTTGTGTAGAAGAATGAGATGTAGAGGAAACAAGATTTTTTATTTTGTTTAGGGATAGGGGCAATAGGTGGTTGAGCAATTTGAGGAAATTCTAGACATAAAGGCATGGGTGGTATAGGAGCTAGTTTACCAGATTGAATTATGAAATTCTCGGCTCTAATGGTTATGGCATAAGCCCCTGGTAAGGTTATTCCTCCCATAGATTATATCGTGACACATATATGAGAATTTATAGATTTAAAGAAATATAGGAATGCACCTTCAACAACTGGTCTTAAGACAACTGGAATCCTATCCCATGTTCTTTGGAATCTAAAATTGAAATCAGCCATTTGTTCATTTGGTGCTCTTTTGATTGTAGTCAACTTCTCTAAAAGAGATAAATTATCCTCCATTTCCCCAAACTAGTTACAAAGTCTTGAGCATAGTTCATTCTAGTTTTGAATTGATCCTGCTGCTAAACTTATGAACCACTGTGAAGATTTTCCTTTGAGATAAGAGGCAAGAAGTTTGACTGCCACATCCATATCAAAAATCTCATGAATGGCACCAACATTTGCAATATCTTGGATGTGATCAATTGGGGTTATGTGATTCTCTCCAGTGAAATCTAAGATATTTTTTAGTGTTGCCACTAGAATTGGATTCTATGCATTAAAGGAAAGTGGACAGCTACCCATGAAATTTACAAATGGATTCTACTATTGTGGTCATTGTCCTACCATTATGATTAGTTTAAAAAATCTAGTGGATTCCAAAAATGTCCTACCAGGTGGAGGTGTTGAAATATTTTTGTTTGGTTGAGATAGTGATCTATGGACAACTATTCCTCATCTTCCACTTCCTGGTGATACTTGTAGATGTTCAAATAGTCCTTCTTCTCTTGTACTAGATCATGTCTAGTATCTTCTCATGAACTTGAGGCACTTTGACTGCTGGTACTAGTTGATTGAACGTTGGAGTCTCTAGATGTGTAGAGATGAGCCTCCAAAGCCTAGAAATTACTAAGTCACACACTAAAACTTAGCAAAATACTAAAATAAATCTTTCAAACTGGTCCAAATGGGCATGCCAAAACATTTAGAACTCAAAATTGTATCCTAGATATGATCATTGAGGATCATGAATTCTAAGGAAACATGGTATTGTGTCTCAGTTGTGGGACCTGCGAACTCAAATAGTCCTACGGAGAAGGCAAAATTCTTCAACCTATTTCCAATGCTATTGTTTAGAGATGTTTTTACCTTTCTACTTGAACTAAAAAAGTGAAATAATAAAAACAAAACTAACCTCGGAAGAAATGTAGGGTTTATTGATACCCTTATATGATGGATCATTGATGCTCTGATGTTGATATAAGTTTCACTTCCATCTAATAGTGTGTACAAGCTCCTCTCATGCAAAGAAACCTGCACTTAAAGACACTAAGTAAAATTGATTAGATAGATAGATAAGTGAGCTGCTCGATAAAGGCCATGATTCCAGGAATTCAAAGGCCTTCCTTGAAGGATGTCAGCTTGCACCTTGTAAACAATCAAGTGAATTTTAATGGATAAATGATAAGTGTTAAACATGGATACAATGATAGATAGATGCAAAAATAGTAAATAAAGATGACTAGAAGTCGAGATCAAATGGCATGGGTCCTATGTCTAGATTTGAAAGTGGCCCAGGATAAGTGTGGATACAATTTTTATGCATTCAAAGTAATTGTATCAAGAATGCATCAACTTCTGTCCGATCTCATGTAAGAATTCAATCTTATCTTCAGTGTATTATTCAGTGTCAGAAAATTGGATTGCGCATAGGTATTAATTTCATGAATGATGCCAAATTGTTCCCAGTAGAAAGGTTGTCATGACTATTGGAAATGAGTGAATTTTTGTGATCTCATGTGATTGACCAGGTATTTCCATCTAACAGAGAGACATTCTCAAAGACATGTTAGAAGAAACAAGCATGCTAGAAACATATATGATAAACTGATAAAAATTGATTAAAGTTGACAAGGTGGTAAAATTGATGGGAATCGTTCACAATTAGGAAAATTGTTGGTGATTCAGGTGATATTTGACAGTTTAATAAAATCAAATGTTTAAAGTATATAATTAAGGTTTCACATTGATTTTTAATTAAAAATGGTGAAAAAGAGGCAAAAAAAATGCAAAAAATACCTAGAAGGTTATAATGGAGCTAAAATAAGCCTAAAACCTTGTTGGAGGATGGCCTGAGAAGGCTGGTATAGTCTAAAAGTTAAATGTTCGAAAAAATGATCCACATAATCTTTGAAAGGATTTTGAATTGCTTAATGAAGATTGATAATGATGTTCATTGATGATTTTGATGTTCTAGTGCTAAGTGATGATGTGCAGAATGCAGGAAGAAAATATTGAAAGAAAGAGCTTCTAGATTTGAAATTGAGGATCCTATGGATGATGGTTGAAAAACTACTATTTACAATCGCTGGCAATTACTTGAATCACTGGCGATCTGGGTTATTTGGGGTATTGGAAGGGTAAAGTGGTTGAAACCACTTCCAAATAGAATTTTTTATTTTTGGCTTTGGGTAAATAGTTTGCTAAGTTCTTAGGGGAGAGGTGTGATGGTTAAGGGGGTTGTGAAATAGGTTATATGTGATTTGCCTTTATTTAATTTTGATTTTATGGTGGTTTTAGATGGTTATATGTAGATTTGACAGCTGTAGAAGGGACATTTACATGTGGTAAATATGATAAAATGGTTATGACTTAAAATAAGGTGATTTGATGAGTGTAAATGATGAATTATATTAATAAATAATAAAGGGGATAAAGGGTGTAAATTTTGGTGTCTACATTTGCCCCTTTTTGTCTAGTAGTTTGACATCAGCAAAGTGCTAGACAAAAACAACTACGAGTTGATTTTTATGGGTACTCCCCCCTTAAAATTGGATGACTACTACGCAGCGTAAGTAGCACTAGTTTGATAGGTTGGTTTGACAAATGTGACATGCATTTCGTTAAAAAATAAGTTCCTTTAGTTTTAAGGGGTACCAAAATGAGGTATGCTACAGTGGGATCAAGTGATAGGGGGAACTACAAGGTTTGATACCTAGTAAAAAATTATCTGTGAAGGTAGGCTATAATGACAGGGAAGTCAAGTGATGGGGAGCTCAAGGGCTCATGTCCCATAAATGTATGACATATCTCAAGATGGATTTGATTGTTCTATGTTTAATAATTTGAGGATTAGGGTCCTTTGAAGGAGGTAACATGCTTTGAAAAAGGTGATAAAGTGTTTGATTTTGAAAAAATTGTGATAGGTGTGTAAAATGGGAGGAATTGCTAGCGATTATGCTAATCGTGGGTGATTTTGAATGAATTGTTGACGATTAAATAAATCATTGGTGATTAGGGTAAATGTGATTTGGGGGATATAAATGGTGATTTTGATAGTGAACAATTCATTTTAGAAAAAAAAATCCATGTGACTGTTAGAGAGATTAAGGAGAATAAAAAACGTGATTAGGTGCGATGAAATCCTCCAGCAGGCATCAAAACCCTACTCAAGAAGAGGTAAGCTTGATTATACTTGTTTTTTTTTTTTTTTTTTTGATTTTTATGGGTAGCTTTTAAGAATTTTTTTGAATATGGCGGCGTATGGATTTTGATTATCATAATCACAGGAATAGTTGACGATTCATGCGATCGCTAGTGATTGAGATGAATCATTGGCGATTTGACTGGTAAAGTTATAGTTAATATTTTTGAGTGGAAATTCTTAGTTTTTATGAAGTTTTTTAATGTTTTGATGATGTATGTGTTCTAATGTTTGTTTATGTGTTTGTGTATGTAGGTGGTCAAAAATTTTGATGATTCATGATAGGATCCATATCATTTTCAAGGAGGTACATGATGATATGTGAGATAAGGATTAAGAGCATGTGGAGGAAGTTGGTTTTAGAGATATGAGGGATTATAGGAGGGTGCATAGATGTTGGGGTTTGATGTTGGTGTTGATGGAGAGGTGGAATCCTTTCCACCTATACCTTTTGGTTACTCATGAGGGAGATGACTATTACATTAGAGGATGTGCATCAGATCATGAGAATTTTGGTTACAGGAGGGGGTATATACACTATTGATGAGTATGAGTGACTGGATGTTATGAGGAGCTTATACAAGGATGAGGTGGATGATGTGAAGTATGTTTCTGGAGGTTTTCATATTAGGCCTTATATCTTCCATCGAGAGAGGGATGTATGAGGATGACGATGTTGATGATGTTTATTTCGTGTTTTTCCCTACCTACTTTTGAACGAGGTAGGTTTCCCTGGATGATGACATGTGTGGTAGTAGAGGTGATAGAGAGAGAGATAGTGTTTGAGTGGGCACCCGCTTTACTTTCTCAGACATATCAAGAATTATGGGCCTGGAAGGTTCATAAGAGGTTTAGTATTAACATTTATTTCTTGTTACAGTGCTAGGCTTACAAGCATATATCCATTTCCTGGCCATAGGGATTACCATGGGGTATAATTGATAGGCATGCATGGTTTATGAAGTGGAGACAAGATATGGGCAGAGAAAAGAGAAATCGTAAAGTGAATTATAACAGGGACATGTTGAGTGCACTACAGGTTGGGGATATTGTGTGGAGACCTTACTTAGATTTTCATGAGTATCTTGGGTATGAGCAAGATCTTTCTTACACGTAGCAATACACATTGGTATAACAGAAGAGAGGAGGTGAATATGAGATGGATCGATTCATCCATGTTGGATGATATTTTGGATTAGTGCAAGATATTCTTGAGGAGCCAGTGTTGTATAGAAAGGAGGAGGGAGATACAAAGACTCCAAAGGTAGTTCTGGGTAGAGATTTCATTATATGGTTAGGAGTTTGGGGCGATGGGCCCAAATGATGATGTAGGGGTTACATTTGAATATTGACCTTGGTGGACTCAATAATTTAGAGCATTTGAGTAGTATAGCGAGTGAGGAGAGTTGAGCTCATGTTGAGGGAATGCAGGAGACTATTAAAATTAGTGATGATGAGGGTGAGGAGGATTAAGATGTAGATGGGGATTTGGTAATTTTTGTGTAAGAGTTGATGACCTAGAAGGAAATGATGGAGGAAGAGATGGATAGTTCCAGGAGAAAGAGGGATGACCTCATGGGTGTCCGCGATGCATTAGTTACTAAGTAAGACAGTGTAGTGATTGATCAGGATGGGCTTAGGATTCAATTGGCATGGGTTAATATAGACTGATACTAATGCCATCAACAACTTGATACTTTAAAAAAGGCCCTAGGCATCACACAGTCTTCTATATTAGGTACAAATTTGATAGCTCGTGCATAGGCTAACAGCCAAATGAGAGCATTGGATATGGTCAGTGCAACTCATTATCAATATTTACGTGCATAGTTTGCATATTATAAGGATGTAGTTATACACAATATTCCGAATGCTAATTTTTATGCAGATCATCTAGCACAGTGAGGGGAATTACCCAGTGTGAGTGGAGGGAGTGTGGGTGAGCCACCTAGGATACCAGATGGAGGAGCCGATGGTGATAGAGGAGCTGGTGGAGGTGGGGGAGACCAAGGTGGTACTGGGAGTGTTATTCGAGTTAGTGAGTTTATAAATGATGTCTATTTTACTAGATACAGATGATATGTATTTGTTTTGGAGACTTGATGTATACAACTCTTTGAAGCTTACTTTGATGATGTATGTGTGATTTTTAATGATTTTGGATACCATGTATTCAGGACTTTAGATTATATATATGATGATGAGATGGTTGTGGTTTATCTTGTTTAAGTTTCATGTGTTGATGATGTATGTTGATTCATATGTTTTGAATGTGATATAAAAATGTTTTTGATTGATATGATTGTTTCACTTGATTCTTGAATGTTTCTTTGAAGTATTGACGAAATAGATAGGGTAACAGGTGTAGGAGGAATACCTGTTTTAATGTTGGTTGATGAGTTGTTGCACGCGTATGACTTCTGAATCCACAGCTGGTTGTGAGAGCTTCCTTTTTGCTAGGAGGAACTACCTGTAATGCAAATCAAGACCACCAAAAGGAGTCAAACAATATGTGCAGTGAACTGCCCAGCGTGTGCTAGATCCGGGAAGTGTGATACTTCTTAGATGGCTATCAGTCCACTATTTTAAACAATTTAATGCAGTAAATAAGGTAAAACCTATTGTAATTTGAAATGATTTAGGTATCTCACTTAAAATACAATAAGAAATAGATCTAATCTAACATGTTAGGTTAGAATAGGATCTGAAGGTCAAGTAACTAGTTCTGGGTCTCTACAAGTCTGACAGAGGTATGAGGTAGATCACAGGTGTTTGAGGGTGAGAGGGAATTAGGTGGATAGGTCATTTTTGTGGGTTGTATGGGAAAATACAGAGACTGATGTCAGTTAAGGCTGATCGATGGTGGTTAGTTGTAACTGGTGCCAGTTACTATGGAAAACTAGGAATGCCACAGAATAAGATTTAGGTATCCTTTGTGATTGCACAAAGGACTTTGGTTGGTCGAGATGAGGTGTTGGGTGATTTGCGTAGGATTTAGTGAGGTTTAAATGGGTATATGGAGGGGTGAGTGTTGGAGAAGGTCAATGGGTGGCTAGGTAAATAAAAGATGATAATATAATGATGAAATGGAATGAACTAGAGAAGTATAACATTTACTTACTTGGATTCTAGTCTTGGATGCCTGTGAGTGAGGGATAGAGGTGTTGATGAGATGTTTGAAGGCTGCAGGTGATCACCAACTGAAGAAAAGCTTCTGCATGGGCTGCATGTACATTCCTCTTTGTTTGGTTAGATTAGATCATTGTTGGGATGGCTGTGCACGCTTGATCTCCTTCCTTGCATGCATGTTATCACTGAAATTCACTCTCAGAAGATGCAATATCTCTCAAGAATGTGCTAATGTTTGCCAAATTTTTCAATCTTTTTACAACCTTCTACCCATTTTGATAATAAGGTTATTTTGGGGTTAAAAGGGTAACCGACGGCAGTTCTGGGTTAACCGGCGACGGTTAGGGGTAACCGATGTCGATCAAGGTGGGATTTCCTAGGTTTACTAAACTAGGGAGATCCTCTTGATTTTCTTGGATCTCATGTCGTTAACCCACGGATTAGACTAGGAGCTTCTTGTAAGCATGCGGGAATGTGGTTAGATAGAATGTAGGCATTGATTTTTAGGGTTTAGGTAAGTCTTAGTTAGTTATGGCAACTTACTAAGAATAGGTTTTAGGGTGAGTTGGCTTGGTGAGGTGTCTAGGTGAAGTGTATGTGTGGATATTATTTAAATTAAGATATTTAAATAATAAATATAGTGAGGATAATGAATTAATTTAATTAAATTAATATTAGTGGGGTGAAGGGGGCCATGGCTAGGTGAATGTGATGAAGGGTACTTATTTGTCAAGGGACCAAAGGGGAGTGTGACCTAATTTTAGTGTCTACATTTTACCCCATTTTGTTGAATAGCTTGTATTGGTAAGCAATGCTAAAAAAATATAAGATGTGGTTCCCCATGTGTGGGTGAAGGTGATCCCCCTCAAACCAGGAACTGATGAGGTAGAAGGCATAATTAGTGAGTGGTTTGATAAAAGGTAAATGTGATGAAAAGGAAGGTGGGTAACAGGGGAAAAAAGGTTGAATGGTATACTCGAGAAATTCTAGGTAATGGGTCTAGGTCAAAGGTAGCAACACTCAAACACACGCATACGTATAAACTGTATCACGCTACCAAACTGAAGAGCAGGTAAACTCTACATCATCTAAGGTCGATAGGTTTATCTAAACAAAGTTGAAGTGATTCTAGTATCCAAGGCATAGGATATGGTCAAGAAACACAACGCAGGTTAGGTGCAGGAACATTTAGGTATGTTCTGGTACACCAAAGGTAGGGTTAGGATAAATGGTCATGGCAATAGGCTATGTAAGGTCATTAGGTCAACATAACAGGTAATAGTGTAGTAAGGTATAGCGAACACATGAGGTCAAAGGTCACTAGCGATGGTCCAGGTCCAAATATATAGGTCACAGCACGGGTAAGGCCAAGGTAGGGGTAAAATAATTAGTCCTCAAAAGAGGACAAAGGGAGGTAGTAAATGGTGAGGTCATGAAAGGTGAGGTAAATGGGTAGGGTAAATGTCGGGTGAGGTAAATGATCAAGGTGAATGTTGGGTGAGGTAAAAAAAGGAAGTAGGGGTAGGGTAAAAGGGTAAAATTTAGGGCAATGTGCAGGGAAAGGTGATTGATGCCGGTCAAGGAGAACCGACGTCGGTATAGGTCAACCGACGACGGTTAGGTAGGGCACGTGACCGATGTTGGTCAAGGGTAACTGACGTCGGTTAGGTCGGGTGTCTTATGAAAATAAAAAATCCATGTTTTTTGTTATTCATTTGTTATTTTGCAAAGTGAGAAAATGACAAAAAAGAGAGAAAAGAGAGAAAAGTTTCCAGATGGAATGGAACAGTGAGTTGGCAGTGTGATCGACGAGTGATTGGTTGGTGAGTAGCGGGTCCACAGGATCATTGCGAGGGATTCAATTGGGCAGAGGTTGCAGGTAGCTATTCAGTGATGGCGGAGGCCGAAGAGGGATCGAGTGGGCCACCGGTATAGCAGCCAGAGGTGCCACCAAGAGGGCAGCAGTGCGACGAGGTAAGCACTCTACTATACGCGTATTTTATTTGATAGATTAGAGGATTATTTGATTGTTGGCGGTAGGTTGTGTTGGTTTTATTTTAGGTTTGGTGGGTGGTTAAAAATTGAAGTTGGGAATGGGGGAATAGCGGGTATAAAAAGAGGAATGGGGAGGCCATGTATATTTGAGATACACATGGGATATGGGAGATACATGGTATGGATTTGTTGATGTGTCCAAGGGATAGAATTTAGGTCATGTGTATGGATGGGTAATTAGGTGGTTAGGCATGGGGAGAGGTTGGTTTTGGGCATGGATCGAGTCAAGGGGGGTTTTAGGAATGGATCAGTCAGGTTAATTTAGGCATGGTTGATAGGTGACCGGCATCGGAGTCAAGTTTGGTCATGGAGTCGAGTCAGGTTTGTGTAGGCATGATGGAGTTGAAAGTAGGTGAATTTTTGAGTCATTATTTTATACAATGAATGATAATATGGGTCATATGTGAGATGTGGTATAATCTATGCATAGGGATGATAGAGAAATGGTAGGCGTAATAAATTTATGCTATGATAATATTTAAAATATGAAACAACTCGCTATGTATGTGGTTGAATTTCCAATTTTGGTTATAAAAGGGAAACTAAGTTAGGTGTAATGTAATGTGAGGCACATTGAAGATCAATTGTGTAAGGTAGAGGATGGCTGAGCTAACCTCCAAGGGCCCTATGCACTCGAAGTGTTGCCTACATAGTCCCGGGGAAAATGGACCTCAGGCCGATGTAGTTCTCCCATAAGCTAGGGAAGAATATGAGGAGGTATGAAAATGAGTTGGCAGGCTTTTGGGCATGTTGTGGGTTTAGGTTTTTTAGGTGTGGGTAGATTATAGGTAAAATGATGTATGTGAGGGTGATTGTGGCGAAATAAGAAGATTACCCCAAAAGTAAGCATCGAGGACCAAGTCCTGTATAAGGTAATCAAAACATAAACAAAGATGGTTAAAAGATAAGAGGGGGCAATAAAGCCACCTGATTGGGTAGGATCATACCGAGTAGATCATACCTTGGTATAGGTGATGATCGTAAGACCCTAAAGACATTGCATGATGGATTGTTCTACGGTGAAAAGTAGTCACATGATCACCAAATGTCTAAGTTCCAAGAAGTCCCTTGAGGTAGTAGGAAATGAGAGTGGGCATGGTTTGAAGGGTGAAAAGTGGGTAATTTTACATATGGTATAGGTAGCATGCGTTTCAGAGCAAGAGAACCTAGATCACAATGGGCAAGTCCATGAAAAAAAGGTTGAGTGTTTTGACTTATAGTTGAGATAGACTGATCGATGCGGGAAGTCTATATGGGATGAATAAAATTGAACTCCTTGAGGTCTTCATGAAGATAATCGATGCGGGAAGCTTTGGTTTCTCTCATTTTTTTTAAAGAGTTTTACATAGCTGTCCTTCTAGGGAGCAATCTATTTATAACAGAAATTTGTCGAGAGGACGATGTCCTTTTGAGGGAGTCATCATCTTTTTAGTATAAGTTTGACTCAAGGATTTTGGTCCCATATGAGGTCTTTGAAGTCATGGACAAGACCAAGGTAGAGAATAATACTCTTGTTCATAAGACAAGGTGAAACGACCATGGGATCTCATCTAAAGGTAGATGAAAAGTATCCATGAGAATCATGCTATGTGCAGTGTCGTGGTACACATATTCAAGAGAAGATAACAAGTGACAGGTACTCACATGATTCTGTGTTTAATCGTTAGTGAGGTGTATGAAGTGAATAGTGCTCAAGGGACGAGCATGGAAAGAGACAAAAGGTGAGGGAGGACTACAAGTCAACAATAGAATGGTCGAAGATGTAAGGCGTTAAGGGTCTCAGGTTTGGGTTTACCATCAAGTGAAGATAAACGATAAGCACCTGATCCATAGGTATGAGTCAGGATGTATGGTCCAAGCCAATTAGGAGCAAATTTTCCCCGTTTATTTTTTTCTACTTTGGTTACATGTTGATTTTCATTCATGGACAAGGTCATTTGTCATTCATGGCACATGTTTGATCTATGCACTTTTGGTAAACTTGAAGGTGATCCAGAGAATTAAGATGACGTTCGTCTAATAACTCTAGCTATGCTAAACGGTCCTTACGAAATTCATCATCATTGAGCATGTCACAGAGAGATATACGGAGTGAGGGAATCTAGACTTCGAGAGGCAGAACTGCCTATGTACCATAGACTAGAGAAAAGGGTGTGGCCACAGTGGAAGTGCGAATACTAGTGCGGTATGCCCACAGGGCAAAAGGAATGTGTGTATGTCAATCCTTCCCAATATCGTCAACCACTTTCATAAGAATTTTGTTTAAGGTTTTATTAGTGGATTCAGCTTTACCGTTGGTTTTTGGGTAATAAGATGATAAGAAACTAAGCTGAATGTCGAAGGCGTCGCAAAGTTTTTGCAATTTTTTGTTTTTGAATTGTTTTCCATTATCAGTGATGAGGTGATAAGGAACACCAAAGTGAAAAATGATGTGATCGTTAATGAACTCACATATTTTCTCAGCTTTCATGGAAATGAGTGGTATGGATTCCACCCATTTTGTATAGTATTCGGTAGCAATGATGATCCATTGATGGCATTGGGAAGAATGGGGATTGATTTCTCTGACAAGATCCAAACCCCATTGAGAGAAGGGCCAAAGGTCATCAAGTGACCTGTAAGGCATGACTGGGTGTATGATGAAGATTGGAATGTTGTTGGAATTTTACACAACATTTGATGTAGTCCCAACAATCATGGTTAAGGGTCAGCCAGTACTAGCCAAGGCAAAGAATACGCTTAGCAACAGCAAGGCCACTGAAGTGACCTCCACATATGCCATCGTGAACTTCCTTAATGGTATAAGGAATTTCAGAACTTGTGAGGTATCGTAAGAGAATACCGTCAAAGTCATGCTTATAGAGGAGGTCGCCCAAAATGACATAACAAGAGACCTTTTTAAGGAAGGCATGTTGTCTGTTACGGGTCAGATCATGAGGTAATATGGAGAGAGAAAGGTAGTTGGAGTATTTTTTATACCGAAGGTCACTCAGGTTAGGGGTATCAGTTCTTATCAAGTAAACATCATGAGGAAAGTAAGAAGCTGATTGGAGTCATTTTACAGTGACAAAGATTGTAGAATCGGCGGGTGAAGCAGGTATTTGGGAAGCTAAGCAGGCCATAGTATCTGCAAACTTATTGGTTGAACGTGGGATGGTTTGAAGGGTGTAACGATCAAAGGTGGTCAAAATTATGTCTACATGATTTTTATACTTTTGAAGTATCTTGTTATGACATTGGTACATACCATTGATTTGGTTTACGACCAATTGAGAATCACCAAAGATGTTGATTGATTTGACATCTAGGGCGTAGGCGGCTCAGAGACCTAGTACGAGCACTTCGTATTCAGAAATATTGTTGGTACATTCAAAATATAATTTGAAAGACAAAGGCATGGGTTCACCCTCAAGAGGAATGAGGATAATACCAGCCCCACCCCCACACTAACACTTGGAACCATCGAAGAAGAGTGTCATTTGGTAAGGGGGTTCATCCAGGGAAAGGGTAGTAATTGACTCATCTGGAAAGTCAAAATTAGAGGGTTGATCCCTGGAAATAGGTGCATCAGCCAATTGGTCAACAATAGCTTGGCCCTTGATGGACTTTTGATGAATGAATTCGAGGTCAAGATCAGCTAAAAGCATAAGCCATCATGCGGCATGCTGATTTTGATAAGGTTTGGCATACATGAAGTGTAAGGGGTTGGTGTTGGTCACAACATAGGTTTTGTGGTTGAGTAGGTAATGATGGAGTTTGGTGGCAACGAAAACTAAGGCTAAGAAAAGTTTTTCGAGGATGGGTGTATCGGGTTTCATAGTCTAAAAGAGTATGGATTATGTAATAAACCACCTATGCTCCCTATGTTGTTCATCGTGATGAGCGAGCATGGCTCCCAAGGAATGATCGGTAGCTGAGATGTATAGGTAAAAAGATTGATCGTCTTTAGGTGGGATGAGTACGGGTGGTTGGAGAAGGTATTGTTTTAAGGCCTCAAAAGCTTTGTGATAGTCATCATCCCATTTAAAGGAGACATCCTTCTTGAGCAGATGATGAAATGGTTGACATCGATCATATAATTGTGAAATGAAATGGTGAATGGACAGCAACTTACCTTGCAGGCTACGGAGTTGTCAAAGGTTAGTAGGCAGAGGCATTTCAAGAATGGCCTTGACTTTAGCAGGGTCAACTTCTATACCATGAGGGAAACAATAAATCCCAGGAGCTTTCCTGAGAGAACCGCGAAGACGCACTTCTTTGGCTGAAGGCAGACACAATATTTAATGAGACGGTCAAATATGGTTTTGAGGATGGTTAGGTGCTTAGAGAAGGTGTTTAGATTTGGCCAAGAGATCATCCACGTAATCTTCCAATATGCAATGCATGATGTCATGGAAGATGTAAGTCATAGCCCACTGATATGTGGCACCAGTTTTTTTAAGGCCAAAAGGCATGACTCAATAGCAGAAGGTCCCCCAAGGGGTGATGAATGAGGTCTTGTGTTGATCCTCTGGGGCAAGGAAGATTTGGTTATAACTCGAGAAGCCATCCATGAGTGATAGCATCTCATGGCCAGCAGTAAGGTCAACCAGCTGGTCAATACCAGGTAAGGGAAAGTCATCTTTTGAGCATGCTAGGTTGAGGTCATGGAAGTCCATGCAAATTTGGAGTCCCCCTATTGCTTTAGTGATAGGGACAATGTTAGAAATCCAATGAGGATAATCAATGGGTAAGATGAAGGAAATAGAAAGAAGGCGCTGAAGTTCCTCTTTGACAAGAAGAGCAATGCGAGGGTGCATTTTCCTCAGCTTTTGTTTAATGGGTTTGGCATTGGGAATGGTTACGATATTGTGGACCACTATGGTGGGGTCAATACTGGGCATGTCTGCATAAGACCAAGTGAAAGCATGGTTATGATTTCTTGAGAAAAGAAGTGATGGCTTCCTATTTAGCAACATCTAAAGATTGTCTGATCTTTAGGATGTGCGGGTCATCCTGAGTATGAATGTTGATCTCAATAGTCGATTCATTTAACATGGTTTACATCTCAGAAGGTAACGAGTGATGAATATATGAGTCTTCTACACCAAGGTAGGTGAGTATAGATTCATCATCCTGACATTGAACGGTTAATTGAAGGTGTATCGTCATCGATCATTTCAAGATACAGGAAGGGAAGAGTGGAAGGGGCCTCACCCTCGTGTTGATAAGTGAGAGGCCCCAAGGAAATGGTGTTTATGAAAAAAAAAGTTAGGAGGGATAGATTCAGGATCCATCGACTCCGTCGGTGAGGGTGGTGATGAAGGTGGAGTGGGTGAAGAAGGTGGAGAAGAGCTAGTGTCCTTAATGAGTTCAATACGGGCCTGTTTGGTAGGTGGTTCAGGAAAGCCGATACTACTATGGTCATTATGTTTACAGGTGGTACATGGAATAATGGTATGGTGGCCTTGCTCGTAAAATCCAAAACCAAAACCCTTCCATGCACATCAATGCAGGAAGGTGTGGGTGAAACAGTGATTGGTAAGTGATTGGAAGTCAGCAGAAAAGGGGCAAGTTTTTGGCGGTGGTTCGGGTGTGTAAGTGGTAGTATCAAGTCCCCCATAGGTGAGACTAGTACGGAGATGAGGAGGACCATAGAGGAGGTGTTCTCCAATGCGGTGATCATAGCGAGGGTGTTGGTGAAGGATTCCATACTCTTGTGGAGTAAGGAATGTGTTGACACTATATAGGCAGGTACTCCCCTAGAGTGAGGCATTGAAAAACACCTTCCAAGGGATCGGTGGTTTGTATGTAGGTAGTTGGAATGGATGATGTGTCGGAGGTCAATGCGGAGGTAGAGTTAATGGATTGGGAAGCTAATGGGTCAGCTGTGGAGGTTATGGCAGTGGTAGGAATGGAGGAGGTATGTGCGGTAGAAGTAGAGGCTACACTGGTAAGTGGAAGTGTAGGTGAAGAAGTAACGGTTGTGGAGGTAGTCGGCTTAATAGGTATGAGCACATCATTGGGTCGGTAAAGCATGTTGCATGTTTTAAAAGGTGATGGGTCAGCTGGAATGGTATAGGTGTGTCCTTCATGTTCAAACTTTACACAATGATGCAAAGTGGAAGGAATGCAACCCATGACATGAATCTAGGGTCTGCCGAGTAATAGGTTATATTGGAATTCCCCTTCCAAAATGTAAAAACAATTCTGGAACAGTGCAGGGGCCCACGCGAATGTGGAGGATGACGGTGCCTAGTGTAGAGGTGATAGCATCATTGAATGAACACAACATGACCAGATGTTTATGCATGTAATTGTTAGGTATGTGTATTTGAGTGAATGCATGGGATGAAATGATGTTAATGCTAGTATCAATCATCACACGGCATACCCATATGTCATCGATGTGGACAGAGATGAAGAGGGCTGGGTCCGGGTCATATTTTTGGTGTGGCGTGATCTCTTCCTCTGAGAAGCTAAGGGAGGCCACTTGGTGAATAGGGTGGGGTGAAGATGAAGGTGGTAATTTGGTGAGGGAGAGGCTACATGATGGGGTGTGATAATGGAGGCTACAGGTGTAGGGTCATTGGGTAAAACCTCAATAGATTGAAGAACCTCCATGAGAGCTTGACGATGGGATTCCAAGGTTTGGATGAGGTCATATAGGGACATTTTGAGGGGAGACTGGTGTAATTGTTTGAGCATGGTGAAATGTGTGACACTGTTAGAAATGGGGTACGTGGGGCCGTGGATAGTGATTTTAGGTATGGGTGTAGATGGTATGTTGGGTATAGGATTGGTTGGTGCATCAGTTGCCTTTTCTTTACCCTTATCCTTCTGAGCATGTGTAGTGACATGAATCATGTTGATCTAAGGGGAGTTGGAAAATGGAGAAGGTGTAGGGTGAGTGGTATAATGACATGACAGGAAAAATCCTACTAGAGGAGAAAAACCCTATGAGGTGATTTGGGTGCAAATACATTTAGGTGGTGGTATGGCAAGTTCTCTAATGTGAACCATGTTAATTTAAAATCTTGGGGTTGGCTCTAGGAGTTTTGAGGGGTAGAGGTTGTGGTTGTTGAGTGGGCAGTGTGGGAATGGGTGTTGGTGAAGTAGGATCCTCATCGAGAAGGTCGTCATCATCAAAGTTGGCTTCTGGGAGACATAATTGGATAAGGATGGTTTTCAAGGCCTTGCAGTTTTCCACATCGTGCCCTTAGCACACGATGGTAGGTGTAAATTTTAGTATCATCAAACCCTTTTGGCTTGGGTTTGAGGGGGTCATAAGGCCTGAGTGGCAGTAATGTGATGACAAAAGTCTCAAGGAGGTTGGTTAAAATTTTGTCATAGGACCCTGTTAGTGGATCACAATGGGAAGTGAACATGGGTTTGGGTGTAGGTGTGGTTGATTATCGAGGAACGGTCTTTGGAAGAGGAGGAGTGGGTTGAGTTATGGGTTTGGGTGCTGGCATGTTGTTTTGGGTGTCAGTCATGCTTGTTTAGGTAGGGGTATAGTAGGTGAACGAGTAAGAGGGTGTGTGGATGTTTTGACTACCTTATTGTGGGGTAGTGGAATTTTGTTTTTGGATTTCACCTTCTTGGGTAAAGATGATATGGGTGTACAAGGTTTAGAAGGAAAAGTAGATGGGGGAAGAGGGTGAGTTACCGATGGGGATAACAGGGGTGTTGTGAAGTTAGATGACACGGGTCATGCTTGGGGTGTGAGAGACAACAACTAAAGTGTAGTGGGTAGTGAAGCAATAACTGCGGGTATTGGAGGTATGGGTGGTAAAGATGTTGCAAGTGTGGGTGTAAGTCATGTTGGGCCTCTGGGTAGGTTAGAGGTTTGTGAGGAAGGAATGGGTTGTTGTGTTTTTGGTTTATTAGTGGTTGGAGGTTTCTTGATAATGTGGGGAAGTTGAGATCCTAAGATGGATGGGACAGGTGTATGTGTGATTGGTGCAGCTGGGGTATGAGTTATATGGGTGTGGTCCCTTATGTTTGGGTGTCAGAGTAGGTGTGGTTTTGTCTTTGGAGGATGTAGATAAATCTAGTTTGATAGGTGGATGAGTAAGGCTGGTATTTAAGGTGACCCCTAAAGTGATAATAGGTTTAGTCGAGTATGATGTCATAGGTGTGGGTTTGGGTTTAGATATAGATTGGGCTATGGGTAAGGATGTGGTTTGAGCTATGATAGGTGTCATGGAAGGAGTTGTGATAGAGGTGGTTGTGTTATCCAAAATTCACCCCTAGGGTAAATTTGATAACATGCATCAGAATACTCAAGTCCCAGGAAAATAGATTGATTCAGGGAAAAAAATCATGTTTCTAGGGTCCCCTCAGATTTTTTCTAACTCTCCTGTCCAGGTTGAAAAGAGCAAGTTCTGAGAAAAGGTGAAAAAGTTGCAAAAAAACAAGCTTGGGCCAGGAAAAATCATGAAAAATGGCTAAGTCCTAGTCCAGGCGGTCCTTGGGACAGTTGGGACATCGGGGTGTGAATCGGCCGAAAGGGCGCCAGGCGGTCTGCAGAGCAAAGGGACATTGGGCCTTGAGGATGCGCGGGACGCGGAAAGGCGAACCGGCCGAAGGTCAGAGGAAAATCGACTAACTGTTGAGTGGAACAGTTGGGACATCTAGGCCACAAGGACGCAAAGGACATGAAAAAGCACCTGGATCGACCGAAAAGGAGAACTTTCACACTGGGACAGTTTGTCCCAGGACATAGGAACGCGTGGGACGTGAAGAGCCGAGAAGAGCCGAAGAGCCAATCAGATTATGCCACATGTCATCGGCAGAAAAGGGACAAGGAAGCCCGATTCGGGTGGATCGAGGAAGTTTGTCCCAAGCAGTTTGGGACAGCCGGGCCGAAAGGATGCGAGGGACGCGAAAAGCCGGCAGGCCCGTGGACGAATCAGAGCATGACACGTGTCACAAGGGAAAACGTCCAAAAGTTCAAAGGGCAAGGTTTGAAGGGCTCAGCCCGAGCCAATAAAAAGAGGACACGTGTCCAATAGAGTAGGGAAGTGTGGGAGCTCAGGGAGGAACTTTAAAGAATTTGGCAAAAGTTTTGGCCAAAAAGCTAAAAGCAAAGGTCTTCCCCGCACCCCTGTCAACCAATCAATGCATGCCACGTGTCCCAAGTGGCGGGGGCACGGGGGAAAAGTGGAAAATTTTCCAAAATCACAAAAAAGTCAAAACTTTCAAGGAAAACCCACTGGACAGGGAAGGAGAGAGAATTGCTCATCCAATCAGCCCCTGACACGTGTTGTCCAGGTGGCAAAGTGCGGGAAAAAATTTCAAAACCCATTTTTACCTGTTTTGTGCCCTAAATCTTCAGATCGCCATATCTTTCGATCCAGAGCTCAGATTTGCACATTCTTTATATCATTGGAAAGCTTATGAAATTCTCTACATGATTCCAGGGTCAATCTTGAATTTTGGTGCAGTCTAGAGAGAGAAAGTTAAGAAATGGCTCTGACGCGTGTTCATGGCCAGAAGTGACATTTCAGCGACCAAATTTAACGCAGAATGGGTCGCATTCTCCTGAAATTTGGTCAAAAATGACAGGGTATGGGTTTGTAAGGTCCCCCATGCCATTTTAATGCATCTGCAGTCAATGAGGAATGGGCTCCCACGTTTTGTACATTTTCTCTCTCCTGGGCTCGACCCATGCAATGTAAAAGCCAGTTTTGGCTCATTTTCCAAAGGGGGGAATACTTTTTTGGCATAGCAATCTTCTTCTTTCACCTCCAGCAAGTGATTGTTGCAAGAATCAGACCTCTTCAAAGATTGTAACAATTTTTTTACCTCTCTGAGGTTGTAATGCAGTGGTTTTGACATTGGAAATGATAATGCAAGCTTTGTGAATGGTTTCAGTCCTTTGTTTGTATTATTTGCTTCATTTCAGATCCTAAATTATATCTTATCAATCCTGTGTATGTTTTATGTTGAAATCTTTGGTTTGTGTCTATTTGCATGACAAAAATATTCACCACTCCTTTTGGTGCATCACCATCTTTAGTTAGTTTCAATTTTTGCACTTCTATCCCTGTCTCCTTGCATTTTAGAGTAGGATTAGGATCTGAACCTCTGTAGTTGTGCAAATATAGATCTAAATCAAAGGAGTTTGAGGAACCAGCCTCTAATCTGGAGATTCCTCTCTTAGTTTCACAAGTCCCACACTTGGAGAGAGGTTTCCATGTTGTGCAATCACACTGGATGCTAGAGTGATCAACCTAGAAGCCTGATCTGCATCCAGGGGTGTTGTGAGCCTGCAACAATAGTTTTGGCACACCCGGTGGGACACTAGAGGTCTCATTTTTATTGCAGCAAAGTTGATGTGCATCTGCTGCAATTTTCTTGCTTGAAAAGAGCTATTATTTGCATATCTGGCGACTCCAAGGGGAAGAATCAACTGGTTTCAGCAGTGCAGGCCTGAAAACTCATGAGAAGAGTCACCACAAGGTCAAGAGTTGGAGAAGAAGAAGTGCTGTTTGAATACCTGCAATTATCTCCAAGAAGAAGGCAAAGAGGAAGAAGGATTCAAAGGTCTCCATCTCCACCAAACAGAACTCTCTCAACTCCTCCACCTGGTAGGCCTTTCATTCAGTCAACAAGGGTTTTAAGACCAATTAGAATGGCACAAAACAACCCCTATGTCAACTTCACAGGTAGCAGCCCACTTGCCCTCAATGCACAACATCCAGTTCCTATTGCAGCCTTGAAGAACATTCCTTACTTCACTGGAGAAAATCAGACTACTCCAGGTGATCATGTTAAAGATATTGCTAACCTTTGTGCAATCCATGAAATCAATGAGATGCAAGTGACTGTCAAGTTACTGGCATCTTCATTCAAGGGTAAAGCATTGCAATGGTTTAGGAGCCTTGGAGCTGGTTCTATCACAAATTGGAATCAGTTGTGTATAGCACTTCATGAGCAATTTGGAGAGAAGGGAGACAACTTGTCTCTTTTGGAGCAGCTGACAACCATCAAGAGAGCTCCCAATGAGCAGCTGACCGATTTCAACTTTAGATTTCAAAAGACTTGGGAGAGAATTCCAGTGGCAGTCAGGCCAACAGCAGAAGGTGCTTTTCTCTACTATCTCAAAGCTCTAAATTCTGATATTTCTATGTTAATTCAGTCCATGGGAGGCATAACTATCCCTATGGCTTATAGCATTGCCATTAGGGCTGAAAATTGTTTGATCCAAGCTGGCAAACTTGCCCCTAGACCTCCCATGCCACTGTTTCCAAGTTTAGAGAGTCCAAACACCAATCAAGCACCTAATTTGGCTCCTTCTCCCACTCCTAGAAATCAGAGTTCAAATGAAGCTTCCACTTCATCTCCAAGTGCCCCAAATGAGCTTCAAGAAGTCATGAAGAAATTGCAAAACCTAGGCAATGAGCTGGTTACTCTCAAAAGGCAGCAAGCCCAAGGTTTTAGACCTTCTTATCAACCCCAAGCTCAGCCTAACAGGCAGCCATACCAACCACAAAGGCCACCTAATCCAGTTGCAAATATGAATCAAACAAGGCCTCCTGCCAATAGACCATTTCAGCCCTATAATCCAAATGCCATATCTGCCTCTAAGGCATTAGTGCCAACACAAAACAACATTGCTCAGGAGTATGACTGGTGTTTTCCATGCAATGAGCCTCATAACCAATCCATGTGCTTCAATGGTGCTTTGAATCAAGCATTAATGGTGACAACTACTGGTGTGGAGGGTGAGGGCAGTCAAGGAAACAGCCAACAACAAGAAACATTCCAACAACAATCAGCCCCAAATGACACCACATTGGTAAATTGGCAAGCAGAAGATTTTTGTGGCATGAATCAGGCAGTTTCTCAAGGTGTTGCAGCCAACACAAGGTCAAAAAGGAGGAATTTGGGTGAAGAACAGCCATTAGCCCCAACCAATCCACAACCTTTCATGGCTCCACAAATGATTGGCAAGCAAAATCCGGTTGTAAATGCACAAGGGCAGCCAAGAACAGCCCCTAGGCCAACTCAAATACCAGTTGTTGCTGCCCACATGCAAGGAGTGAATGTGAAAACCAAGGGACAACAAAGAGATCCTTCATCACCATTCAGTATCATTGATCAGATGAAGAAGACAAACGTCAACATATCAATGTGGGAATCCCTATCTATCCCAGGCCAAAGAGATCTGCTGCAAGCTGCCATGAAGGACTGGCCAACTTCAAATCAACAAGTTCAGAGGCAAGACAAAGTACTTACAAATGCTGCCCAGCCTGAGGGAAATCATGGAGGACAACAAGGTAAAATGTTGAAGCCCCCTCCTTTCTATGTTTCATTGATCATTGGAAATCAGCTAGTGCACAATTGCATGATAGACTCTGGGGCAAGTAGCTCAGTAATGCCTAAACAAATAGCTGATCAGCTAGGGCTCCAGTATGAAACAATATCCAAAGGGGTAGTGCAGCTAGATGGGACAGCAGTAGCAACAGTTGGAGTGATTAGAAACTTGAGTCTTACCTTGCATGCATGTCCAAATGTTGTTGTTTTACAAGATGTATCAGTCATAGACCTTCCACCACTCTTTGCCCTATGCTTGTCAAGGGACTTCACAGCCAAGATTGGGGGATATTTGTCTGCTGATTGGTCACACATGCTGTTCAGAACAAGGTATGGAACTAAGGCTACAATCAGGTCAGAACCTATTGCAAACTTCCACATTGAGCCTTACACTCCAAGTCAGATTAATGCCAATTGCTCAGCATTTGATCAAGAAGATCACCCAAGCACTGATGAGGCTGACACCAAGGTTGGAAGCATCCCAGATCTAACTCTTGATGAATGGGAAAACAAGATACATGCATTTGATCCTTATCAAGAAGTGGAAGAATCTGAGCTAGGGGTCTATTGCATACACGAAGAAAATCAGCCTATTCCTAGCATCACCAAGCCAAACCACAAAGATGACAATGAGGTATGGCAGCTATTTTTTGATGGATCAAGGAGTAGACAAGGTGCAGGAGGTGGAGCTATGCTTGTTTCACCTCAAGGAGTAAAGTACTATTCAGCTTTTAGATTTCAGTTTGCATGCTCCAATAACACTGCTGAATATGAAGCCTTGGTGCAAGGGATGCATTGGGCAATAAAGAAGAAAATAAAGAACTTGCAAGTCTTTGGTGACAGTGAATTGATTGTAAATCAGGTCAAGGGACAACATGCTACCAAGAATGATCTTCTCAAGTGCTACAAGAACAGGGTGTGGGACCTCATGGAAGATTTTGAGGGTTTTGGCATCAAATCCATTCCTAGGAAAGAGAATCAAGCTGCTGACAGGCTTGCAGCAGTAGGGGCAGCCTTTGACATTGTGGAAAGCATTCAACAAGACAAGGTACAGCCAAACATCCACGTGATTGTGAGGCCTTCAGTGCCAGATAACAATGTTAGTTGGCAAGTGTTTGAGAATGACCAGCAAATCATCCATTTCTTGCAAGAAGAAGCTGAGTTCTCAGCTAAGAATCAAGAAAAGTTGGAACAGCAGTATGGTGACCAAGTGGTACAGCTGAGAACTAACAAGCTGCCCAAAGGACTTATCACTTTGGAGTCCATTTTTAATCCCAATGACCAGTATAGAAAGGAAAAAGCAAACATTCAGGTCAAGAGAGAGGATTCAGTATCCATCTTGGTAGAAGAGAACAAACCATTGCAAATTGGAAGGATGACAACTGAACAAGAAAGGTATGAGTTCATACAGCTGTGTCAAGAGTTCCCTGATGTGTTTTCTTGGAGCTATGAAGACTTGAAAGGTTTCAATCCCAACTTAGCTCAGCATACCATCGAATTGGATCCAAATACTAAGCCTGTCAGGCAGAAACAAAGACCAGTCAATCCACACATGGAGCCTCTCATGAGGAAAGAATTGGACAAGCTGATTGAGTCAAGGATCATATTCCCAATCAAGCATTCTAGTTGGGTTGCCAACTTAGTTCCAGTCAGAAAAGAAGAGTGGAGAGATCAGACTGTGTGTTGACTTCAGAGACTTGAATAGAGCCTCTCTCAAGGACCATTACCCACTCCCTTCCATGGAGAAATCTTGCAAGTTATGGCTGGCTCCGAAAGGTTTTCACTACTTGATGGCTACTCAGGCTACAATCAGATTATGGTGAAGGAAGAGGACCAGTTCAAGACAGCCTTCACAACCAAATGGGGAACTTTTGCATACAGGAAAATGCCATTTGGGCTGTCCAACACTGGTGCTACCTTCCAAAGGGCAATGGACATGGCATTCAAAGGTTTGATTAACAATGTGGTGCTGATTTACCTTGATGATATCACTGTTTTTTCAAAAAATGCAGCAGACCACCTCTCTCATTTGAGGCAAGTCTTCACGAGGTGCAGGAGATTTGGAGTGTCTTTGAATCCTAAGAAGTGCATCTTTCTTGCACATGAAGGAAAGCTCCTTGGCCATATTGTCTCCAAGGAAGGATTAGCAATTGATCCAGAGAGGGTTGAAGCCATAAGAGCACTACCATTGCCAAGCCACAAGAAAGCCCTTCAGAGTTTCTTGGGAAGGATAAACTTTGTTCGGAGGTTTGTCCCAGATTTTGCAGCCCTTGTCAAGCCCATCACCAAAATGTTAAAGAAGAGCATGGCTTTCAAGTGGATAGCAGAAGGCAAGGAGAGTTTTGAAGCAATCAAAGAAGCCATCTCTCAAGCACCAACTCTCATCAACCCGGACTTCTCCAAGGATTTCATCCTCTATGCATTTGGAGGTAATGACACTATTTCTGCCATTTTGGTGCAGCAGAACAAGGATAATGATGAGCAGCCAATTGCCTTCTTCAGCCAGAGCCTAGATGACTATGAGGTGAGGTACTCTTTTATTGAGAAGCATGTACTTGCAGTAATCAGAAGCTTGAAGAAATTCAAGCATTTAATCTCAAACAACAAGGTCCAGTTGCTGGTCTCACATGTTGGGGTTAAGGACTTCCTCCTCAACAAGGATTTGAATGAGAAAAGGGCAGGTTGGATCACCTGTGTCATGGAGTATGACATTGAGATCAAGATCACCAAGCTGGTAAGAGGGAAAGGATTGTGTGAGCAGCTGGTTTTGGGGAAGCAAAGAGAAGTATGCAATGAAGAAGAGGTTGTTTTGACAGTCCAGGACAGCCATGAGCCAAGTGGCAATCAAGAAGAAGACAATGCTGCCCCCACTCCTTGCTGGACCCAAGGCATTATACACTTCCTAGGCACAGGCCTATGCCCTCCGGAGATGAACAAGACCCAAAGGAGACACTTCAGATTGCAGGCTGTTCCGTATGCCATTGTTGATGGAGTTTTGTTCAAGAAAGATGTGAATGGAGTGCTGCTGAGATGCATTAGCACAAATCAGATTCAAAGGGTGTTGGAAGAGTTCCATGGTGGACCAGCTGGTGGTCATTTTGCACCAAGAGTGACAGCTCTAAAAATCATGAAGGCTGGTTATTATTGGCCTAAAATCTTCAGTGATTGCTATGCATGGATCAAGAGGTGTAAGAATTGTGCATTCTTCACAGGAAAAGAGAGACTTGCTGCCCTTCCATTACATCCAATCTCAGTTGACCAGCCATTCATGCAATGGGGTTTGGACTTCATTGGAGTCATTAATCCCAATTCAAGCCAAGGGCACAAATGGATTTTGACAGCCACAGACTACTTCACCAAATGGACAGAAGCAGTAGCACTCAAAGAGGCAAATGAGTCTAGCATCTTAGACTTTTATGAGGGGATAACAACCAGATTTGGTGTACCTGCTACAATAATCTCTGATAATGCATTGGCATTCATTGGATCTAAGGTGACTGAGTGGGCTGTCAAGAACGGTATCTACCTAAGCACTTCATCAAACTATTACCCTCAAGGTAATGGCCAGGCCGAGTCTACAAACAAGAACTTGTTGAGGATCATCAGGAGGACTCTTGACGAGAATCAGAGGTCTTGGCATACCAAACTGAAATCAGCCTTATGGGCTGATAGGATAACTCCCAAAAGATCCACAGGTAACTCTCCATTCAAACTTGTCTATGGAAGAGAGGCAATCTTGCCCATGTCACTTGAGTTGCCAACATTGGAACTCATGAAGCAGCTGGAGTTGCTAGAGTTTGAGCCCATGGAGGTGAGGTATGCAGAGTTGATGGAGCTACAAGAGATCAGAAATCAGGCATCCCAAGCAATGGAAAAGGATCAAGCTTTGATCAAGAAGACCTTTGATAAGAAGGCCAAAGATAGATCTTTTCAAGTTGGAGATCTAGTGTTGAAATGGGATGTGGATAGAGCAAAACTGGGAAGGCATTCAAAATTTGATGCCATTTGGAGTGGCCCATACATGGTCACGAAGTGCAAGAACAGCAATGCTTTCCAATTGGCCTCATTGGATGGTGAAGAACTGCAGATTCCAGTCAATGGAATCTATCTCAAGCATTGCTTCTAGAGGGAAGTTCACTACCTTGTAAATATTAGGTTAGATTTTCATTCCTCCAAGTGCTTGTGCACATTGTTTTGCTGTAGGTTAGTTTTATTTTCCCTAAGTGCTTTGGCACAGCTTGCTGTCCATGGAGATGTTTTGCAGTCCTTGCTTCCATCAGGTGATATTCCATCTTCCTCCTTACACATTCTAAGTCAGTTGGGGTTCTAAACAGAATATTTGATGACTCCATGCCCAATGGACTGCTTCAGGCAACTGGTATCTTCTACCTAGCAGGTAGGTAACCCCGCTGAGTCGCCAAATTGTTATCCAAAATTCACCCCCAGGGTAAAATTGATAACATGCATCAGAATACTCAAGTCCCAGGAAAATAGATTGATTCAGGGCAAAAAATCATGTTTCTAGGGTCCCCTCAGATTTTTTCTAACTCTCCTGTCCAAGAAGAAAAGAGCAAGTTCTGAAAAAGGGGTGAAAAAGTTACAAAAAACAAGCTTGGGCCAGGAAAAATCATGAAAAATGGCTAAGTCCTAGTCCAGACAGCACTGGGACAGTTGGGACGTCGGGGCGCGAATCGGCCGAAAGGCTCCAGGTGGTCCGTAGAGCAAAGGGAACATCTAGGCCATGAGGACACGCGGGACGCGGAAAGGCGAACCGGCCGAAGGTCAGAGAAAATTGACTAACTGCTGCACAGATAAGGTTGGGACATCTAGGCTGAAAGGATGCGAAGGACACGAAAAGACGAAGTGGCCGCAAAGAGGGACAAGGAATCCCATTTCAAGCGGTTTGGAAGAATTTTTCCTAGACAGTTGGGACATAAGTACGCGGCAGACGCGGGGAGCCGAAAGAGCCAAGAGCCAATCAAATCACGCCACGTGTCATCGGCCGCAAAGAGGGACAAGGAAGCCCATTTCAGGTGGATCAGAAGGAATTTGTCCCAGATAGTTTGGGACAGCCGGGCCATGAAAGGACGCGAGGGACGTGAAAAGCCGGCAGGCCCGCAGACGAATCAGGAATGCCACGTGTCACAAGGGAAAACGTCCAAAATTTCAAAGGGCAAGGTTTGAAGTGTTGGCCCGAGCCAATAAAAAGAGGACACGTGTCTAATGGAGCAAGGGAAGTGTGGAGCTCGGGGAGGAACTTAGAGAATTTGGCAAAAGTTTTGGCCAAAAGCTAAAAGCAAAGGTCTTCCCCGCGCCCCTGTCGACCAATCAATGCATGCCACGTGTCCCAAGTGGCGGGGGCGCGGGGGAAAAGTGGAAAATTTTCCAAAATTAAAAAAGGTCAAAACTTTCAAGGAAAACCCATGGGAAGGGAAGGAGAGAGAATTTCTCATCCAATCAGCGCCTGACACGTGTCGTCCAGGTGGCGGAGCGCGGGAAAAAATTTCAAAACCCATTTTCACCTGTTTTGTGCCCTAAATCTTCAGATCGCCATATCTTTCGATCCAGAGCTCGGATTTGCACGTTCTTTATATCATTGGAAAGATTATAAAATTCTCTACATGATTCTGGGGTCAATCTTGAATTTTGGTGTAGTCTAGAGAGAGAAAGTTAAGAAACAGCTCTGACGCGTGTTCATGGCCAGAAGTGACATTTCAGCGACCAAATTTAATGCAGAATGGGTCGCATTCTCCTGCAATTCGGTCAAAAATGATAGGGTATGGGTTTGTAAGGTCCTCCATGCTGTTTTAATGCATTTGCAGTCAATGAGGAATGGGCTCCCACGTTTTGTACATTTTCTCTCTCCTGGGCTCGACCCATGCAATGTAAAAGCCAGTTTTGGCTCATTTCTAAAGGGGGAACATTTTTTGGCATAGCAATCTTCTTCTTTCACCTCCAGCAAGTGATTGTTGCAAGAATCAGACCTCTTCAAAGACTGTAACAGTTTTTTTACCTCTCTGAGGTTGTAATGCAGTGGTTTTGACATTGGAAATGATAATGCAAGCTTTGTGAATGAGTTTCAGTCCTTTGTTTGTATTATTTGCTTCATTTCAGATCCTAAATTATATCTTATCAGTCTGTGTATGTTTTATGTTGCAATCTTTGGTTTGTGTCTATTTGCATGACAAAAATATTCACCACTCCTTTTGGTGCATCACCATCTTTAGTTAGTTTCAATTTTTGCACTTCTATCCCTGTCTCCTTGCAATTTAGAGTAGGATTAGGATCTGAACCTCTGTAGTTGTGCAAATATAGATCTAAATCAGAGGAGTTTGAGGAACCAGCCTCTAATCTAGAGATTCCTCTCTCAGTTTCACAAGTCCCACACTTGGAGAGAGGTTTCCATGTTGTGCAATCACACTGGATGCTAGAGTGATCAACCTAGAAGCCTGATCTGCATCCAGGGGTGCTGTGAGCCTGCAACAGTGTCTTAGAGATGGAAAATTGGCTAGCTTCAGCTTCCTTGGGTAAGAGAGCCGAAAGTAGGTTTGTAGGATTTTGGGTAGTAGATAGAGAATGCTCACTAAGAGGCAAAGGTATCTCAACTGGGTCTATGGTCGGTGTAAAAGGTTATGGAAGCTCCTCTACAAGTGGAGGAATAGATAGGTGTTCCTCTATGGGTGGAGGAGGTAATGAGTGCTCCTCTATGGGTGGAGGAGGTACTGTGGGTAAAAGTTCTCTAAGTGGAGAAGTCAGGGGTGAGATGGTCTTGATGTTAGCGGAAGACTTCTCCGTAGGTGATGAAAGAGATGAAAGATGTTCCTCTGTGGGTGAAGGAACAGGGAAGGTTGGTTTTGATGTGAAAGGAGGATTTTAGGCTAGGATTTCCTCTATGGAAGGAATTTGAGGTAAATGGGAGGCAATAGGTATGTCATTAAAGATAGTGTGGACCTCGCGGGTATGGGTATCATGAGTTGAGGTCTCATCGGTTTGATCAGATGAAGGGGAATGATTGGGAAATGGTTTCTTGAATATGTGTAGGTTCTAGTTGGTAGGTGCATAAGGATTATCCATGGTTAACTCACATTTCTCAAGCATTTCTTGGACAATGTTTTTGAAAGTGATGTATTTGTCTATCACTATGACCTTTTACTCGATGATAGTTACAGAATTCATGTTCTTTATACCATGTGGGCATGGGGGTGAGCAGGATCAAAACTAGGTTTGTGCACTTTTATAGGTGGAAGGGTGATGGCCCCAGCTTTGATAATCTTTTCTAAGATAGAAGAGTAAGGCTCCCCAATTGGGGTGTATTTCCATTGTTCTCATCTAAATTGAAAAGTTTGGACATGGGTGAGAGATTAGCTGAGAGGGGTAGCCTAATTTAATGAATGAGCTGGGTCTGGCACTTGAGTACCACTGCATGTTAGTGGTGCCCTTGGCCTTTGAATAATTGTTCTGTGGTTTGGAAGAATAAGAGGTATCATTCAACTTGAATGCTAAATTTTTACTGAGTAATTGGATTTTATTTTCTTCGATGGCCCGAATCTCTAACTTTCATGCCATGGTGAATGCTTCATCAAATGTTTTGGAAGGTTCTGAACCTGCATAGGGTCGGTGAGATATTTCTAGCACAAGCATCATGTGCAGAGCTCAATGAGTTTTATTTTTTGAAGTTGGAAGGTGAGTTGATTGATCAAGCTACGCCAGCGAGCGAAAAAATATATGATAGCTTCATCCTCATATTGATCGTGTGGAGTATAGGTCTATTCATGGTAACCTTCTTGACGATATTGATGGAGAAGTGATCTAAGAAGGCTTCGACTACCTAATTAAATGAAACTATAGAGTGTATAGGTAACCGAAAATACCAATCTAAAGCAGGTCCACTTAGAGACATGGGAAAGGTCCTCAAGAACAAAGTGCATCATTATGAGAGATCAGGTAGCACCTATGTTTAAATGACCACAAATATTGTTACTACGAGTCTTCCTTGCTATTGAAGTGGTTTAATTTAGGCATCTCCCAATGCATGGGGTATGGGACGAATAGGAATGGATGGGTGGATGGGTTTGTTGAAAATTTTGTCGTAGGTGAGAGTGTTGTGGTGAGCCGAGAAACTGATGCCTCCAATGTCTGCATCTTGTCCAACATCAATTTGATTAGGTTGTTGATAGGTTGTGATGATTAGGTGCCTCCTATAGCGTGAGAGGGTTGGTTTTGGGAATATAACGGGGGTGACATTCTAATATATAGTGCTTGCCGTGTAGGTTTATTGGAGAAGAAGGTAGTTAAATAGAGGGTACGTACCCTAGATTGAATAATAGATGAAACGGGAGGCTGTTTATAGTATGTATATAGAGGTGGAAGGGTCGTGGTAACCCTAGTTGCAAATGGGGGCTAACGATTGTGGAATAGAAAGGACCACGTTCTGAAAAGGGGTAGGGGTCACCGACACTAGGAGGTGGTAATGTAGCTACGGGTATATGTACGAGACATTAGGGGTGGATGAGGTTGTGTTTTGGGTGGTTTTCGAAGTTATGGTGGATGTGGTGGGTGCAATGGTGGTAACAGATGCGACAGTCATAGCGGGTATAGGACCTGCTACTAAACGACTTGGGGTATGGTAGATGCGGGCAGCACGTGAGCCAAATGGGACTGATACAGGACTGGGAGTGAGAGTTGGAGGGATATATATGGGAATGTTGTATATCAATTGAACCAAAGCATCTTGAGTGGATGAGTGGGAAATATAAAAATATAAGGCAACAAGGTTTTGGTCAAGGAGTCATGCGAACTCCTCATCTCTGGTAGCAATAGTGATATGTTAGATAAGATCCATGGTTGGTGATAAAATGGAAGGTGGTGAAGGACTAGGTTGGAGTGGTTGACGACTGGTGTGGAATACAAGATCCCTTGCTTGTCTCCAGGTCAGCACCATCTGAACCAGTACTGGTCTGGTTGGGTTGCTTCTTTTAGAAAAACAATAGGAATAGGTCAAACAAGTGGTAAAAGGTGGATTAGGTACCAAATGTCAGTTGGAAAATTACATAGGCTAACTAATGTCGTTTAGGGTAAACTGATGCTAGTTACAGGTAACTATGGTTGGTCACTATGGGAAATGGACACTGAGTGAAAAACAAGGTATACGATCAAATTTGGTAGGTATGCCAAATCTGATGAGTTTTACAAGGCCAATGGGAATGATAGTAGTAACAGGGACTCTAAAAAGTTGAAGAAGGTGAATAAATGTCCTTTTGGGTAGGTTAACCAAAATGAAAGTGAACTGACACCAGTTGGTTAAAACCAACGACAGTCAGGGGGTAACTGACGATGGTCACTGGACCGACACTGGTCACTATGAAATTGAAACAGTGATGAAAGGAAAAGTGGTTGTGAATGAAAATATGATGTGGAATTAGATCCTAAAATTCTAAGAATGACGAGAATATGGTCCAGGAACCCTCAAATGAAGCCAGAATACACCAAGTATGATGAGGAGCATGCAAGGATAAACAAGATGAATGAAGAACATGCGATCTCTCACCTCAAAACGCAAGCCAAGCAGAAGCACTAAGAAAAATGTGATCCTAAGAGTGCCTTTTCTATTATGTTTTTTTACCTTATGCTATTTAAGAAATGACTCATAAATTGTGAGAATTGAATTTTTTGGTGAGGATGGCTTCGTACAAAGAAGGATATCTAAAAGGTGAGGTTTTAGGTATGTTATGGTGGGGGTGGGCTTCGCTCTGAAGTCTGAATCGATAGAGCAGCAAGATGGGGATTACTCTGTCAATCCTCATATTAGTGCGATCGTTGACAGGTGTTCCCAAGAAATATGTTGTTTAAGAATATGTATTTGTTTTGAATTTGTGCAATGTGGAAAGACTTAGAGAGAGAGAGATGTGCTTTCTACGGTTTGTTTGTCTAACCATCAACTGGGAATGAATTCCAGCGTATAGGTTGCCCTCAATTAATGTGAGCTAATGCGATAAATGAAAAATGCAATGCACTTATTTTTAAGCCCAAATTGAAAGTATGAAGTTTGATGACACAATATGGATGAATAGGAAGAGGGATGCTCTTTCACTAAAATGTAGTAAAACGAGAAGAAATTATTCTTTTTAAGTATACCAAAAGAAAGGTTTCTTTTAGAGCAAATAGAAAGAAAAAGAGAGTTACCAAGGAAGAAAATTAATGTGTATGATTTTCTGAGGGGAAACAAACACACAACTTTTCCTAGGAATGAATAAAATGCGAGGAACCCCGAATGGGTCCCACTTGGCATCCCAAAATGTTTTCACCTAATTCTTAGATCGTTTCTTTGAAGTATTGACAAAACATATAGGGTAACGGGTGCTAGGAGGAATACCTGTATTGGAATGTTGGTTATTGGGAATGAAGGCATTGATTTTTAGGGTTTGGGTAAGTCTTAGTTAGTTATGGCATAGCTGACTAAGAATGAGAGTCTTAGGGTGAGTTGGCTTGGTGAGGTGTCTAGGTGTAGGTGTAAAGTGAGGGCATTATTTAAATTAGGAGATTTAAATAATAAATATGTAGTGAAGCTAACGAGCGTAATGCTAGATCCGAGAAGTGTAATACTTCCTAGATGGCTGTGAAGGGGGCCGCTGGCTTAGGTGAATGTGAATGAAGGTATTTATTTGTCGAGGGACCAAAGGGGAGTGTGACCTAATGATTTAGGTGTCTCACATTAATAACAGATTAATAACTAGATCTAATCAAACCATACTAGGTTAAAAGAGGATCCAAAGGTCAACTTACTAGTGTTAAGGATCTGATGGCTGAGTGGTAACAGGTGGTCTGATAAGAGAATCACATGTGAATGAGTTCTATAGTGGTGATTTAGGTGGACAAGCTCCTGTGAATACACTGGCTTGTATAATTGAATCCTGGTGATGGCTTTGGATGTCTGGATATGAAAAAGGATGTTTGTTGGTGCTTACATGTAGCTCTGGTGCTCCTTCCTTTTGAAAACTCTCAGAATGCTGTAGAACCTCAAAATAAGGTCTACCAAAGGGAATACACAAAGGTAACTAACGATGGTTCTGGGTTGACCGGCATCAGTTTAGGGGTGACTATCATTGGTTAGGGTGGAATTACCTAGGGTTTATTAAAAATAGGAGTATCATAGAGCAATGAGTGTTAGAGGAGGTCAAATGTCTGGCTAGGTCATACAGGAAATAGTGGGAGTTACCTTTTCTTATGCAGGAATTTGAAATAGAGGGGATGTAGGCTTTGATTTTATAGGGTTTAGTTAGGATATTAGTCCTGTTATGGCAACTGTGACTAAGGGATAAAATTAGGTGCTGAGGTGAGCTAGGTTTAGGTGGTACAGGTGGAAATTATCCTAATTGAAGGATAAGCTTAAAAAATAAATATTGTGAGGACATGGATGTAGATTCCTAATTTAATTAATTAAATTAGATCATTAGTGTGGGGTGGCAAGGGGCCATGGTTAGGTGAGTGTGTTCAAGTTGATCCCCTTAATGAGGGGTCAAGGAGAGTGTGACCCAATTTTGGTATCTACATTTTCCCTCAGAAGATGTTGCATAGCTTGTATTGGTAAGCAAAGCTGACAAAAATAAGATGTGGTTGCCCCATGATGTGGGTGAAGCTGATCCAACCTCAAACTAGGAACTGGTGTGTTAGAAGATAGAATCGGTTGATTTGGTTTGATAAAAGGGTGAATGTGATGAAGAGGAAGGTGGACTTAACCGGCAACGGTAAGGGGGTAATCGGTCCAATCGGGTCAATCCAGGTAATGGGCCTACGGTTTACTAAAGGTAGTGAGAGTCAAAGACACACACACGTATAAACTAAAAAATGGTACAAGGTTGAAGAGCTCATGTCATTAATGCTACTGCTAGTGCAAATCAGCAACACCCCTGGATGTTGATCAGATTTCTAGTTTGATCACTACTAGCATCCAGTGTGATTGCACAACATTGAAACCTCTCTCCAAGTGTGGGACTCGTGCAAAATGAGAGAGGAATCTCCAGATTAGAGGCTGGTTCCTCTTCCTAAACTCCTCTGCCATTAGATCTGTTATTTGCACAATGTAGCAGAGGTTTGAATCCTAATCCTACTCTAACCATTCCAAGAAGACAGAGATAGAGATAAAAGTGCAAAATTGAAACTAAACTAATATGATGATACACCAGAGAAGGAAAATGTTGAACATCTATTAAAACTGCCATGGAACAAGGAGAGGTGAGCAACATGGGAATGATGGACAAAATGCATCACAGGCCCAAGGAAAGATTTCACATGAAGAAAATTTCCCAAAACTCCATGAACACAGCTCCAAACCTGTAATGAACATTCAAACATGCACAAATACCTGCAATGAAGAGAGGCAAGAAGAAAACAAGAGAAAAACGAGCAAGGATGGACAGATGCATCACTTGCAAACACATTTTTTTTGCTTCAGAAGTTTGCACAGAACATCATTTTAATGGTAAAAGGCAAAAATTCCATTACAGAGAAGGTTCAAACTCCAAGGGAGGAGGTTCAAACTCCATTTTCAACCCTGGAGAAGAAAAGAAGGGAGGGTAGAGCTGAAAAGATGAACTGCCTTTAGAAAGAAGCCCCCTCCTTACAATTTATAGGAAGAATGAGAGAGGGAAGAGAGAGGAAATCCAGAATCTACCCTAACCACTTCTAGGTTGCATTTAATTCATCTTATTATGGCGGTAGGTGAGAACCCTAACAAAAGTGGTGAACTGTATTTGCATTAAAGCTGGTTGTTGAAACGTCATTTCTGGCCATTACCACGCGCCAGAGACGTTTTCTTGATTTTATCTCTCCAAACTGAACCAAAATGCAATATTTACCTAGAATCATGTAGATAATTTCACCAGCTTTCCATTGATATAAAGAACATGAAAATCTGAGCTCTGGATCGAAAGTTATGGCGATCTGAAGATTTAGGGCAAAAACAGGCCAAAATCGGATCGGCGGGAAAAAGTTTGAATTTTTTACCCGTGCTCTGCCACTTGGATGACACATGTCAGGCTCTGATTCTTCCATGGGCTCATCCTTTGAAAATTCCTTTCGGGCCCTTCCTTAATTTCTTGCCACTTGGACACGTGGCACTATTTTATTGGCTCGGGCCTGAGGGGCACACTTTGTCCTTCGAAAATTTGGTATTTTTCACTTTGGGAAAATTTTCCCATTTCTCCCCCACGCTCCGCCACTCAAGTGCAAAATGGCACGATTTCATTGGACACGGGCCCTTCCTAACCATTTCCCTTTTGTTTTTTACCTTTGGAAAAAATTTCAAAATTTTCCCGCCGGGCTGATGAGGTGAAGACACTTGGCGAGATTTGATTCGTTGGTGGCTCTTTCGGCTTTTCGCATCCCACGCATCCCTTGCATGTACCTTTGGCCTAGCTGTCCCAAACTATCTGGGACAAATATCTTGCAAACCGCCCGATTCGGGCTTCCTTGTCCCTCTTTGAGATGAAGACCATGTGGCGAGATTCCATTCGCTCTCAGACTCTTTCGGCTCTTTCGCGTCCTCCGCGTACTTTTGGCCCAAATGTCCTGGATGAAAGTCTCTTGTTTCGGCCGAATCGGCCAGTTCGACGTCCTCCACGTACTTTTGTCCCAGACTGTCCGAGGCCTACCTGGGACAAATATCTCCGATCCGCCCGAAATGGGCTGACTTGCGCCAAACTGGCTGATCCGCGTCCCGCGCATACTTTTGTCCCAGACTGTCCCAAACTGCAGTGAAACGAAGACTTAAGCACATTTTCCCCATTGCTTTCGGCCGATTTCGGCTTTTTGCATCCCACGTGTCCCGACGTCCCAACTGTCCCGTAGACCACCCGGACTAGGACTTAGCTGATTTTCTTGTTTTTTTGGCCCCAAGCTTGGTACGACGAACCTCAGTTCAACCTCAAACTGGTACAACCCGAGCCCTTCAAACCCGAAATGCCTCAAAACAGTCCTGTAACCTTATTTTTTGCATTTCTTCCATTTTATCAACCTGTTGGGATTCCTTCTTGGATGGGAGAGTTAGAAAGAAGGCCGAGGGGACCCTAAAAAACATGATTTTGGGCCTTGAATCAATCTACTTGCTCGGGACTGAATAATCTGATGCATGTTATCGAAATTACCCTGAGGGGTGAATTTTTGATAACAATTTTGGCGACTCAGTAGGGTCATCTGCCTGCTAGATGAAGTTACCAGTTACCTGAAGCATCCATTGGGCATGGAGTCATGAGTTGTAGCCTACAAACTGATTTGAACTTTGAAAACCTCCTCTCTGAGCCACTTGGAAACCCACTGAAATGGACTGTGCAAGAGAAAAACCAACACCACAAAAACTATGTACAGAACTGAAAATCATACACGCTCCTAATGGAACATGTAGAGTGTGCACAAGCACTTCTTCTACTAAAAGAAAACCTACCTACTCTACTCTAACTGGAAGCAAAGGCAAGCTAAACAAACCCTGCAATTGGTTGTGAGAAATAGCTTCCCTTTCTCAAATGTGGCAGCCATGCAATTGATTTGGCATTGAACATGGCTGATTGGATGGATGGAAAATCAACAAGAAGCTGGTCTTCCACCCAAATCATCAAGGTGTCAGTTGAAGGCAAATTCAATACCTCTTTTAGTTGCTCTGCATTTGAATTAAAGAGGTATGACAGCTGATCCTTGGTTTTTTGCATATCATCCTCATGCTTAGAGGAAAACATGACTGGTTGTGGTTTCTCCTTTGGCTCCAATGAAGCCAAATAACTGATTGGGCAAGGTATGATCCATTTGATATGCCCATAGCTCTGATTTTCAACTCCAAAAATGGGGTCCTCTTGTAGACCCTCTTGAATGGATGGTGTGGAAGAAATGGTGAAATTCCTCTGTCTTTTCTCTTCCTCCAATGAAGGACATGAAAGATTAAAATCTTCCAATCTTGGTTCCAAAGAGCTGCTATAAGATGCAGGCTACTGTAAATGAATGTTCTCCTTCATGATAGCAGACTCAAGTGTTTGGAATGTGGATGATGAAAGAGAGAATGGTGGAAAATCAACCGGCTCTTCTCCATCAAAACAGTCCTCCAAATCTGACAGATAAAATGCCTCATGGTTGTCCTGCTGTAAATGCTCCACTTCCTCCATGGTGTCTTTTTGATCTATAACTTGACCACCATGGTTTCTTTCACCCTCCAACATTGAGTTTGAGAGATCAAACCCCTCTTCAGTACTAGAACTTGAGAGAGGTGAAGTAGAAATAAGAACTAAAGGTTCTCCTGTAGCTTGCTTTGTGCTCAAAGCCCTTGGATCTGTAATTTTCTCCTCCACAACTAGAATGTGCTCCTCTTTTTTTGGATCTAGAGCAGCTTCTCCTTTCTCTACTACTTGAAGAAAATCTTGCTCTTGATTGAACTCTTCCTCTAGCATGAAGTTTGTCAAGTCAAACTCTTCGATCTGCTGCTCTAGAGGACAAGTTGGGACTACAAGAACTTCTTCTTCTGCTGCAACAAAATCAGTCCTAACCACCATTTGTTCAACCTTAGCCTCTTCTGTAGGTTTAACCATCAAGGGGATCTTTGTCATCCCAAATTTGGAAGCCCAAACCCTCAAGTTGTCTATCATTTATTTTCTGTTGGGCTCCTCTTCTTGTTGTCCTTCATGGCCAATTTTTGCAATTTCTTCTTCCCTACATGAAATTGGGAATGCAAGAGGAGGGATGGGTTGTAACTCAATTGATTTGGTAATTTTTTTTGGTGGTAGAGGAGGTGAAACCTCTTGTTTATTTGGGGGAGAGCGTATTTATTTTAGCTCTTGTGGAGGGGATGACTGTTTGGAAGGAAAAAGGAAAGAAGAATTGAGGTGTGGTGGAAGACTGAGAGGTGGAGACATGGAATCAACATTTGGGACAGCAGATGGGGAGTTTAGAATTTGTAATTCCAAATGAGATGGTTCTGCTTGAGTAATGGGAAGAGAAAAACTAGATGATAGTGTAGAAATTACCCATTGACAAGGTTGTTCAACAACAAGTGTGTAGGCCTCTATTTCTGATGTCCATTGTGCAATTTGGGGCAGCATCTTCATCATGAAGTCCAGCTTCTCCTGAGGGCTGAAGTGCCTTGGAAAAGGGCCTCCCCATGGAAAAGGAGTCCTACAACCAATTTTGAAAGCTCTCATCTGAGTTGTTGCTCTGGACTGCACCATCTTTACCTCCATCTTTTGGATTTTCTCCAACAGAACAACATCTTGCATCTGATTGTCTTCATTATATGCATACTCTTGCTCTTGGAAAGCTCCATAGCCAAACTGATTTTGGCATTGCTGCTCATATGGGTATGCATGCTGATTTTGAATTTGTTCAAAATGTTGATTTGGAGGATTTAAAAAACATGTTGGAGGTGGGAAACATTGTTGCTGTTGTTGAAAATGTGAGTTCCATGATGGAAATGAAGTCATGATTGCACAACTTCATGGAATGGAAAAGAATGAAAGACATGTAAAGAAATATGGATGGAAATGGATGGAAAATGGGTCTGCAACTTCAGAAATGGGTTTCTGATCAGATGGAGTCGCCAGATGTGTTTGCAAGTGCCTCCAAAGGCTGAAATCTTCACAGGAACACACCAACCTGCAAAATATGAAGTGGAAGACCTCTAAGGTCCCACCGGGCGTGCCAAAAATGTTATCACCGAATCACAACACCCCTGGATGTTGATCAGATTTCTAGGTTGATCACTCTAGCATCCAGTGTGATTGCACAACATTGAATCCTTTCTTTGAGTTTGGGACTCGTGAAAATGAGAAAGGAATCTCCAGAGAAGGCTGGTTCCTCTTCCTAAACTACCTGCCACAAGCTATTCCAGTGAAGGAAAGCTAATCTAATCCTAATCTGACCATGCCAAGGAGACAGAGAAAGAGAGAGAAAAGGGAAAAATAGAGCCTACACTAAAACGGTGATACACCAGAGAAGGAAAATGTTGAACATCTATCAAAACTACCATGGAACAAGGAGAGGTGAGCAATGGGAAGGATGGAAAGATGCATCACAGGCCCAAGGATAGATTTCACATAGAAAATGTCCCAAAAATCCATGAACACAACTCCAAACCTGTAATGAACATTCAAACGTGCACAAATACCTGCAATAAAGAGAGGCAAGAAGAAAACAAGTGAAAAATGAGCAAGGATGGACAGATGCATCACGAAACATGTTTTTGTTGCTTCAGAAGTTTGCACAGAACATCATTTTAAAGGTAAAAGGAAAAAATTCCATTATAGAGAAGGGGAGGAGGTTTGAACTCCATTTTCAACCCCGGAGAAGAAAAGAAGGGAGGGCAGAGCTGAAAATATGAACCACCTTTTGAAAGAAGCCCCTCCTTACAATTTATAGGAAGAATGAGAGAGGGAAGAGAGAGGAAATCCAGATCTACCCCAACCACTTCTAGGTTGCATTTAACTCATCTCATCAGGGCGGTAGGTGAGAACCCCAGCAAAAGCGGCGAACTGTATTTGCATTAAAGTTGGTTGTTGAAACGTCAGTTTTGGCCATTACCACACGCCAGAGACATTTTCTTTATTTTCTCTCTCCAAACTGAACCAAAATGCAAGATTGACCTAGGAATCATGTAGATAATTTCACCAACTTTCCATTTATATAAAGAACGTGAAAATCTGAGCTTTGGATCGAAAGTTATCGCGATCTGAAGATTTAGGGGAAAAACAAGCGAAAAAGGATCTGCGGGAAAATATTTGAATTTTTCCCGTGCTCTGCCACTTGGATGACACGTGTCAGGCTCTGATTTGTCCATGGGCTCACCCTCTAAAAATTCCCTTCAGGCCCTTCCTTAATTTCTTGCCATTTAGACACGTGGCACTATTTTATTGGCTTGGGCCTGAGGGGCGCACTTTGTCCTTTTAAAATTTGGTATTTTTCACTTTGGGAAAATTTTCCCATTTCTCCCCCGCACTCTGCCACTCAAGTGCCACATGGCACGATTTCATTAGATGCTGGCCCTTCCTGACCATTTTCCATTTTTTTTTTCCTTTGGAATAATTTTCAAAATTTTCCCACCGGGCCGATGAGGTGAAGACACGTGGTGAGATTTGATTCGTTGGCGGCTCTTTCAACTTTTCGCATCCCACACGTCTGTCGTGTACCTTTGTCCCAGATGCCCCAGATGAAAATCTCTTGCTTCGGCCAATTCGGGCTCCCTTGTTCCTAATGCGGTGAAGACACGTGGCGAGATTCCATTCTCTCTCGGCTCTTTCGACTTTTTGCGTCCTCCGCGTACTTTTGGCCCAAATGTCCTAGATGAAAGTCTCTTGTTTCGGTTGAATCGGACGGTTCGCGTCCTCCGCATACTTTTGTCCCAACTGTCCCAGACTTCCTGGGAAAAATATCTTTGAACCGCTCGAAATGGATTGACTTGCGCCAAACTGGCCGATCCACGTCCCACGGGTACTTTTGTCCCAACTATCCCAAATTGAGTGAAACAAAGACTTAGGCAATTTTCTTCATTTTTTGGTCGATTCGGCTTTTCACATCCCACGTGTCCCGACGTCCCAACTGTCCCGCAGACCGCCTGGACTAGGACTTAGCCGATTTTCTTGTTTTTTTGGCCCCAAGCTTGGTACGACGAACCTCAGTTCAACTCGAACTGGTACAACCCGAGCCCTTCAGACCCTAAATGCCTTAACACAGTCCTGCAACCTTATTTTTTGCATTTCTTCCATTTTATCAACCTGTTGGGATTCCTTCTTGTATGGAAGAGTTAGAGAGAAGTCGAGGGACCCCAAAAAACATGATTTTGGGCCTTGAATCAATCTACTTGCTCGGGACTGAATAATCTGATGCATGTTATCGAAATTACCCTGAGGGGTGAATTTTGGATAACAATTAACCCACGGATTAGACTGGGAGCTTCTTGTAAGCATGCGGGAATGTGGTTAGAGAGAATGTAGGCATTGATTTTTAAGGTTTGGGTATGTCTCAATTAGTTATGAAAACTTACTAAGAATAGGTTTTAGGGTGAGTTGGCTTGGTGAGGTGTCTAGGTGAAGTGTATGTGTGGATATTATTTAAATTAAGATATTTAAATAATAAATATAGTGAGGATAATGAATTAATTTAATTTATATTAATTAAATTAATATTAGTGAGGTGAAGGGGGCCATGGCTAGGTGAATGTGATGAAGGGTGTTTATTTGTCGAGGGACCAAAGGGGAGTGTGACCTAATTTTAGTGTCTACAATGATGATGGGAAAATGTGATTTAAATGATTAAAATGTTGAGTATATTAATAGGGTATGAAATATGTGAAATATGTATTTGATGAGTACATGTGTTGTGACTAAAATTGTGATCTTCCTGATATTTTTTATCAAAATGTAACTAACGAGATATGAGTAAAAATTAAATTATTACTTTGATATGAATTTGATACATACATGATGGGTATAGAAATGTGAAATCACTTACACTTTCAACCTTAATAATGAAACTTAAATGGGATTGTCAATGGGTAGTTATAAAATATCTTAGTCAAAGAGTGGAATGATGTGGTTGCACCTTCCTAGGACATGAAAGGGGGTTTTTGTATGTGTAGATAAATGTGGGAAGAGGGTTCTCCTTTTAAATGAGTTCATAGAGAAATGCCCCAGCTATACATATTCATGACTTTTCGGATGCAAACTAATCGATGCGGGAAGTTTTCTATAATGGGAAAGATGATCAATACGGGAAGATTTCCTGGGATGCTTTGATACATGAATTTTTGAAGGTTGATTGATGCGGGAAGCATTTTTACATAGGTAGCCATCCTTCGAGGTCATGGTCTACATTTTTTAATTTTGGTTTTTACAAGATAGCCATCCTTCGAGGGATTGGTCTATAATTCTGACTAGTAATTGTCCTTTAAGGGAGAATTCTATTGCATTTTAATAATTCTTTTTATATTTTTTAATAGATGTCCTTCAAGGGATTATTTTACTGTATTTTGGTAATTTTTGATATATTTTTAAATTGATGTCCTTTGAGGGATCAGTCTATTATTTTTTATTTTTTATAAAGAGCATCCATAGATATTTTTGAATTCTTTTAATGAGCTAAGGGAAAGACCCTAATAGACTATTTCAAGGAGGGGAAATATGTGTACATGACCTACAAATATGTACCGCATGTCAGGATTCTTGGTTGGTACAAGGTAGGTGAATGTAATGATTGTGGGGTTCTTGCAAAGGAGGATCTTGTCCATAGTGAAAGATGTGATGAATATAGCCATGGTGTTCATTGTTAAACTGTATTAAGGATAGTGACAATTAACCACATTATTTCAAACCATTACTATGATAAGGTGGATTATTGATGATGGGATTAAGATGTTGGATATAACCACTGTCATGGCGATCAATCATTTCACAGTATAAAGGCCACAAGTTTAAGTCATTTGAAGGTTTCTTTTCAGGTTCACCATTAAGGGAGGCAAGATGATATGCTTTCAGCCCATACTTATGAGTGCTAATGTATGGATTGATCTAATTAGGGGAAAACTTTCCACATTTACTCCATTCTAGTGTATTGACATTTTTATTTTCTTTGAGAACAAGATCACAAATTTTTAAGTCATGTTATTTTACATTTTTATTATAAGCTCTTTTGACACATTCTTGATAGAATTGATGATGTTCAAGAGCCATGAGGTGTTTTTCATTTAATAATTCAAGTTGCGCTAAGCGTTCTTGTCAGTATTCTTCATCAGGGATAAAATCTTTAAGTGATACACAAAGTGATGGGATATGAAATTCAAGGGGTAGAACCGCCTCAGATCTATAGATTAAGGAAAATGGCATAGCACCTATAGGGTTATGGATTCTAGTTCGATAATCCCAAAAATAAAATTAGATTTGGAGATGCCAATTCCTACCTACGTCGTCTACTATTTTCATGAGAATTTTAATGAGCATTTTGTAAAAGGATTCAACTTATCCATTTGCTTGACTATAACATATTAATGAGATGCTAAGTTTGATGTTGAACATGTCACAAAGTTTCTTAAGTTATTTGTTTTTAAAATATTTTACATTGTCTGTGACAAGTTTATGTGGAATGCCAAAACGACATATGATGTATTGATATATGAGGTTGGTAATAGGTCCTGATTTAGTTGAGGTTAAAGGAATAAATTCAACCCATTTAGTGAAATATTCAGTAGATGTGATAATGGAATGATGTTGTTGTGATGATTTAGGATTGATAGTGCCAATGAGGTATAACCCCCATTGTGAGAAAAGACATAGATCATGAGAAGGTTGTAATTATTAACTAGGGACATGGATGAGATCTGAATGTACTTGGAATTTGATGCATTTATTAACATATGCAAAACAATCCTGATTGATAGTAGTCCAGTAGTACCCTAGCCACAAGACACATTTGGTGATGAAATTTCCACTTAAATGACCTCCAAAAATATTGTCATGCACTTCTTCAATTGCTTTGATTGATTCATGAGATTTAAGGCATCTTAAAAAAAGACCGTTAAAGCCACATTTATAGATGATACTGACTATGATGACAAAGTGGGTGGCGCATTAAAGAAATGATTGTTTATCATTTTGTGATAAGTCAGAGGGGATTTAAGATTTAGAAAGATAGTCGAATGTTTGAGAATACCATAGATCAGTTGGATTATTGTCAACAATATTGATAGGAGGGGGTTCATTTTGATGTGAGGGATGATCTAATCTTTGAATGACCATGAATACCTTAGAGTTGTCTTTTGATTCTTCAGTGTCTAATGGGATGAGGGATCCTAAGGAAGCCATTGTATCTGTAAATTTACTAGAAGATCATGGGGTTATTATGATAGTGTAATGATCAAAGGTGATGAGGAGAAAATCAAAATTGGCTTTATATTTTTGTAAGATTTCATTTTTACATTGTTATTTTCCTTTAAATTGATTAATGACAAGTTGAAAATCTCCGTATATTTCTAAGATATGGACACATAATAGGATAGCAGTGATAAGACCCATGATTAAGGATTTGTATTCGAATATGTTATTAGTACATTTGAAGTTAAGTTTAAATGATAGTGGGATAGGAATCCCCAGGGTGGAATAATAATGACACCAACTCCTCCCCCTTGCTAGAATTTAGATCCATTAAATAAGAGAGTAATTTTGATAGGGATGAATTCATATTCATCGACAATGTTGATAGATTTGTTAGGAAACTATTCATGAGGAAGATGAGTATTGGGAAGGGGTACTTTGATGAGTTGATTTGCAATGGATTGAACTTTGATAGATTTATGTGATATGAACTCAATGTCAAAATAATTCATAATCAAAATCCACTTAGTTATATGGTCGTTGTTATATGGGTTAAAGTGCATGGTTTTGATTGGATTGAAGATAGTAACAACATAGGTCTTTTGATTAAGGAGATAATGATGTAGTTTAGAAGTTGTAAAGTACAGGGTGTAACATTTTTTTTTCTTAGGTGTAATGAGTTTCATAGTCATGAAGTGTGTGAATGATATAATATACAACATGTTCATGACCTTGGTTATCACGATGAGAAATCATAGCTCTTACGACATGTTCTGAAGTAGATATGTATAAATAGAATCACTCTACCTCACGAGGTGGTGTAAGCATAGGTGGTGATAGAAGGTCATGTTTAAGTTCATCAAAGGCCTTCTGGCAATTGAAATCCCATTTAAATTCTACATACTTATGGAGAAGATGAAATGGTTGGTAGCGGTCTGAGAGTTGAGATATGAAGTGTCAAATAGACTACAGTTTACCTTGGAGGCTATGTAGTTGTTCGAGTTCTAATGGAGGAGGCATATTGATGATTCCTTTAACCTTGGATGGGTCCACTTCAATACCTTAGATATATATGATGAATCCTATAAGTTTTCTAGTGAAAACACCGAAAACACACTTAGCAGGGTTAAGACGAAGGACAAATTGAAGAATGACAACAAGATGATCTCTTCATTGTTTAGATTTTCCTAAGAGATCATCAACGTATTCTTCTACTTTTTTATGGATAAGATCATGGAATATGTATGTCATAGCACATTGATAAGTGGCTCCAAATTTTTTAAGACCAAAATACATAACACTATAGTAGAAGGTTCCCCAAGGGGTGATAAAGAATGTTTTATGTCGATCATTGATAGCGATGAGGATTTGATTATAAAAAAAACATCATCCATGAGGGAGATAATTTCATGGCCAGATATTAGATTGACTAGCTGATCGATATTTGGAAGAGGGTAATCATTCTTAGGGAAAGCAAGATTGAGATCCTGGAAATCAGTTAGATGTGTACCTTACTTGAGGCTTTGGTTATGGGTACGATATTGGAGACCCATTGCGAATATTCGATAGGTATGATGACACTAGTAGATGAAAGATGTCATAACTCTTATTTAATAAGGAGATCCATCTGGGGATGCATCCTAGGAAGCTTCTGCTTAATGAGATTGGCATTGAGATATGTGACGATGTTATGTATGATGATATTAGGATCGATACCAAGAATATCACTATATGACTGAGTGAATGCTTGTATGTATTTTGATAAGAAGGCAGTGAAATCATCTAGTTCTTGTTGGTTTAATGATTACATGACTTTAACTTTATAGGGTTCCTAAGTTAAGGTTAGTGGTGGATTCGTTGAGAAGGGTTGATGTGTCAGGTTGTAGGGATTTTTGAAGGAAGTGATCTTCAACTCCCATATGAGAAAATATGTCTTGGTAATTGTGACATTGAAGGATATCGATGATGGGTGAATCTTCTTTAATCATTTTTGGCTAGATGAGAGGAAGTTGTTTGGTGACGTGATTGGATTCATAAATTAAGAGTATTAAGGAAATAGTATTGATTAAAAAAAGTTAGGTGGGATGGATATGGTGTCATCGACATCTATGGGATCATCTGACTTGGTGGATGGTAATGGTTCAAGTACAGTGATGTGTACAGATGTGGTTTTTTTGGGTGAGTCGGTAGTGGGTATTTTATATCCTAGACCATATTTTTCAAGTGGTTTAAGAGAATGTTGGATGATTAAGTCAAGTATTCCTTTTTCATAAATCTTAAAGCTGAAACCTTTCCAAGAAAAATGATGAAGATACATTCAATCAAATTTTTGACCATATAAAGATTGGAAATATGATAAAAAGGGCACACCATGATGTTATTAAATGGATTGAGATGAAGGGCAATCGACTTCCCCATAGACGAGGTTCATTTTTAGATATGTGGGAATGTAACAGATAACATCTCCTACATCAAGATCGTTTATGGGTTGCTTGTTAGGGAAACCATACATATCAGGTGTTGGTATGGAGTTAAACATGAGGAGGTGATACTCCCCCAGTGTGAGGCATTACATAATGTCATTAAGGGAAGATTCATCTGGTAGTTTGAATGAAGGGATGGTTATGCTAGTAATTCTTTTTCATAAGATTCGGATGTGGATTTAGGTATGAGAATGTCGTTTGGGAGATATGTCATGCTGCAGTCAGCGAATGGATTTGGATTTGTAGGGATGATGAATTTATGACCTTCGTGTTTGTACTTAAGGAATTAGTGGAGTGTAGAAGAAACACACCGTATAGTGCATATCCAAGGTCGTCCTAATAACATGTTGTATTTACACTCTCCTTATATGATATAGAAGAGTTCTAGTAATGTTTTAACATTTAATTTAAGAGGTAAGATGACATTGTGAGGTAATCTAAGTTAATTAAAGGTAATGGATGATATGATGTTAATAGTTGTGCCTCCATAAATCATGATTCTCTTAATGAGGACATCATTGATTTGAGAGGTAATGAAGAGTGGTGATTCATGGTCTTCTAGTCCAAGTGATGGTATTTTACATGAATCAAATGATATGGCGGTGGATGCTTTAAGGTACCCTACAAATTTTGTGAAAGAGAGGGGGTCGTATGCTAGTATTGATATTGATTGGAGGGCTTTGAGTATGGCTTGTTTATGGGAATGTGATGTTTGAACCATCTCATAAAGTGAAATCTTGATGTGAGCTTGGTGCAACATTTTGATAATAACCTTTTATACTTTGGTGGATAAAGGAGGTGTAACAAGTATCAAAACCTTATATTTAGATAACATGGTTTTATTGGATGATTTTGGAGCTATAGAGATGGATACTTTAGGCTTGTTAGAGGAATATGCTAGCTTAGGAGGTTGGGGTACAAGAGTTTTGGATTTACTTGGTTTTTATGAATCACTATTGTAGTTTCATAAATGGGTAGCTATGTGAACAACATTGAATTAATGGGGATAAATTTTGGATATAGATTCTTTAGATTTTGCTGGTGGTGGACATGTTGGTTTTGTGTGTGGTTCTGAAGGAATGTAGGCCGGGTTTAGAATTTTCTTATAGATTAAGTGAAAAATTTTGTAGTCCTCTATAGAATGTCCTTATGTTCTATGATAGTTGTAAGAGACATTAAATTCATACCAATAGGGATTCCATTCTCAAGGGTTTGATGGTTTAGGAGGTGGTAATGTTATGAGTGATTGTTGAAAGAGGTCATCTAGGATGGTTGCGTAATGCCCCTTAGTTGTATATGTGGATGGTGAAGGGGTCTCTTTTGATTTGATGTTCGGGTGAGACATGGACTTGGAAGTTATTTGTTTATTCATATGTTGAGGAGGATTCTTAGATGGTGTGACAGATGAGTGATGAGGTCCAAATATATAAGTTTAATGGGTTGGTTTCAAATTTGAGATGAGAGTGACCTTCTTAGAGGGGGGTGGGATGAAGGTTCAATGGTCAAGTACATGGTACTGATCTGCAAAGGCATAATAGGGGCTTTTAAAGACTTGGACAATGATTTGTTTTTTAGAGACCTTCGTGTTTTCTTATATGAGCTAGGTGTGGATGTTGAGGTAGTAGATGTGGAGGTTTTATCTTCAATGATAGGCTTAGGGGGTGTTTCTAATTGTTTATTAGATGTGGCTTTAAAATCATCTTTAGGAGGTGGGGATGATATGGATGTAGATCCAGAAGATGAAGGTGTAGATTCAATAGTGTTTTTAGCGGATGTAGACTCAATGGTTGTGGATTGAGATTCGATAGATGTAGATGTTGTTCCAATGGATTTAGATAAGATTTTTGGGTTAGGTACAGTCATATTGATAGTATTGATGAGCGTTAACATTGATTGCTTTTGGCTGATCAGTGGATGGAAAGTGATTTAGGAAAGGTTGTTTAAGCACATCAAGATTCTAGTTTTGGGGTGCATTCAAATTGTCTAAATGGATTTCACCTTTATTGATAAAATCTTGAAGGAAGTTATGGAATGAGTGAAGCCTTTCGATGTCATGTCCCTAAACCATATGGTATTTACAATAATCATTATCCCTATACCAAGAGGGCTTAGATACAAATGTGTCAATGGGATGGATGGGCGGAAGAGAGATCATATTAACAATGATGAGTTTTTCAAAGACTATTCTATAGGTCTCTCCAATGGGTGTGTAACTACATTGTGGATGAGAATGCTTGGTAGTGGGATTTTCCTTAAGATCAGATTTTATGACTACGATGTTGGATGATGATTTGGACTTGTTAGGATTGAAGGATGATTTAGATGAAAAGTTGGATGGCTTCTTAGGTTGTATTTTAACTCTTCCTTCTTTGAGGGATCACAATTCTAATTTATAGGCCATGGTGAAAGATTCATCAAACATATGTAATGAATAGATTTGAAGTGTGGATGAGATGTGTTTAGTGCATGAAATATAAAATAATTCAATTAATTTGGTTTGTGGTAATGAAAAAGATAACTTCTTGATTATACCCCTCCAGCGGGAAACAAAATCGGCTATGGATTCATCTTCAAATTGTTAAACATCATAGAGGTCATTGATGGTGATTTTGTGGGCAATGTGCGTAAAGAAGTGTTCTAGGAAGAGTTGTTCAAGTTGTGTGAATGAGGAAAGGGAGTACTGATGGATGTTATTATACCAATCCAGGGAAGGACTGGAGAGGGACATGGGGAAATTCCTCAACATTAGATCTTGATCATGAGCTATCAGATAACAAGCATGGTGAAAATCATGAATTTGTTGATAGGGATATTCTTTATTATAGAATTTGATAAAATTCATAAGTTCCCAGTGAGGTGGATATTATTTATAAGGTACTGAGGGGTAAATGGGCTCATTACAGATTTGTTCATAAGAGAGTACATTCTTAATACTTGAAGAAGCGGCTTCAAAGTTGGATATTCTATTCATGAGAGCTTGAAGGGGGTCTGGTTGTTGTAAGCATGAGCTAGGTTGATTAAATGAAAATTTCTTAGGCCGTGGGTATAATTGATACTGGTGAGGGATATTTTGTTGGTAAGGGATATTTTGTTGGTAAGGAATGTTAGTGGGGATATTATAAGTGGATTTAGACACTAAGGGTTGTGATGGTTACACATATTGATAGAGGATGGGAATAGATGTGTTAATAAGAGGTTGTGATGGTTGGGGGATATGTTTGAATGGAACGGATGTATAGGTAAGGTGTTGTGAATAAGTTAGAGGTTGTTGGAAGTGTATAGATGAAGCAACAGAGGCTGGTGATTGATGTGGTATATTTTGAATAGGAATAGATTGGGGTATGGAAATGAGTGGTTGTGATGGTTGAGGTACATGTTGTGAGATAAGAGGAGTAGGATATGGTAACGAAATGGGGTGGGTGATAACAATAACACTATTGTTGAGTAGAGGGATGGATGCATGAATGGACATAGTGATGTTCTAAATGAGGTTTTTGTTTTGTTGAGAAGGTGGTGGATAAGATATAGTGATAGAAATAGCAGAAGAACTCACTGGAGGTGTGTGAACAACTGAGGATGATGGAGGGTTTGATGAGGAAGCATTAGGATTCTTTTGAAGAGGTGTGGAACCATTGGAGGGATCAAGTGAAGATGTAGGTTTTTGGGTGGACGTTTCTTGAGAAGAAATCATATGAAGATCAAAAATCAGGAATGAAAGACAAAAAATTAGATGGTTCGGGTTGAGTATGAGGTGGATATGAATAAAATTGTTGAATGATAGGGTTCTTAAGTTGGGTTAATAAGATGGGAAAAACCACATGAAGGGATAAAGAACATACATGGAGGTGGTTCATGTATTAATGGATGAAGTTGGAACAACCTCTAGCTGCAAGGTAAGCATTAAATATTTGTCTTGCACAAATAGAATAACTTAGAATCCTGTAGACTTAGAATGATTAATGCGGAGAAGATAGGTATCCCGCAGAGATAAGTCAAAGAATTGTGCACAAAAGACTGAATGCCGAGGAGTGAAGGGATTTCAAATGATGAAAATTCGAGAGCTGAGGAGAATGTAAGTTGAAAAAGTTCTGAACTCTTCTCTTTGAGATAGATTGAGAGCCTTCCGTACGAGGTCAGGGAAGCTGAAAATTGAATGCGGAAGGTCTAAATGGAATTTTTTGGCAAGCTTTTATACACTAAAGTAGAAAGCCATAGGTAAAAGCAAATCAAGAAGATTGCAGATTGAAGGAAAATAGATCCGCAGATGTCAAAATGAATCCATGTTGCACTGAAGGCCATGGAATAAAGTAGAGAGATAGGAAAATCTGCAGCACATAAGGAAGAGCTACAGAAGTTAGGGAAGATGTGTAAAACCAAGAGGAGAAATCTGCATATAAAAGGAAAATGGCAGTTTTCTACAGGAGATTAAAATCACCATATCTTTTGATCGGATGATCCAATTTTTGAAAACCTTATATCGATGGAAATATCTCAACATTCTCTATGCAATAGAAATTGAATTTATTACTTTTATCAATGATAGATATGTGTAAAGGTGGAAGAAATATCCAACACATAAAAATGTGTAGTTCTAAGTAACGTAACTATGAGCATTTAATGTAGTATGGGCACCCATCTTTTGTCCAACAAGGAAATGACATGTGGTAGTGGATAACCAGAGGTACTTGAATCTTTCAGGGCATTTATTTATTTCTGATGGTGGTTGTAAATTTGATTTCAATTTCCCCCCTCTTTCTCCTCTTCATCTATCCATCTTTTCTATAAATGTAAGAGCTCTACTCATAAAAAAAGATTCCTCTTTGTTGTAATGGCACCATTCCAAAATGGTGGCTGAATTTCCATGGGTTTTATACCTTGAGTTTGTTCTCTGTAATGTATTTTCACCTTATGATATGAATGTAAACAACCATGCATCCCTTAAGCAATAAAAATCAGATTTTGTGGCTATCTTTATACCCAGGTCTCATGTTTTATTTCTCCCTACCTGTCTATGTACATTTCTTAGCATGTTGTGTATTTTATTTAACTGCAGGATCCATTTCATGTGTTGTTTGTGCAAAGATAACCAAATCTACATGGTTTTTGTTTGTGTCATGTCTTTTCTACCCTCTCACCCTTATTTTCTTTCCTTCTTTTTCCTTTGTGGAGAGTGATCGACCCTCTTTCTAGCACCATCACCTTCCCTTAGCTTAGGATTTACCTTATACATCTCCTTCTCACCTTAGTCCCTTGGAATTTTAGTGTTAGCGTTAGAAATAGGTAGAGGAATACAACCTTCTTTGGAGGTTTGTATCAGTTTGTAGGTCCCACAACTGAGAGACAGTCCCATGTTGCCTTAGAATTATTGGTCATTCATGATCATATCTAGGGTGCAATTAAGATCCATGGGGCTTGAATCAAAAATATCTAAAAATAAGGGATCCCCACTATTAAATAAGTGAGGACTAGGATGATCAATGATTTTAGATGATGCATATTAAGAGCTGGGAGAATGTGGTGGTTCTAACTATTCTATCTGACATAGATGAGAGTTTTGATGATGGATTAGGTGTGAAAAATGTAAAAGGTGTTTTTCAGATACTTTCATTATAACGCTCATTTTGTTCCTCCCAAATTCGTTGATTTTCAAATTGAAGTGTGGATATTTCTTGATTTGGATCTATAATTGGTTGATATTATGGGGTTTGATGGCATAACGGTGTAGATTGTTGAAACATACTAGACATGTTTTTAGATACTTGGACATGGGATTGATGTCTTGTAAGTACCATGATTAACAAATGTACAGTCACGTACAAATGAAATATAACTAAGTGGGTTGATTACACACAAAAAACAACTCAAGAAGAATGATTTTATAGATTATCTTGAATTAATTAAGCACAATATGAAATGTGCAAAATGGTTGATGGGGTCCTAGGAAATGGATGCCTATAGCTAGTTTCAGGACTGTTCAAGGCCGACGTCCTCATATACCCAAGGTATGTGAGGCTCAAATATGTGATGGTGTTAGTATGGGGCCATGTATTGTGGTCTACCTCCTCACTTCACAGTCCCGTAGTGATAAGGGAGTTAGGTGCTTAACAAATATACTGACAACTAGTTGTTTATGCTTAGCCAGAACATCGAGTCAATTTCCCTATTGGGTGATGAAATACCAATAGTTATCACCTGGGTAGGAGTGTTTGATGAAAATTTGATATTTGATGTGATTTGGCTGTGTGGGGGGAAGAAACAAGTGAATGTAATTATTTAACCAGCCTAATTAAAGCTATATGATCAAGCAGTATGTAATTTTCATTTTAATCCCCAAAGAAACAATTGATTTTGATGAGGACAAATATCAAATATGCAATAAAGAAAGAGAAAAGGACTCATCTTAAAAACACTTATTTTTTAATTTTTTGCAATTTTTGATTTTTATATTTCTTTTTTTAGCAATATAGCAATCCAACATGCAAAAAGCCTCCAGAAACTGAAAACCATAAGAACAAGTTAGTAGAAAAGAGAAAACAACATAAAAACATGGGTTAAAAGGATGAATGTTGATTAATCCAAATAATTCATATAAATCGTTGGCGATTGACTGAATCACTGGTGATTACAAAGAAGAAAACCAGATGTGAAAAATATGAAATTTGAATGAGTGAAATAAGGGGACTTAAGGTCCCACCAGGCATTCCAGAATGTTCAAATATGTTTTTACCTTTTTACTTGCAATAAAAAGTGAAATAAAAAAAAAAACAACCTTAGAAGACGTGGGGTTTAACAATACTCGTAGATGAGGGATGTTGATGCTCGATGTTGATAGACATTGCACTCCATCTAAAAGTGTGTACAAGCTCCCATATTACGAAGAAATTTGTGCACAAAGACATTAAAAAAAATGGATAAGATAGATAAAGAAGTGAGTTGATCAGCAAAGGCCAATTCTAGGAATCTAAAGGGCTTCCTCAAAGGATGTAATCTCACCTTGTAAACAATCAAGTGAATTTTAATGGATAAATGATAAGTGATAAATGGATACAAGATATATATATATATACAAGAATAGTAGGTAAAGATGACTAAAACTCAAGATCAAATGGAAGGGCATGTTCAACTTTGAATGTGGCCTAGGCAAGTGTGGATGCAAGTTATACATGTTAAAATTAATCATACCAAAAGTCATCAACTTCACAATATATCTCATGTAAGAATTCAATCTAATATTTGATGTCTTTTTCAGTGTTAGCAAACCGGATTGCACATAGATTAAATTAGTGAATGATGTCAAATTGTTCCTAGTAGAAAGGTTGTTAGACTATTGGAAGTGGCTGAATACTCGTGATTTCATGTGATTGACTAGGTATTTCCATCTAAGAAAGAATCATTCTCAAAGACATGCTAGAAGAAAAAAAAAAATGATAGAAACATATATTATAAAATGATAAAAATTGATAAATGTTGACAAGGTTGTAAAATTGACAGGAATCGCTAGTGATTCAAGCAATTTTTGACAATTTAATAAAATTAAATGTTTGAAGTTTTTGATTAACATTTCAGGATGATTTTTGATCAAAAATGATGAAAAAGAGGTAACAAATATACAAGAGATACCTGGAGGTTATAATGGAGCTAAAAGAAGCCTCAAACCTCACTAGAAGATGACTTGAGATGGCTGGTGCGGCCTTTAGGTTGAATGGTAAAAAATTGATCCATATAAGATTTGAAAAGATTTTGAATTGCTTGATGAAGATTGATAATGATGCTCACTAATAATTTTTATGTTCAGGTGCTACGTGATGATATGTAGAATGCTAGAAGACAATATTGAAAGAAAGAGTTCTAGATTCAAAATTGAGGATCTTGGATAACGGCTAAAACACTACTATTTATAATCACTGGTGATTACCTGAATCACTGGCGATCTCAGTTTTTCAAGGTCTAGAAGGTTAAAGTGGTTAAAACCACTTCCAAATATATTTGTTTAGTTTTGTCTTTGGGTAAATAGTTTGCTAATTTTTTGGGTACAAGGTGTGATGGTTAAGGGGGTTGTGAAATAGGTTATATGTGATTTGTCTTTATTTAATTTTGATTTTATGGTGGTTTTAGATGGTTAGATGTAGATTTGATATTTGTAGAAGGGACAGTTACATGTGGTAAATATGATAAAGGGGTTATGACTTAGGATAAGGTGATTTTATGAGTGTAAGCGATGAATTGGATTAATAAATGATAAAGGGGATGAAGTGTGCATATTTTTGGTATCTAAAAATACACTACTCCTACTACTGGAAATGAAAGTGATTCTTGAAGGGACTAGGGATAGAAGGAATTGCATAAAATGAATCCTATACTACTGGAGGTCCAGCACCAAAAAAGGGGTGAAGAGACACTATGAATTGGGAAAATGAAGGCAAAATAGCAAGGAAAGGTCAAATATGAATGTCATGGTCCCAAAACAATCTCTGCAACACAACAAACCTGAATCTTGTACAGTGAAGAGAGGATGTACAAAGACCAATAAAAATAACGAGAAGCCAGAAAATTGCAAGAAAATACAAGCTAGGACAGATTTGGAGTCACAAAAGAAGTATTTTACTGCTAAGATGAATGCACAGTACATTATATCTAAGATATCTGGAAAGATTCACCATGAATAATTAAAATTTGAGGTCTAAGAACAATAATATAGAATGTAATTCCTTGGGAGAAATTACACAACTATTACAACAATCCAATAGTGTCCAACCCTTTACAAAATACCCTCTTTTACAATACATAGAAGTTGGAAAAGAGAGAGAGGAGGGAAACTCGAGTTCTACACTCAACCACCGATATAATTCATTAAATGGCTTACAAATATCAAGGAAAACCTATAAAATCACATTTCTTCATGCTCCTTTTCTTGTAGAAGAAAAGATTTGATCTTATGCCTTGATTAATGTAATTTACCTGCCTTGGACGTGTTTATTAAATGTTGGGAGTGTTTTCCCTTTTTTCCTATTACACCTCTTAACTCCATTTTAAATAATTATGAGTTTGGGGCTCAATAAAATGAATCCAATACGTATAATTTTGTTATATTTAGTACATCAGGGATCGAGATATAACCATGCAAATATTGGGGTTTCGAGATGCTCAAAATAAGATGTTTTGGCCACTTTTCATGTTTTTTAACTCACATTCTGTAATATAAAAAAAATTCTCCATTGTATTTTTGGCCAAGTGTCCATTTTCAATTGGATTACAGGTTTTTGATTGACGCGGGGAACTGAATGTTTAGTGGAACAAGGTCGTAGGTTCCCTTAGCACTCAATTTCTCCACAATGTCTGTAATTAATCCTTCCTTATCCTTCTCTAGCTCGGTGAGCTAGGTGAGCTCATCGAGCTCCTCACTTTTCTCATTCCCCTTATACCTCTCAGCTCAGCCACGTGTCATGAGCTTATTGGATTGGGAATTTTAAACCTATGGGGAACTAGTCCCCACAAGGAACTAGTTCCCCAAACTCCTTTGTGCTCCGTGGGATCTCCTGTCCCACATTCCATTACCTACAGAAAAAGTGTGTCCACAGGGAACTCATGTCCCCACTACTTGCATTCATTATGGGTCACCAAAACCCACACTGGTCACATTGGCCGCTCTGCATCTACTCCAATGCATTGTGGGTTGTAAGGCAATACAGAGAACCTAACCCCGTGGAGAACTTATTCCCCATGGGGTCCTTATTCCTGATTTTGATCCTACCTCCACAATATAAAGTCCATGACCCTCATCCTTAGCAAATCAAAAATGTCGGCCTCCTAGGGAACTTAAGGAATCAAGGACCTGTACTTGTTGTTCCTCTAAAATCCAACTTCGTCATAATACACTAGGTCATTTCATTGTGGGTGCCAAACCGGTTCTAGGAATTCTAGTTCCACCCAAATTAGTCCCATTCGATGCCCTTAGACCCGTAATACACTGTATTTTTCCCCCAAAATCATTTTTCAGATTTTCTACTAACTCTTAGATTTTTTCCTTGGGTAGGGAGTTAGGAAAATAAAAATGAGATGTCCCAAAGACAATTTTATCTAGTATATCCATTTTTAACCCAAAATGACTAAGTGCTTGAAACCTAGAAGAGGAAAAATGCAGCAAAAAACTCCCACAATATTCTAAATCAGTGCAAGTGTTCCAGAAACATTGAATTTACCTATATTCCTCCAGATTCAACATTGAATCTTTGTCAACTGTTTAAGTCTAGTTCTCCTAGTTGCTCAATTTTTGCAAGGGGTGTAAAAATAGACAACATGTACTATCAAATCAAGATTAGAAAAGGTGATGAGTGGAAGACAGCCTTTGAGACCAATGAAGGATTGTATGAATGACTTATTATTCCATTTTGACTCTCAAATGCACCAAGAAATTTCATAAGGATCATGAATGAATCTCTCAAACCTTTCATAGGTAACTTTATTTTGGTTTATGTAGATGACATAATAATTTATAGCTATAGAAAATAATATCATATACATCTTTACATCTAGTTATGAGGAGTTTGCAAGAATAAAGGTTGTTGATCAATCTCAAGAAATGTGACTTCATGAATACAAAGTTGATATACTTGGGTTTTGTGTTTGAAAAAGGCATGTTATATATGGACAAGAACAAAGTAAAGGAAATACGAGAGTGGCCACTACCTAGGACATCTAGAGAGGTAAGAATTTTTCATCGTCTTGCAAGTTTATATAGAAAGATTATTAGAAACTTATGTGAAATTTGTGTGCCAATCATAGGCACCATTAGAGGATACAAGAAGAAATTTGTGTGGAATGATAAATCTAATAATAAGTTTTAGTATTTCAAGTAAAAAGTTATAGATAAGACTATTATAGCATTACTAGACTTTAACAAGGTGTTCCAAGTGGATTTTGATGCAAGTGGGGTTGCAATAGGTGTTGCTTTGAGTCAAGAGAACATACCAATAACCTATTTTAGTGAAAATATCAATGACGCCAAGAAGAAGTATTCTTCCTATGACCTAGAGTTTTATGCAATGATTCAAGCTTTGAAGAAATGGATGTATTACTTGATTCCCAAAGAGTTTATTATCTATACAAATAATCATGAACTTCATTTCATTAATAATATTCCTAATCTCAATGAAAGGAATATGAAATGGGTAGAATAATTACATAGTTTTACCTTCACCATCAAGCATAAGAAAGGGCAAAGAAACAAGGTAGTAAATTCTTTGATTAAAATATTCCTATTGGCGCATGAAATTAAAATTGAGAGTGTTGTGATTGAATAAGTGAATGATATGTATGGGGAGGATGAAGAATTAAAAGAATCTTATGAAGCTTGCAAGAAACCAACAATGATGAAAAAAGAGCCATGGTTAAATTACCTCATTCAATATGGATTACTCTACAAGGGAGTACACTTATGTGTACCTAAGAGATCCATGAGAGAGGATCTCGTTACAGATAAGCATTGTGGAAGTAAGGAAATCCTTTTCAGGCTTGATAAAACTTTGGAATAACTCACTAGACGTTATTTTTATCCTAAGATGCAAAAAAAGGTAAGAATAGTTTTTGAGAGATGTAGAACTTGTAAAATGGCTAAAGAAGAAGTATAAATGCAGGTTTGTACCAACACCTTCCAATCCCAAATATGCTTTAGGACTCCATCAACATGAACTTTATGATGGGGTTACCTAGAACACAAAGGGGTTTTGATTCTATCTATATAGTTGTGGAGAGGTTTAAAAAAAATGGAACACTTCAATCCTTGTAAAACAACTAGTGATGTCACTCATATAGAAAATATGTTCTCTACTATTGTTGTAAGACTCCATGAACTTCCTATGAGTATAATATTTTATAGAGACACCAAGTTTGTAGGACACTTTTAAAGGATATTGTAGAGAATGTTAGGAACTAATATCAATTTTAGTTCATCTTACCATCCTCACACTGATGGTCAAATTGAGGCGGTCATAAGGAGTTTGGGGAACCTTTCGATGTGTTTATCCAAGGACCATCCTATGCAATGGGATTTTTTGCTACTCTGGGCAGAATTTTCTTACAATGATTCCTAAAACAAGAGTATAGGTATGAATCCTTTCTAAGTAGTATATGGTATGTAGATTAGGGGAGTGTTTGAGATAAGATATATCATTAATATGGAGAAGATAAGTGTCGAGGGTGAAAATTTTTCAACAATTGTGCAAGTAGTTCATCAACAAGTGAGAAAACAACTAGAAGCTAGTGTGGATATGTACATGAAGCAAGTTGAATTGAAGAGAAGAGAGGTTAAATTTTAGGTCTATGACTTATTATTATCTCACCTCAGAAAGAAAATATTTCTAAAGGGTTAGTACAATAAGCTAAAGATGAAGAAAATTGGCCCTTAAAGGGTACTTAAGAAGTTTTCTAGTAATGCCTATGAGATAGAATTTCCTAGTGGATTAGGCATATCACCAATTTTCAATGTTGTAGACTTATACCATTATAAAGAAGGTGAGAAGGGTGAAAACAAAACAAAAGAAGCAGCTACCATAGGTAAAGATTGGGTGGATCAGTTTCCTAAAGTCAAAATAGAAGAGATGGGGTGCATTTTGGAAAAGAAAGAGCTCAAGAAGAATAGAGGAAAGAAATACTAACACTACTTGGTTAAATGGAAGCATGAACCATTTGAATATGCTATATGGATTTCAGAGAATGATATCAAGTAATATGTGAAAACTTTGGAAGAACTAAAAAATAACATTCCTTGAGTTCTTTTTCTTTTTGTCTTGGGAGTATGATGTAGGGGCATCTCTCCTAGTTTTGAAACTTTGGTTTTCCATGTCAATTTTGGTTTGAAAATTAGTATATGGGGTAATATAATCATTATATGGTCTATAGGATTCATTTCAAGGTGTTAGGTTAGGTCTAACTATTTGAAAATTCAAAATTTAGCTTTTCCCGCCAAAATACACATTTAAATTTTTAAATGGTTTCTATTCTTGTTAGGGTGCAAATATTTTTTATAAAGATAAAATAATATGGAATGCTTGGAATATGTCTGCAAAGGGATTGAGAGTCATAATACATGATTTGGTCTTAAGTTATTAAGAGTCTATTCAAAAATGTGGTTCTTAATGTTGTATTCAATACTTAAACGTGTTCCTGTAAGAACTTGAAGGGCTCCAAATTTGGTAGGAGAAATTTTGGGTAAGTATATTATGTTTTAACTCCCTTCAAGGGACATAATAATTTGAAGGAGAAAGAGAGAAAATGATCCAAGAAGTTGAAGTTGTCCATTTCTTTCAAAAATAGTTATAATTGCAGTAAAAAAAATTGTGCATGGAAGTTTGTGAGCACTGTAATTGATGTACATAACCCTTGAAGGCATCTCATAACTGGTAAGATCATGTATTTTATTTTTTTCTATTTATTTTTGTGTGCAATCTATAGATATTTAGTTGTTCTTGATTAACCATAATTTCGTTAAATATGGAAATTTTACTAAGAATATAGATTTATATTATTATTATTATTAGTTTTATAATTGTTGAAATTGGATTTTCTAAATTGCCATTATTGGTTTTTATATAGTGTGATACCAGATTCTGATATGTTTATTATTGGTTTTTAAGTAGTGTAATATCTGATTCTAATATTTACATTATGCCAGACAAGTATGTTCCTAATAATATATTGAGTTTATGAGAATGGGAATATACCCATTCTCAACACACTCTTAGTACAAATATGTTCCTAATTATTTTTACATGTATATGCTTTAACTAAATTATTTTTCTATTATTCCTATATGAGGCATTTTGACCCCTTTTGAAAATTAAAACAATGTGACATGGGTACATGTTGTATGAAATAAGAATCAAATATTGAGTCTATGAGAATGGACATATGCCCATTCTCATCACACTCATGGAACATGTATGTTCCTAATTATTTTTTGTATCAACTTTATGTCTATTTTTCTTCTATAATTCATATATGAGGGAATTTAACCTCTTTTGAAAATTTATATCTTGGTAGATAGTAGGTTAAGCTATGGTGCATTTCCACGCACTCTTGTTGAGAACATTAAATAATATATCTTGGCACTATAAATACTATAGTTTTGCATTCAAGGATTAGGGGATTCTAGGCATATAATTTAGTATCTAGACTTCAGAAAGGTTTTCATTTTATAAAGCTATTAGAACAATTAAAAAATAAGTTACCTAGACTTATGCACCTAGCTTTAGGAAAAGACCATATAATTTTGTGGTTGTAATGAATGCATAAATAAAGAATAATTAATAGAAAAATCCAAAGCATTAATGTTTTGAAATGAATTCCTTGTAAATCACATCCAATTCCATTTAAATCACAATATCCAACTCCCTATAAAATTACTTAGATCATAATTAAGGATTGTTTTTTCAAATTAAATTAATTACATGGTGGAAATTATATTATTAATAATACACAAATAAGATTCAAGAGTTCCATAGGCAACACAATGTTTTATAGAATTATATTATGGAAAAAGCATCCAAAGTAATATATAATACTCAGTCTTTCATTTAATTATCAAATATTATTAAAACTATAAATTTTTATAGGACCAAGGTTTTGAATAATTTTTCTTGAAAAACCCACATCCCGGGCCAAGATGATTTCACATACAAATTTACGATCTTCAATAGTTTCTCCAAGTCAACATTCCTTATCCTATTTAAGTAATTCAAGGTATGATTTAATGGCCACATGTCCTTTACTGGGTATCTTTATGTGTCCACTTTGCCAATTTTGGTTTGGTTTCCATGCTCAGATGATGCTTTCCACATCAATATCTACGTTAGGTTTATCTAAGATGGTCCATGTTTTATTTGGATTTAAACAATCCTGATACAAAGTTGTACCTTATCCTCTCCCTATAGGTTTCCAATATTGAACTCTCATTTTTTTTATTTACACCATTGTTTTCTTGTTGAAGGAAAATATCCCCATCTGCTCTCCCCATCCATATATTTTCATTGTCATTTCTTGGTTGTATAAGTAACATTTTCCCCTTGAACAAATCCTTCAATGGATTGAATTCTTGGTTATATATTCCACAAACAAGCCCAATGTAAATATCATTATTACTTGGGATATGTTGACTAACATAGTCATATGTGTGGCTCCTATTATTTGGACATATATGTATTTCTCATGTACTATTTTTGGCTAAAAACAAACATCTGACCTCCTGCTACAATTTAAAAATGGTCTATCCAAAGCACGTAATTTTTTTTTCCAATACACGATCTTTGGAATCCAATAGTCATTACGTTCTCCCATTGAAAATTTCCCCCAATGCTTAATATATACTTTTATTCCATTTTTTATATCTTCCATTTCTTTGAGTTATTTAAAGGAGCCAAAGGAGGTTACCCTTATGGAAATATCGGTTCACCATTATCCTTTGTATGCCATATATGGATAGAAAGAGACCATTGTTGATCCTTTATTGTTTCTTTTTACTCCATCGTCAGTATGCCATATACAACATGGAATCTGAACACCTTAGGTTTGCTGAAACCCACTATCTTATAGTTTTCATCTAACAAGAAGGGCTCCATAAATTCCTTGAAGTTATACACTTCCTCAATAGGATAAGGAGTGAATGTACTTGAGAATTATTTACATGTTTTGTAAGAGACCATGATATGTGGCAAAGAAAATGTGTCTACTTTATGTAACGATTTTGCTAATCTTCCAAAAGTCCCATCTGTATCCTCATGAGTGTGTCCTACTAGAAGGAAGCTTATATACACAATGTTGAATACCTTTTTTGTTGTCAAGTGAAGTAGACACAAATAATCTATAATTCTTTTTGTCCCTTGAAGCATTATCCAATTACAAGTAGAGGATTGGTCGTTGATTTACGAAAGACGTATTCCCACTAGCAACACTAAATTAGTTTGAATGGTTAAATATTTCCTTACACCTTTTACATTTTTCATGAACATAATTTTATAATAATGCATCATGTAATGACTACTTGAATGATCCACAATGATACAATAAATATCCATACTCATCAATTATAGGTTCTTCAAGCTTCTTGTAGTGCCCATTTCGACAACCACTTGAGACCAAAGAAACAACCTAGGGTTAGCTATAAAATTAAGGGATAATTTTTTTTTGAGTTGAAGTGTCTACAACTAAGTTACAAGACATCAGTTTTCACTAATAGGTTTCAGAAAAAAACTTGCTTACCAAAATACAAGTTTCCTTTATAAACTTATAACAAGTTTACAAGGTTCAAAAATTAGGGTTACATATTTTGGTTAGATTCAGGGAGTAATCTTACCCCATGCCTTCTCTCTAACATGCTTAGAAATTTAACTAGATTTTTCTCATACTTAATTCTTTCAAAATTTCCCTAGACCATTCCCAATGGATAGAAAACTTTTTCACCTTTCCGGTGATATAAAGAAGTCCTCCTAACTCCTTGTAGAACTCAAGATATAAGCGGGCGAAGTCATGGGGTCAAATTTTCCCAGAGGGACACGTGGCAAGAGGAGGAGGAGTGCACCTTGGGCAGGTTGGTGGGTCGCAGGGTGGCATTGGTAAATTTTCCCAACACATGGCTCAAAGTAAAAAAACACTCCGTGCCCCTGTGGGTCCCTAGGGGACACGTGTCGAGATCTAGCACCAAGCAGAGAAGGGGGAAGGGAAGGGTGAAGCGGTGGGGTGTTTTTGCTCTTTGTGCCAATGAAGGGGAATAAGGGAAAAAAATAGTGCACGGGTCCACACACCCGTGGGAAGACAAAGCAAAACACAAAACATAAGGGAGAAGGAAGGTCCTCCTTCCCACTTCCACCCCCTAAGGTGCCACGTGGCATGCTCCCATTGGTTACGGACCAACAAGGCCAAAACGTAAATTTTTCCCCAAAAATTTAAAAGTTAAAGTTTAAAATAGAACCGCACCTCCACCATAGCCACAAGGGGACACATGGTGCCCTCTGATTGGCTGCGGGCCGGTGGTGGGAAAAGTGAAAATTTTCCAAAAATTATCAAAAAGTTTAAGGGGTAAAATTTATCCGTGCCTCCGCCTCAGCCCCTGGAAGACACGTGGTAGCCTCTGATTGGCTATGGGTTGGTGGAGGGAAAATTGAAAATTTTCCTGAGCCCAAAATTTTGAAAAAAATTTAAGGGCGATTTTGATGGGAAATTTTTGGGTTGCGGGCCCGCCAGAGAATTTTTTCCTAAATTTTCCCACCAAGGAACAAAAACTTCAAAGTGCCATAACTTGAGCTGGAAAGCTCAGTTTTGGAAAATAAGAACTTTTCATAAATATTTCAAATCCCTCTTTACACAGGGAACATAAAATTTAGTTTTTGATGAAGTTTTAAGGGTCAATTTTGTAAAAACAATCTGCAGGCCTTTATTTGGCAAACTAGCAATTTCCAACTTATAATTTTGATAAAATTAGAACTCCTCCTTCGCTCAACATGTCAAAAAAAAATGGAGGATCAATATAGGGAAGGTTTAGAGTGTTTTAGGGGAGTCAATTTATCTAATCTGTTCAAGGTTGCATTTTTCTGGCAATAGACGGAAAAATGACTGTGCAAGCTCTGAATTGAAATTCATTAAGTTTTGGAGATTCATTCTTGACTATTATAGTGAATTTGAGTTCCTTAGGTAGTACTAAGTCTAATTTTCAATGTTTTATAACTTATTGTTTAGTGCAAGTATGAACTATTCATTTCTATTAAAATGTGAATTGCCAGGATGAAGTATATTACAGTGAACTGTTTCTTTAAATTGGAATCTCCATTTTGTCATTTAAATGTGCATATGATTCCTAACTTAGTCAAATACATTTCTTATTAAATCATCCATCCGATTTTAAATGAAACTACATTTCTAATTTTAGTTTTTAATATACATTTCTCAAGGAAAATAACATTGAATTTCATTCCATATGCATTCTTCTTCAACATTCCAAAAAGAGGTTTCTCATTGCAAGTAAAACTTAGATTTCCAATGGAGAAGATAGCATATGAACAAGGTAAAACACTTTTGAGAAAGGAATGCAATCCTTCATTGATCATCAATACAATTTTGCTACTTTCCTTTCTATTTGATTTCAACTACAATTCACAAAATACATCATACAATGCATGTAATATTATTTACATTTCTTTTCCAAAATCAAGAACACATATGACTCTCCTTCACATTTCTCAATCCAAATTTAATCTTCCATCTATATTGCAACAATTTCACATCACAATTACTTTACATCTCATCCACTCAAGGTGGGAAATGTTACATTGAATTTGCTCAAAAGAAATAGGACTGTCAAACTATAATTTCTTTCTCCAAACAGCAGCATGTTATTTTCTCCATCATTTATCTTTGATCACAACAAGGAAGGGGGAAAGGAAACTCTCTCCACCCAACCAAGATATCCAATGAGAAGGGAGAATCCATCCTTCCTCATTGGCCCCTGAGCCCCAACCATATTGAAATAAATTATGAACATTAACACATGATAACAAGGCTTCTTCCATAACAAAAAGCATTCTTCACATTTCATACAAATAATAAAAATACACAGTCCAACAAGACAACAGTTCCTAACTACATTTGAAATCATACACATAACACATAGGCTTGATCAAGCAAGCCAACAAGAGTAAAGACTATGGGGAACTCCTTATGCCTCCTAATTTGGTATTGGAAATCCACCAAAATGCATACCACCAATAAACATATCAACCCCATAAACCTTATATCTCCCAACCCCTTCTTATGCCCCCCCCAAGAGTAAGAAATGCAAGCAGTTTCTTTTCCAAGGTGGATCCCAAACCAAAACTCCCTCCACAATAAAACAGTGCCATTAACAATCCCTTATGCCCCCCATATGAAATCCCCACATCCTTCTCCTACACCATGCCCTAAGCATTCTACCCAACCAACCAAGAATGCAAACACAAACACCATTCAAACATACATGTAAGAGAAGGAAGAACAATTAAAACACAGCTCAAGATCCTACCTCTTCATACTGAAGTTTGTTCCAAGCTCACAAGATTTCCAAGATGTGAAATACAGTCCAAAATCAGCAAGGTTCAAGCATGCAAAAAGACTCCAGCTTCTTCCACAACAAGCTCCAAAAACAACAAGAAAAATACAGCCCCAAGAGGAATGAATGAAATTTCAACAACCTAAACAAGTAAGGAGTTTCACTTTTATAGGAGAGGGAATAGAAGAGGATGATGTGGATCCATGTGGGATGCCACATCATTCTTCCTCAACCCCAAGAGGAAATTCAACATCCTTCACCAAATCACAATAAATAAAATGACAAAAATGACTTACACACTCCAAAAATGCCCACACTCCAAAAGGACCAAATTTAAAATATGTAAGAAAAGTACAATTAAAACTTACAAATTGTCACTTCAAAATGGATTATAAATGCCTACATTTAACCTCCAAACCATAGGCATGGTTGGTGGATCATTTTAAGAGGTGTGGGACAAGTTTAACTTGTCCCACAAGCCTCCAAATTTGTCCTACAAGGATAAATTCGAATTTCATAAAAGATGGAGTGCTTGACGTTCCAAAATCTGCCTTACAAGACTCTTACAAATTCTTACAACATCATTTACACACTCCTACCACATTAATATTTATAACAACTTTATTTATTACATTCCACATCCCAATTTAACTATATGATCTCTCATATTAATATACCACATTTAAATTAATTAAAAGAAGGAACACATTACAAATAAAATACATGCAACAATAATTAAAAGGAACACATAAATAAAACATCTATCCCATGGTCACATATAATGGAAATCCACCCCCCATGGGAATTCCTAGCAAAATACAACACACAACACAATTGCCATGGTGACCTTGTTGAATTCACCCAGAATTTTAATATGGTTAGTCTCCAATCCCCCGATATTGTTTTGATTTTTAACCTGTAAAATGTAAATACCTCCTTCGGCGTCGTGGCCATATTAGAACATCAAAAGTGATATATACAACATTTTAAGATCATCTAAACACATGAATCACAACAATATCAAGAATTCAACATTATCATTTTTTATTCATAAATCAACTATATCATCATCAAGAATCTACCATACTAGGTCTACTCCAAATATCAAGTGTCACAAGTCCAAATCAATATCCATAATATGTCCCTGTCAAACAATATATCATTAACCACATATAGAAAATGTCTCTAGTAATCATCATGTATAATAGTTGAATCCAGATCAATAATAATCCATGGTCTAACGCCTAACCATCATACTAAAACAAAACATAATACTGTCTATAATATGATCAATAGTATCAATATCAGTATCTAAAAGTGTCAAAGGGAAGTGGGCACTACAATTCCTGAGACACAAAGATAATGATGTGACTATATAGTTTTCTCCATGCTCAACAAATGGAAGGCCAAAATGGCCGAAACCCCCTGTCTTGTGTCCATGTGTGAGCATACCATGTCAAAGTAACTGGTAGGTTCATAAAATTACTTATTAAATTCACTTTTTTACCCATCCTTGGTATGGAAGTTTTCATTTTATCCATTTTATCATGCACAATGCTCAAGAATCCATGAGGCTGTTCTTTTGACTACAATATGTGGAATAGTAAGTTACACAACAACTTTGAATATATTCATTGTGTCATGTTTGTTCCTCCTCAATCTTTGTGAGTGCTTCTAGGAATGTGGTGGCTCTACATTTGTTGTACAAATCTGTGCACTCATCACACTTGGCTAAGAATATTTTTTTTGCAATGGAAACATGTTGAAATTTTTGTTCATTATGTTGCTGAAGCTTGACTGCGACACATGAGGAAGTTTCAATAATTCAAGATCTCCTCATTAACTTTTTTTTGCAATATATTTTGGGTATAGAATGAAGGAAGAAACCTTTGGGGAACTTTTACTCCATCCTATACTATAGACCGAGTCAAATGCAGAGAGATATTTAAATTTATCTCAACAATTCTTGATATGTAGGCAATTGTTGCTGCAAATGTTTGACCTTTGTTTCTCTTTTCTAGTGTTACCATTCACTGCAAGCCTATTTCCGCTTATCCATTCAGATTTATGTTTATAGAAGGAACTCCTTGGGTACCCATAAACTTTATGCCATGCATTTCTGAAAAACATCCATCCATAAAATTTTATTCTTATATACCTCCATAGATTTCTTACTAACACTGAGAGATGGCATTTGTTGCAATGCATCAAACAAAAAAAGAATTCTTTCAATTTCATTCAAGGCTCTAGTTTGTGCCACAGATTTTGAATTCTAACTGAAGCAAGAGGTAATTTTTGGATACAATTTGATTTGTAACAACTAAACTCTATTTTCCACTTATTCCAAAAAATTTGACCATTTTTATCCTCATCATAATTTTGATTTGATGGATTGGCTATGAGAGTACAGTTAGCTTCACGACACTTACGTAAGCATTATAAGCATATTTTTATCACTTTGTTGGATTGATTGCGATTAGTGGCATCATCCATGAAATTGGATGAATAAACTAAGGTTTTATCTCTTCTAATGCATCCCACATGATTCTAGAAGTTGGTTCAATTTTCTATGCAATGCGTCAAATATAATCAAATTCTGGTTCTGAAATAATATTATAAAGCTTATTCTTTGCCATTCATCTGGGATCTTTTCTTCATAGGTAGGGTTAGTTATATATATAGATTTTGATCTCCTTGATTCTAGGAGTCAACACTCATCCCACATATCTCTCCTAATCCGCACAATATCTCACTCAAACTCTCAATCCCATTATTTTCTCACAACAAACATTATCTAGTTACAACTATTTACATGAGTTAACAACTCATAAATAGTTGTATTACATTAAACTATATTATTTATTTCCACACTCATAATAATGTTCACAATATCTAATATTATTCCTAACATTCACTCCCCTATTGTTAACATTATTATTTCCACACATACACTCCCCTAATGTGAACAATGTAGAAAATAATAGTTAAGAGAGCTCTCTGTAGCTTGCACACCCCTGTTTGCTCATGATCTTGGTACACATATGGACCTCAGTCCAAGGTAAGAACCCATGTTCATGAACCTCTGTTCATCAATACGAACCCTTGTTCGACAAAAACAGACCTTTGTCCTAGGTACGAGCCCCTGCTCATGAACCTCTGTTTTGTCCTCTTCAAGAAAAACATGAAATGCTACTTTTTCTTGTGCTTTTATCTTTCTACTACAACATATTTACATCAGGAGGTTATAAAAGGAAATACAACTCTGAACAGGAATGTGACATCTATTCTTATTACAAATAATGAAACACACAACTGAAAGTGTACTGTAGCCACCAAACTCAATGCGGCCTTACATCGCTTGCGGCCTAAAGCGAGAGGATTATTGTCCTCCTTCCTCCGTTGCCTCTTACCTCCATCATAAACTGCTTAAGGGACTCAAAAAATTTGAAAATGAAGCTTTTGTATGAAATGTCTCCCCCTCAATTTAAACTTGGTCACACAAGTGAAAATACAACCAGAAGAAATGCGGGAAACTTTTTTTTTTTTAATTCAGTTTTCCTAATAATGCCTCCTAAATGACAATTTTAACTCAATAATAATTATTGACTTTGACAATTACATTTTACTCTTACAAAACATGACACAACATGATAATATATTTAAAAGGATTACTTTTACAAATTACTAAATCTTTTCTGGTTAAAAAAAAGAATACTTTAATGGCCCAAATACATTTCTTCATTTTCCCTTAAAAGCTAACTGAGATCCCCAAAAAATAGAGTTTCAGATCTATTGGTGTAGACATTTCTATTCCAAAGTGCCAAATTTGTTGGATATTATTATATTACTGAGTATAAAAGAATAAACCTAAATAAATACTTCTTTTTAGTTTAATGGGGGAAATATTTTAAACAATGGGCCCCTTTTAAAACTAAATAACATGAGACAATAAGACAAAAATACTTAATGACTCTTATTTTAATGGACAAAAAAAATGGAAGGACCTTTAAATACTTTTACTTTAAAACCTCAAATAAAACGTTGATGAGACATTTATGTTAAAAATTCCGAAGGCTAGAGACTCAGTTCCTTCATGTTTTGGAACTGAGTCTTTTGAATTGGCATGGATCATATATCTGACCATGGAGACATTGGAGAAAACTGAAGCTTGTTTGGAAACCTAATTTTACTCTTGAATTAGCATGCCGAATTGGCACAAATCTCCTTGACCTGTCCTAGATGGACTGTTCAAACCAGTCCTTGTCCCTTTTTTCAGAAAATGATCACTAGTGGAGGCTTTGCGTATTTAGAAACCCATCATCATATATCCTATTCGTAAGGTTCATTAATTGACACATGGAATCCGCAGGATCTTGGACATTTATGATGGTCTCAGGCTTACCATAGGACATCAACTAAAGCACAAGGAGGGCTCAGGCATAGGTCTATAAAGTTCGATTTTGAATCACGAACTGGCAGTACAATACGGTTTTCAATACACGGACTAGGTGAACTGCTCATTTGTCTCAGTCAATGTTTATCACTTGGAGATGCTTGCAAAGTTGACGCATGGCAGCTTTTCTAACCATAATACAAATCTTTTTTAACAAACCCCATGATTTTTTGACTTTTAGCTGAATCCTAACCCCTCTTTGCAGATCTGGGACATGTCTTGGCGCTTGATCGAGTCTTTTTGGATTCAATGTATTCAAGGTGCAAAAACTACATTTAAACATTTGGAACCAATCCGAAGACATCAATACTTAGTCATGTTTGGTGCTCGTTCTGAACTATTTCAGAGTCTTCAAAGGGCATCAAAAGCTTGTGCGAAGTTCCTTCTCCTTTGAGACTCTGGCTAATCAATGGAAAACTAACAATCATTTATTTCAGCGACCCCTGCCTATTTGATACCAAATCTAGAAGTTCGGTTCAGTTTGCATGCACACAAATCTAATCAAATGACCCAGAAATAATATTATAAATTTCTTCTTTATTCATCAGGGATATTTTCTTCATAGGTAGGAGGTTACATTATATATATAGAGTTTGATCTCCTTGATTCTAGGAGTCAACACTCATCCCACATATCTCTCCTAATCCCCACAATATCTCACTCAAACTCTCAATCCCATTATTTTCTCATAACAAACATTATCTAGTTACAACTATTTACATGAGTTAACAACTCATAAATAGTTGTATTACATTACACTATATTATTTATTTCCACACTCATAATAATTGTTCACAATACCTAATTTATTCTTCTAATGCATCGCACATGATGACCTCAACCTCTTTTGGGAATTCTTTAAATCTAATATCCATTTGAGAACCGTTTATGTCAACCAATTGCCTAGTAGGCCATTGTATGAGAGATCCTTTAGATAGGGATCATCCTTTACAAGGAGGTTTGAATACTCTATCAATATGCACACCGAAGCTATTGGCATCCAATCTCTTAAAATGTACCATGTCTCCTTCAACTATGTTGGTAATTGTTCCCTGTGCAACATATTTGCACTCAATTGAGTAGTAATGGATTAATTTTGTAACAACTCCCTTGAACTTAAAATTGTGTTGATCACTGTGTACAAGGTGCATACCATATAGTTGAGCACTCCCTTGATTAATCATAAGGTAATTTCTTGTTTCATTGAAAATCTAATGTTTTATTGGCCAAACTATTGATTTATTAGGTTGTAGAAAGTCTGAGCAATCAAAACACATATTTACCACATTTTCTATCCATACACCAAAATTCAAAGGACCCAACCTCTCTCCATTAATTTTATGATCTTATAGCACATGAGTTATAAAACCCATGGCCATGTCATCAGTCTTTATACAACATTTGTGTTTGAGAATGACATTTTCTGTGAAAAATCTATTCTATCTTTAGGACCTGTATTAATGGTGCTTTCAGTGTCATCACTACAATCTCCATCACTCTCTGCATTGTAATCCTCTGAACCACTAAAAATGTTTTCACTACCCAAATTGGGGGGAATGGATGAATCTGCATGCTTTGAAAATTCACTCTCTTCCCAAAAAATGTGGTATCCTTTATTCTCGACATCTGCCAAGGTTTCAAATTCATCAATTGAAAAATGCAATTTTACTCTTCCATCCAATAATATGTTAACACTGACAACAACACATCCTCTTCTGACATCTTTGTAATGTAGTGTCTTCCTACTTGGATATACTTTTCCCTCCGCAACTTTGGTTCCTTTTGAAAATAATTCCACATGATCATCCTCTAAAAATGCAAAAGACTCCATTGTTGTAGCAACATAAAATACAAATTTTGTGAGATGATGGAAAATCTCTTAAACCATTCCATAAAATAAATTAAAAATTATCATGTATTTACAACCATAAGTATATTGAATACACATAGCACATGAGCTGCGAACTTCTATAATTCAGTAAGGTTTGGAAATACTTCAAAATTATACATATAATTAAAATTGACATGAATATACTTATAACATGATTTCCAAACTATGATTGAACTTAATTCAATTGAATTTAAATGACAAGGAATAAATAGAGGTTACATTTCCATTTTCTAACCGCTTCATCTAAATAGAGGTTAAATAGATGAGGGTGGATTTAAATTTTGAGAATTAAATAAATAGAGGTTAAATAGAAGTTAATTAGAAAATTGATTACTAACCGCTTCATCCAAATATCTTCATCATATTAACATAGCATATATTAATTTTACAAGAATTCCTCATACTTCACATATTCCATGACTATGAGAATGAGCATATTTCCATTTTAAACATTCTCATAAAAGGATCTAATTTTCATTCATTCTTTATGTTTCACGTAGGAGAATTTTTCTTTCTTTCTATATTGAGTTTATGAGAATGGGCATATGCCCATTCTCATCACAATAATAAAAATTCTTGGTTTGTATGAGAATGAGCATATGCTTATTCTAACCATTCTAACTCATTGAAGCAATATTGACTACTTAATCATTTTAATATCACTATAAAGGATGTGAGAATGGGAAATTGTCCATTCTAAAACAAATTAAATATCACCCCTATTTTTCTTCTATGATTCTTATATGAGAATGGGAATATGCTCATTCAATACAAGATAAAAATGTTTGTTTGTATGAGAATGGACATATGCCCATTCTTTCTATGTGTATTTCCTCAAGATAATAATATATTTTTTTTTCTCAAAACAGAATAAAAACTAATTTCTCTAAATTGTTCTTCCAAGGTACTATCTCATTATTTACAACATCTAATATTAACCTCTTATGTGAGTACTATAATTTATATAAATTTTATCATTTTTCAAAACCATAGTATAGTATCAATTGTTTTAACACAAACACATCTGGTAGATGTAATTTTTTTTAAGTACATTCAAGATATTGATAATGAAACTTGATAAATATCGAAGATACCTATCAAAAATATATATTAAAAAATACAACTCAAGGTTAAATGTGACGAAAAAATACAAATAAGAAAAAAACTTAAATATCATGAAATATGGTATTTGTACTAAATAATAGGATTATCATTTGTAATCAAAGAGGAAATAATAATATAGTTTTTATAGATCGATCCACAATATATGTTTTGGGTTGACCCATCCCCTCTTTCAATTTAAGTTTCCATTCCCATCTATAGTTCATGGAGTGGTTGAAACAAGTAAACAATTCAATATTTGAGTGATTTCGTGAAATCCACGTGTCATATATAGTTGCCCAAACTATCCCCTCTCATCTTGTTCTTATTTATTATTGAAAAAAATGAGACATTAGTGAATGGAGAAGGTGCAAAATGTAATAAACATTTAAATATATTCATAAATCTTATTTCTAACTGTAATAGAAAAGTAAATAATAATATTCATACCGTTTATGACATGTGATTAATAAACTAATACTATTAAAATTTGAAATTAAACATTGTGTATATTGCCTCAAAAGTTTACTAATTATCCTCTCAATTAATTTTAAATGCAAAAAATAACCTAAAACATGGCTATGATAATGTTTAAAATTTATATTTTATTTTATATGTAATAAACCTAAAAAAGTATATTTTATTTTAAGTGTAATTATTAAACCTAAAACATGGCTATGATATTATTTAATATTTATATTTGTTTTTAACCATGGCATAGTGAGACCATTAATTTGAAAATAAATTCTTTTCCACCATTATTTTATTAATTGAAGGTAGTTGTTTGTCAAACACGTCTTCGACCACCCGTTGCAGGGAAATTAACGAAATTAATGGCAATCAATTCACGCCACTCCATGACACTATAGAGAGATTGACGATGGTTATTGTTTTTGATGATGTGAGAGGTCTTGGGAATTGCAATGTTCACCTTGGGTCGGTAAGCTCTCTCTTTCTTGTTCATCCTTTCTGCTTTATTGTTCATCTAGTTTTCCGTTTTTTTGTTCATCCTTTCCATTTTGGGCTTCCTATATTTCGTTAGACCATTTTTTCTTGTGAAGAAGAAGATTTGAAGAATATTTCTGAGATATTGTTTTTTCTCTTCACTAAATTTTTGTTGACCCTTTCCGCTTTGGGCTCCCTCTTTTTCATTAAGACCGATTCGGCTTGTAAAGAACAAGATTTGAAGAAAATTTCAGGCATGGATTATTCTAACTCTTCTCTATTGAAATATTATGAGATGAAAATATCATTTAGTTTTCTTTCCCTTATATTTTGTTCTGGGATTTAAGATAATGCCCTATTTTTTATCTTATAATTTTTTTGATCTAGGTATTAAGAATATAACTTCAATGTTTTGTAGGACATGCGTAGTTGTTAATCTAATCGTAGTTGCTAATATGAGGAGTTATATGTTATGATTTTACTAAAGTACAAATTGGTCTTACCACATGGACGGTATTGCTTATTTTCCATGTTGTGCAGGCGAGCTCTGTAGGATGAGAATGACTCATTATTAGAAGAATAATTTACTTTTCTATAGTGAAGATAAGTTTCGAAGATACTTCAAACTCTTTTCTGTTGTATTCCAAGTTTTTGGGTATAAAGATAAGTTATAATACCATATTTTTTATCTATTGTATTTTTGATAATATGGATTTTAAGAATATCACTTCAACGTTTTGTAATACTTACATAGTTTTTATTCTCTATAGTTATAAAATGATTCATCTAAATATGACCATTTCTTGCATGTTTCAGAGTCTCAACAAGATCATTAGCTTACAAAAAATGTATATTAATAGATTCTAAGAAATCCACTTCTAATCCTTCATGCTGATATGGGGAGTTAACTATTTTGTTATTGCCAAAGTATAGTGTCAGGTTACCACCTAGGCAGCATTACTTATTTTCCAAACTGGGTGGCCTAGCTGCACTGACCCAGATGAGCAAGAAAGTTACGCAGTCCGAGATGGGTGGGAAAGATAATTAGTTTATCTTGGTAGGAAAACTAACCCACCATGCTTGGCAGGTGAGCTAACCTGCCATGCTTGGTGGGAAAGCTGATCCGCCAAGCTCAACGAGCGAGTTGATCTGCAGAGTTATCGGTCAAGCTAGAAGCTGTGATGGCTTGTTGAGCTGGCTTATCAAGCTAGCTGGTCAAGCTGACCGGTTGAGTTGGCCTTTCAAGATGGTAATCATTGTAATATAAGAATTAAAATGATTAACTTTAATGTTGTATCTAATGAAAAAATGTTCATTCTCATAATTGGAATCATAAAAGAAGAACAAAGATAAAATCTATCTTTTTTTTAATAATGGATAGTTTCTCATTCTCACATCCTTCATAGAGTTATTGAAAAGAATAAGTTCAATATTTCTTGTATTTCAATTATTAGAATTGGCATAGGCCCATTCTCATACAAAAAAACTTTTTTATCTCCCATTAAATGGTTAGGTATCCATTCCTATGGAGGTATTAAAATGTTTAAGTTCAATATTGCTTGTATTATAATGTTTAGAAGGGGCTTATGCCCATTTACACACAAACAATCATTTATTTCTTGTATTCAATGGGAAGAGGGCCATTTTCATATAGGAATCATATATGAAGAATATAGATAAAATTTAATTTGTTTTAGAATGGGAAATTGTCCATTATCATATAGAAATCATATAAGAAAAATAGACCAAATTTACTTTGTTTTTGAATGAGTAGTTCCCCATAATCACAATACCTTCATAGGTATTAAAATGATTATGTTCAATCTTACATCGAATGAAAAACCACCCAATCCCATATAAGAATCATAAAAGAAGAATATAGATAAAATATAATTTGTTTTAAAATGGAAAGTTTCTCATTCTCACAGCCTTCATATAGTTTTTAAATTGTTTAAGTTAAATATTTCTTGTATTAGATTGAAAATTCATGTTCAATCTTATATCCTATTACTTTTCCCATTAGTAATGATCAAGTTCAATATTGCTTGTATTTCAATTATTAGGATGGGCGTATGCCCATTATCATACAAACAAACATTTTTATCTTGAATGGGTAGATGCCCAATATCTTATAAGAATAATTAAATTTAATATAATTTTGAATGGGAAGATGCCTAGTATCTTATAAGAATAGAGATTAAATTTAATTTGATTTTGAATGGGAAATTACCTATTCAGATATTCGAATCATATATTAGGAAAAATAAAGAAAATTTACTTTATTTTAGAATGGGTAGATCTTCATTATCACAATCTTCATATTTATTAAATTAATTAATAAGTTCAATTATGTATTAAATGAGAAAATGCAAGTTCTCATATATGATTCATAAAAGAAGAATAGAGATAAAATTGAATTATATTTAGAATGGTTAGTTTCCCATTCTCACAACCTTCAAAGAGTTATTAAAATGATTAAGTTCACTATTGATTGTATTAAAATAAAAATAATGGAGAATTCCATGGAAAAATCCTTTAACTAATTTCCTATAATCATGTCTATAGGGAAGGGAACAAGGCTGATTATTTACCTTACAAACAAAGGGTCAAGAGGTTGAACTTTCTATGTCATTGTAATGATTGAAAAGAATTCTCTATCAGTATTGGGTATAAAGGAAGAGTAAGAAGTAATGAGGAGACATGTGAGAGGTTGGATGATATAAGTGCTTGTGTTGGGTTTAGAAAGGACATTTGGTCTAGACAAGGGCTTGATAGCAGTACAATCATTGGTTTTAGAATGGACAAGAAGGTTTCGAAACTGGGTTGGTTTTATTTCCATTTTAATAGAGAAAAAAAAATATGGGTGGTGATCTGGTTCATCTAGAACATGATTCAACCAATGGGATTAGTAGAAGAGTTTGGATGATGTTGGAAAATGTAGATATGTCATCTCTCTTTCAAAGTTTTAAAGGCCATGAAGAATCCCTGAGAAAGGATTTTTCTAGTCATTGGAAGGATGGTCGAGCTAGTATCAGGGGTTTTTCTATAAAAACGTAGGTGGATTTTATTGCTATAGTGGTTGGGATGAACAATGAGGGGAGGGAGATTTACAAACTGAAGAAAAAATATGATGAGGAGATGGTAAAATTTTTGGTGGGTAAAGAGAAACTAAGACATCACTATGTAGGTTTTGAGAGAGATTAGTTACCTGATCCTTTCAATGAAATATGCCCTACACTTGATGCAATTTATCACCTTGGAGGGTAGATACAAGGTAGTTTATGCCCACCATTTCCTTATGTTAAGTCATATCTGCCATGGTATGCATTATAATTTCCCATTCTTTCTTAGTCATTCCCTGCACAAATCAATCAAGAATTTCAAAAAGGAAAGTTGAAAATCCCTCTTCATCAGGGATTGATGATGGCCTTATTCTATTTGGGTTCTATAATTTCACCAAATCTGAGAATTTTAGGGGCTTGTTGAATGATGATGTAAAGCATGTTGAGGATGAGAAGTATATGGAGCAGGAGGATGATGAGGATTCCTCCTCTTCGGGCTCATATGACATAAAAGAGTCTCTTTTATGCCATCGATAAACACTATAGATGTTGTTGGTAATATGGAGAGGGAGGTTTTGGAGAAAAATTTAGAGGACCTAGATTATAATTGTACTCTAGTGGAATGAATGAATAAATTGAGGAAGAAGAAGGGTATTGATATTGTGGATCGGTGTTTCTTTGTCTGATATCAAAGGGGAACCTTCTAAAGAAAAGAAAATGTGAGTCTGATTGGAGTATGACATTGGACAAAATTTCCCTCAGGGTTCTACAGCTGGAAAATATGTTGATTCCCTCAGTGAGTCTTGGGGAAGACATGGTATATAGTTGTATGAACTATATTGAGGCCTTGAAGAAAATTTTTACTTCTCAAAATTCCATCAGAGAGGAGCTGTCTGGGCTTAAAAATATGTTATGGATATTCAGAGGAGGCTAGTTCAACTGGAGAAGGGAAGAAAAAAGAATAGGCTTAAGATTTACCTCAGTATCTCAAAGGAGGATGAGATGGTGAAGGATGATATGAGGGACATTATTGGAAAGGAAGAAAAAATTGTGGAAAAATAACTTTATATGAAAATTATAAATTAGAAACTACATTCTTATGCACAAATTCAGACTCTTATAAAATGATAATATTGAAGTAGTGTTGTTGAGTCTTATGGGTGTTCTTTAAGTTGCAATATAAGTGAAAATTTGATAATAATGTAAGACCTAGGTTATTCAAGTAGCAGTATAGTATTAGTGAATATGAGATTTAAAAAATGATAATAATGAAGTAGCGTTGTTGATGGTTTTGGGTGTCCATCATGTAGCAATCCAACTGAATAGATGTTACATTTGCATTTGGTATTGAAAAGACATTCCATTTCTTTTTTGTATTGAATAGGTGTTATATTTGTATTTTGTATAGAATGGGAGTATGTCCTTTCTCATACAGAAAATACAGAGGAAGAGGATGTTTCTTAATATATGAAAATGATAAAAAAAAAGTCTAGTTATAAAAATGGTTGTAATGAGCAGAGGCCAAGTCTCATATAGGAAACGTAGAATAAGACTAGATGTTTAGAAGGGGCATATGCCCATTCTCATATAAGAATCATAGAAGGATAATAAAGACACAATTTACTTTATTTTAGAATGAAAATATGTGCATTATCACAATCTTACTTTATTTTAAAATGGGAAGTTGTGCATTCTCACAACCCTTATAGATAGAAAATATTACTAGTGAAAGAAGCTTTACAATGGGAAAAAGGCCATTCTCATACAAACATACAATTTTTTGTTTTTGTAATTATTAATAATTGTATTATACTACCTGGACTATCCCTGACAGAGCCAAGTGATGCACTACATACCCTTGAGAGGGATCAAGCCTTATGTAGTTCTCATCATACAATATATTTATATGATTGTAAAAAAAATTAGAATGGGTTGTGAGAATTGGAAGTGTGTTTGTAAAGGCAATATTGAATTTAATCATGTTAATACCTCTCATAGGAGTCATAGAAATGTTTTTTAAAAAAATAAATTTTAATTTTGGTATTATTTTTTGATTCACAAATGAGAGTGGGCGTCTTCCCATTCTATACGAGTAATATAGAATGGAATTATGTCATTTATATTTTGTATAGTTTTTTATGCAGATCATCCAATTACCACATATTTTTGTACACATATATCCACTAGTGGAAAACCTACCTATATTATATGCTAAAACAATCAAGGTATGTATTCAGTTGAACCCATAAAGAAAGATCCCTATATTCAGACCTAATACCAAACCTAATATCAAACACTTAAGAAATTTCCAAATAACAATCTAAATTCTCTGTTGCTAAATATAACACCTACATTATCTAATGTTTCTATGAGAAATTTTCCCTCAAAATAACATTTGTTATTCCCACACATACCTAGTAAATAAGTTGAAATGGCAATACGTATTCAAGCCTTATTTATGATTTTTAACAATTTTATAAGTAATTTCATTCAAAGAAAAATATTAAACGTAAATACAATACAAGTTATATTGAAAATAATTTTTTTTGCCCATTCTCACAACCTTTGAAGAGATACTAAAATGTTTATGTTTAATATTGTTTGTACAAACAAATTTCCCATTGGATACAAGACCAACATGTTTGTTTGATTGAGAGTTGACATACACCCGTTATAAACATTCTAATACAAGTAATATAATTTGAAATTAATCCAAGCCACTATGTGGCACAAAGGTGATATTATTAGTGGTGTACTTTAAATGCAAATAACATTAAACATGGCTATGAAAAATGTTAAAAATTTATATTTGTTTCTGACCATGACAGAGCGAGACCACCATACAAATATATTGTTTACCACCATTTATTTATTAATTGAAGGTAATTGTTTTAAAACACCTCTTCAACCGCTTGTTATAGGGAAATTGGAGATATTAATGGAATTTAATCCACGTCACTACGTGGCACAATGGAGATATTAATGGTAGTTAATGTTTGTTAAGGATGATAGATTTCTTGGGAATTTGAAGCTTTACCATTCTAAAAACAAATTATATTTTACATCTATTATTATTTTATGATTCCTATATGACAACAAGAATTTTCTCATTTCTTTAGACTGTTTCATCTTGTAAAGCACAAGATTTGAAGAAAATTTCTGATATATTGTTTGATCTCTCCACCTTTTTTGTTCTTCCTTTCCACTTTGGGATCCTCTATTTCTTTAGACCACTTCCTTGCATGTGAGCTATTTGATTTTTGATTTTTATACTTTTGATTTTGGGTTCTCTCTTTCATTGGAATTTTTTGGCTTGTGAAGAAAAAGATATCAAGTAAATTTTTAGAAACACCAATCCATTCACATGGCATGAATTTATCTAACTCTTCTCTGTTGATTTATTCTGAGATGAAGAATATCATATGGTTTTCTTTCCCTTGCATGGTGGAGAATTTCCCATTGTGCAACATTTTATTTTTATCTCTAATCTTATTCTATGATTCCTATATGAGAATGGACATATGCTATTGTATATTCCCACTCTCACATAGGAATCATAACATAATAATAGAGAAAAAAAATATTTCACAGTTTTAGAATGTAGTAAATTGTATATCTACTCTTCTATGATGCCTATATGAGAATGGTGTATGCATTCTATATACCCATTCTCACATAGGAATCATAGCAGAACAATATAAAATTAAATTTCATCTATATTGATTCTTGTGATTTATTCGGAGATGAAGAATATCATCTGGTTATTTACCCTTACATGGTAGTGAACTGGCCATTGTACAACAAAGTAAATTTTATCTCTATTCTTCTATGATTCATATATGAGAAAGGGAATATGCCCATTCACATATAGGAATAAATATTGAAGTAAATCATTTTGAGAGCTATATAAAGGCTGGGATAATGGGGAATTTTCCATTATGAAACAAATTAAATTGTATCTCTATTAATTTTGTGATGATGTATGAATTTTTTTCATGTAAAATATTGACTGTGAAATGATCTTATTTAATGTTGACATTTGTATCATTATTAGATGCTACTATTACCTTGTTTTCTATATTGATTACTATGATGATGAATGACTTTTGTTTCTTTCTTATCAGATTTGTAGTTGTCTATATGATTATAAAATTAGGTAGTAATTTTTGTTTTCCAACAGAGATTACATTATTACCTTGTTTGTTGATATTATGTACTATGTAGATAAAAATGATAGTTAACCATTTTGTAATATTCATTTAATAATAATTTAACATGATTACGAGTTTAAAATTCATGTCAGTTCATTAAACTGACATGCATATAATTTATTCTTTTCGTATGGTATGTAGGAATCAGAGTAATCATTATGAAGTGATACATTGGATTTGATACACCTACAAAGGTGGCATCGATATTGTGTAAGTGCCCATGTTAAATAAAGTAAACATTATCTATATTATTTTTATTATACTTATTCACATATATTTATGAACAATAATGGACTATCTCTTATGATTCCTAATAAAGAGAATAGGCATATGCCCATTCTTCATATTCTAATGTTATCTCTATAATTCTTTTTATGATATTTTCAGTTATCTCTAGTATGAACAATAATTGACATTTTTTAATGATTCCCTTATGAGAATAGGAAAATGCCCATTCTAAAATAAATATTAAAGAGAATACGCATATGCCCTTTTTACATATTCTAATTTTAGGAAATATTAAACTTAATCTTTGTGATACCTCTATAACGGACTGTGAGAATGGCGAATATGACTATTCAATACAAGACAAAAATTTTTTGGAGTAGGTCCACTCTTTAATACGTATTTAATGACTGTGAGGGGGCATCTTCCCATTTAATACAATAAAAAACATATTTGTTTGTTTTAAAATGTGCATATGCCCATGGGAAACAATGATTCCAAATAAAAGACTGAAAACATATTTGTTTGTATGACAATATAGGTTTTTGATGCGCCAAAATTAGCAGGTGTTGATGTGTGACAAGAGGGTTGTTGATAATGACTTATAGGTGGGTGAAAAATGGTGTGTCTGATGAGTGAAAAGGGGGTCAGATGATAAAAAATTTGAAGCATTTTTTTGGTCTCGTGAAACCAACCCTGTTTCACATGACAAAATGTAGTGTTGTCAATCTGCCCTACCAATTGGGGAAAGTTTTTGACACATTTTTGGGCCCAGGTAATCCGCCATCTTGAGGCCGAAAATTAGGATTTAATTATAGTTCATTTTAATACTATTTTTGGGCATTACCCATTAATTAAGACAAAACATTATTCTAATAATGCATGGGAAACAATGAGTTAGAAAGTTAGAATGGGCATTCCTTTGAAACTATGATTTATATGTATTCAAGATTCATGGCAAGAAATTCTTTTGTATGAATAAGCATGCGAACTTACTTTCAAGAATAGCTAGAGTTCTAGTAAAACTGCTAAAAATAGTGATTTGGCATCCCACCTTCAGAGTACATTTAGACAGAAAACTACAGTTAGAGTTTACTTGGCAATACAAGTTTTTCGAGAATGGGAGTTGTTTTCCTATTTATAAACATTGTAATTCATTAGTAAATACATAGATTTTAATATCTATTTAAAATTTGTGAGTTCATATTTTTTTGCAGAAATAAATTCATAAAAAATGTTTGGTTAGAATTTGGCTACATTAATTGGCATATGACCCATTCGAAAAAATGATGCTAGTATCTATTTCTACTTCTATTATTCCTATCTACCTAAGCAAATTCTTCTATGATTCCTAAATGAGAAGGGGGCATCACCCAATACTCAATCAATTTCAAAACTCTATACAATATGTGAGAATGGGTGGCCATTCTAAAACAAAGTAAATTTAATTATTCATATAACATAGGATATATGCCCATTCTTAACATTATAATACAAGTAATATTTATTTTTTTATTGAGAATGTGAACTATAATAGAGCATATGCCCATTCTAAACATTCTAATAAAGGTAATAGTTTTTTTTACCCAAAATGGAGAATGAAGATGTGCCCATTGAACGTAATTTTAAACATTTATGTTTTAATACAAGAAATATTGATTTTATTGATTCCTAAATGAGAAGGGGCATCTGCCCATGGTCATGTTCATATTCCTAAATACATAGTCATTTTAATACTTATTTAAAAGTTGTGAGTAATTTTATAACTCTATATGAGAATAGGCATGTAGAAATGGGTGCCCATTAAATAAAAACAAAACAATTTTGATTACATGAGAATGGGCATATGCCCATTCTAAACATTGTAATACAAGAAATGTTGATTTTTTGAGAATGATCCTATTACTTCAATTTATAAGGCCTATTTAAAAACAGTGAGACTGTTTAATCCATACTCTTCTTATTCTTTTTCTATTATTCCTATCTAACCAAACAATTCTTCTATGATTCCTAAATGAGAAGGGGCATCTGCAGGACATTCAATAAAAAATGAAAAAAAGTTCCAGCATCCGTCTTTCACAACTCTTTTAACAAGATGTGAGAATGGGTACACATTCTAAAATAGAGTAAATTTGATTAGTCCTATGATAAAGGGCATATGCCCATTCTAAACATTATAATACAAGTAATATTTTTTAGAATGGGCATGTTCTGATAGTCGTGATTGAATAATATTTTTTTTATGAGAATGGGAATGTGCCCATTCTAAACATTCTCATATAAGAAATAATATTTTATGACAATGGGCATGTGCATTTTCTAAACATTCTCATACAAGAAATATTGTTTGTGATTTCTATCTACCAAAACAAGTCTTTTAGTTAAAAATTATGAGCATGTATAATCCACACTCTTCTTTTATAATTCCTATCTGCCTAAGTAGGTATTTTATGATTCCTATATAAGAATGGGCATCTGCCCATTCTATACAAGACAATGTAAAAATGCTCAATCAATTCCATAACTTTATACAAGCCATGAGAATGGGCCATGAGAATGGGTGCCCATTCTAAAACAAAACAAATAGGAATGAAAATAAATTCTACAATATTTTTTTTCATTATTAAAATATCTTATTACAACATTTACAATAGACTTAGACTATTAGGATATTAAAGCATTTTAGCATTAAAAGGTGGTGATTTATTATTGTATGATAGTTTCAAATTTTTTTAACTTTATACAATACGTGAGAGTGGGTGCCCATTCTAAAACACAGTAAATACGTAAGAATTACAATGTATTTAAATTTCATTATTGTAAAAACATCTTTAAATTTTCATGATTTCATTATTAAAACATATTTTCTATAAATGTGGACATTTATAAATCATTACATGTGTCTACTTAGGTATGACAATAAATTCTACTATATATTTTTCATTATTCACATATCTATTTAAAACATTTAAATGGGTCCAATAAATTCAAATATCTAAGCATATTAAAGCATATTATTACATTTTAAATCATTAAAAGGTGGTGATTTGTTAATGTATTATATATTCAAATTTTGAATGTATGTACAAAAATAGTACTATGTATTTTTCATTATTCTAATACCTCTTTAAAAAATTTAAATGTTTCTAAACATTGGGATAATATGACATTAAAGAATTTAAATATGTACCTTTTCATGGTTAAGAATTTATGATAGACTTGGGATATTAGGATATTATAGGAATTTAAGCTTTAAAGGGTAGTGATTTCTAATGGTCGGATAGATTCAAATTTCGAGACGTATGATATTAGGATACTGAAAGAATTTAATCATTAAAGGGTGGTGATTTATTATGGTAGGTTAAATTCAAATTTCATTTTTTTTGCACCATTTTTTAGAGGCAATTTTTCTTGGTCAATTAATTTATAAAAATATTGATTTTAAATGGCTAGGGTTTTTATTTTTTCTCTCTTACGGATGAGTTTTTTTCTTTGTTACGACTGGGTTTTTTCATTCAGAGATTTTGTATGTGAAAGAAGAAGTTATGTGAAAGGATTTGGGATGATTGGAGATAAATATTATTGAAAAAGAAACTTGTTGCTGCAGTAATAAAAAAGAATACAGAAAGAGAAAGGTGGTACTGAGTTTATCAAATCATTTTTTTTCTTATGCGAAAGGATTTGGCCTAATTTGATATAGAGATTATTGAAAAAGAAACTTATTACAGAGGTTATTAAAAAAGACATAGAAAGAGACAAGTGGTACTTAATCTATATAATCATTTTTTCACACCGTAAACATGTACACATTTGAATGAAATAATTTTCATTTGTATATTTTGTATCTGTTATGTTTACGAATGTAAGGAAATTGATTTTTGTATATGTTTTCTATTACGTTTATGAATAGAAACAAATCGATACATTTTGCAGGCATAAAAATAAATGAGATAAATGGAAAAATGGTTTATATAGTCTATTGTGAACTAAAAGATCTATATTTATACATTTTTTAGGCTTTAGAAGTAAACATGGAAAAAATGAGATATAAAAACCTTGAATATCCTACTCTTTCATTGTTGTTTTCCCTTTGAGAAATATTGAAAATTCTCCCTTGCAAAATCACTATATCGGCGGCTATTTCTTCTTCTTTCTTCTGCAAAATCTTTGTATCTTCGTATCTCTCATGCTATCGGAAGCTATATCTTCTTCTTTCTTCTGTAAAATCTATGTATCTTCATATTTCTCCAGCATTATCTACATTCTTCAGCTTTCCCTAAGTAAATCTTTGATTGAAAAAATATCAATTGCAATAGAGCAAAAATTAAAACCTGATTAATTCAAAATCAATATGTTTATAATGTACTTGGCCAAAAAAAAAGCCTCGTAAAAAAGAGCACCCAAAATTTAGAATTTTAATCAAACCTACCATAATAAATGACCAAATCTAAAAAAAGAGCATTGAAATTTCAAAAGTTGAATCAAACATACCATAATAAATGACCATTAAGAGCCTTCCAAAAAGAAAGCATCGAAAATTTGAAATTTGAAACAATCTTGTTGGTTTTATTAAAAATTCATTAATCAATAACAACATGCTGGTATTATTAAAAATTAAATTTTAATCAATAACAAATAATAATAGAAATCAAAGTGTTTCGAATTAAGATATGATATTAGTAATTTATAGTATTATAATTAATTAGTATTGCTACTAATTTAAATAAATAATTAATAATACTATAATTAATTAGTAAAAAATATCCTATTGTAGTGCCCACATTTTACGCACACAATTACAATAGAAAAATACCAGGATATTTTTTTTTACTTACATTGCTTATTAAGCACAACACAACAAGGGCTCCAAGTACAGAAACGCGACTCACATACAACAATCACATATGTCATCGACTCACATAGACACATGAAAAAAACCTAGGCATGTCAATGCCTCACTTTTCCCAACGAACGGTTACCATAAATGACCCAATTACAAGAAAGAAGACTCAATGATAGGCAGACCCACAACACATCTTTTCTTTCATTTATTTTAGTTACGATTAACACTCCAAGAACATTATTGTGCAAGGATAGCTTCCTCCTTTTTCCAACTACAGAAACTTTAAGTTCATCCACATATAATTTACAGTCTGACCATTTTAAGTTAGCTTCTTATTCTTTACAAAACTTCCCATAACTTACACACTTATTTGGCATAATTCAAATGCATATAAAGTACTTAATTATATTACTCTGATGTTAAAAATCTTCTTCTCGAATATACATTTAACATCTACCTTTTCACTCTTACCACTCAAGTGAATGTGACTTGAGTGTCCATATAGCGCTATTAGGATTTAACAGAGATTTAAAATACAAGGTAGCTTTTTACCACAAAACATTCCTCGATTCACAGAAAAGTTATTTTCCTACCATAGTTATTCTAATCAATGACTTAATGACTTCCTTTTTTATATTTATATATCTTTTGTTTTCTCGTAGTTTGATCACAACAATGCAATACATATTCTTTGAAACACATAAAGATATTTAATTGAGTTATAAGGTCTCCAAGAGTGGTAGTATCCCTAACCTCAATTCTCATTTTACTCTTATATGTTTCATTTTCTACGTCACGTTATGGCCTTATTCTTAGAATTTTCTTGTAATGGGAGCTAGGAAGTGTTTGTCTAACCTCTTGAAGACATACAAGATTAGCAGACTTGTAGCTACAAATGAACCCAAGTTAACATCCAAATCAACTGAGTTTCAGATTTATTCTAACTTCACTTAAGGGTCTACCCCTCAACTATATAAGAGTTTTAAGTGAGAGGACAAATTTATGCTAAACCACCTTCCAGAAGAGACCAAGGTGCTATGATGAGAGAAACCAAAGTAACACATTTAGCTGTGTAGAGCCAAGGGGGTTCATTAACAAGAGTGCAAGGTAAAGAAAAACTATGTCCTGATCTCCATTTATGTCATTTGGATCTAATCAGGGATTTCATTTGATGAAGAAATTTACTTTTAAATCTATCTTCGGAAAAACAAGGTAATCCACTAGGCTACGAAGGAGGAGTTAGCTCTACTTACTCTAAAAAAAGTTTGAATGTGTCACTCCTATCTTCCAGGTTTATGACAATGTCACTAATCACACTGACTAAGACGATAAACCCATTCTTGGGCTCTTGTTTACTCAAGCGAGGAGATTTCCATTGAGTGTAGGGTTTAAGTTCACTCAATGGTTTTCTATGTCTTCTAGGGTAAAAAGTAACACACATAAAAACAAGTTATGCTCCAATATTGAACAAGGGTAGAGTTTTTTTATTTAAATCTCTTCACTGCATTTACAAAGTATGAATGCACAATATGACTCATTAATCATTTATGGAACACTGAGTATGCACTACAAGATATTACTTCAAATTCATATACCTTATATATACATATATCAACCCTGTTACATGTGTGCCATGAATCAAATTGAATCTATAATTAAATATACATTTCCTAGATGTCCCTAAAACTAGCATCTCAAAACATATCAAAAAATTATCAAATATAATCCTCCTGTAACATGAGACTACATTAAACATTTATTCATTTAATAATGAGCTATATAAATTTCAAAGATAAATAAATGAATTACACATCACCTTTTTTTCGTCATTCTTTCATCTTGTAAAACCACGTGAACATGATATCAGTGATAATTCGTTGGCATGGCATCCACCCTAATCTAACATAATTATCATTTCTCAGTTTCCCATTTTACATATGATAATAATTACAATTTACAATCGAAATAAAAGGATTAGAGACATATATCCATTACATTTCATTTTACTTCTTTTTGTAGCCTAGGAGAGAGAAAGAGAAGGGAAAAGAGAGAAAACACCATTTGTCAAAAGTTCTATTTCACACAAGTTACACTATAGAGTTTTAAATAGTTATTTGCATGTGTTAAAAGTTTCCAGGGTGGTTTGGCAACGTGATGAGGGCCTGTGTTAGGAAATAAGGGATAAAATATGTGGAATAATCCCTCACAGAATCGCAACAGTAGAAACTAATATGCAGAAATTATTATAGATCTCAAATAAAATTGGAGAATAAAATAACACAACACAAAGACACAGTATTTAACGTGGTTCACCCAATTTGGGCTACGTCCACTAAGAATCACTTGCTCAGATTTTATTACAAGCCACCGCTCTCTTAATACAATACCCGGATCCGTTTGGAGCTATGCTCAACAAACTCTACAGAATTCACAACCGAATTCAAAACACATCTGCAATACATTTGCTTGTACATTTATCATATGCATAAGACCATATAAATAAACAACTACTTAAGCAGTTTTACAAAACCGTGGGTATCAAAACCATGGGCAAAACCCATCCCATAAATCTATGGGTCAAAAAACTTGCCCATATGAGAAAAGCATGTTTCCCGATATTTTGGGTGCAATTTTTTGAGGCCAAAAAATTTACGCCTAATTTTTTTTTTTTCGGGGCTGCTGCTACCCTACCACCCCCAGACCCCCACTCGAGGCCCAGCCTGGCCCCAAGAATACATGAAAAGTGTACAGTACTCTTAGTGTACAGTTTTCAACACTTTCAACACATGAAAACAGGCTCCACAACCTAACAATCTCCCACTTGGAGACTAGTTTTCCTCTGAGCAAGCTTCTCAACCCTTCACTAGTTTCTGTGAAGACCAACCAAAGCTGAACACAACTTTAGTTTTTCCCTTGTGACCACCTTGGTCATCATGTCTGCAGGATTCTAACTGGTATGAATCTTCTCCAACTTCAACTTCTCTTCCTCCAAAGCTGTCCTGATGAAATGATACCTTAACTGTATATGCTTTGTCCTAGAGTGGAAAGCAGAGTTCTTAGCTAGGTGTATAGCACTCTGACTATCACTATGCAGCTTACATTCCTCCTGCTTATGCCCCAACTCCTCAAGCAATTGTTGTAACCAAATCATCTCTTTGCTTGCCTCTGTGGCAGCAACATACTCAGCCTCCGTGGTTGACAAAGCCACCAACTTCTGTAGTCGTGAAATCCAACTCACTGCTGTCCCACCTACAGTGTAAATATAACCTGTCGTGCTCCTCCTGACTGTCTACATCTCCAGCCATGTCTGAATCTACATAACCACGTAAAGTGGTGTCTGATCCACTATAGCAAAAAACTGTCCCCATGGTCCCTCTCAAATACCGAAGGATCCACTTTACTGCTTGCCAATGCTCTTTACCTGGATCACTCATAAATCTACTCACAGCTCCCACTGCATGGGAAATATCAGGCCTAGTGCACACCATAGCATACATCAAACTACCAACTGCTGATGAGTAAGGTACCTTGGACATTTGGTTCCTCTCCTGCTCTGTCTTGGGACATTGCTCCTTTGATAACTTGAAATGGCCTGCCAAAGGAGTCCCAACCGGTTTAGCATCCTGCATATTAAACCTCTCCAAGACCTTCTTAATGTACTCTTCCTGAGATAAAGTCAACTTCCGTTCCTTCCTATCCCGAGATATCCTCATACCAAGGATTTGTTTGGCTGCACCCAAATCCTTCATAGCAAAGGATTCACTTAGCTGCTTCTTGAGTAATTTTATTTCCTGCATGTTTTTACCTGCAACCAGCATGTCATCAACATACAAACACAGGATAATATAACTTCCATCCTCAAATTTCTTTGTATACACACAATGGTCAGAATGACATCTGATATAACCTTGCTCCATCATGAAGCTATCAAACTTCTTATACCATTGACGTGGAGCTTGTTTCAGGCCATACAAGCTCTTATTCAGTTTGCACACCATCTCCTCTTTACCTTTGACTTCATATCCTTCTGGCTGCTGCATATATAGCTCCTCCTCCAAATCGCCATGGAGAAATGCAGTCTTTACATCTAACTGTTCTAAGTGCAAGTCTTCTACTGCCACTATTCCAAGAATAGTTCTGATAGAAGTCATTTTTACTATAGGAGAAAAAATCTCATCAAAATCTATACCTTTTTTCTGTGCAAACCCCTTGACCACCAACCGGGCCTTGTATCTTTTCTTGCCTCCTTCTTCCTCTTTGACTCTAAACACCCACTTATTCTGTAATGCTCTTTTTCCTTCAGGTAGCTTTACCAAATCCCATGTCTGGTTCTCCATGAGAGCCTGATGCTCCTCATCCATGGCTTGCTCCCACTTCTTCCTGGCATCTACCTGCATTGCTTCATCAAAGCTCTCTGGTTCTCCACTATCAGTGAGTAATAAATAATAAAGAGAAGGAGAAAAACGTTCAGGTTCTCTTCTTACCCTAGAAGACCTCCTCAATATAGGAGTTTGGGGTTCCTGTTGAGGGGGTTCCTAAACTGATTTATGTGTCACTTTCCCATCCGGAAGATCCTCTACCACTGCATATTCTTTCTTGGATTCTTCCCTGTTTTCCTGCAACTATTACTTATACATGACTTTCTCATTAAAGACCACATCCCTAGATCGAATGATTTTCTTGTCCTTAATACTCCAACATTTAAATCCAAAGTCATCACCACCATAACCAATGAAAGTACATTTTTTTGATTTAGCCTCTAGCTTGGTCCTATCATCCTTGTCTATATGAACAAACACCTCACATCCAAAGACTCTAAGAAATGAATAATCAACTTTCTTACCATACCAAGCCTCCTCAGGTATGCCTCCATCCAAGGCACTTGAGGGTCCTCTATTTATCAAGTACACAGCTGTGCTCACCCGCTTCTGCCCAAAAAGAAAGAGGCAGTCCTGCATGTAACCTCATGCTCCTAGCACGTTCCATTATTGTTCTGTTCATCCTTTCTGATACCCCATTCTGCTGCGGAGTTCTTGGAACTGTCTTTTGCCTGTGGATTCCATTCTTAGAACAGTAATCATCAAATTCATTGCTGCAATACTCCCCTCCATTATCTGACCTGAGACATTTTAGCTTAAAACCTGTTTCATTCTCTACCAAGGCTTTCCATTTAACAAAAGTGTCAAATACATCAGATTTGTTTCTAATACAATAAACCCAAACTTTCCTTGTTACATCATCAATAAAAGTAACATAATAACTTGAACCCCCAAGAGATGATACCTGAGTTGGCCCCCACACATCAGAATGCACCAGCTCTAACTTACTCTCTTTCTTTATAGGTCCAACCTTGAGAAACCTTACTCGCTTCTGTTTCCCATATATGCAGTTCTCACAGAAATCCAAACCTGTTTCTGTATATCCAAGCAAATTCTTCTTTATGATGTTCATGCCCTTATGGCTCATATGACCGAGCCTATAGTGCCATAATGTTGTATCTACATCTGAAGCCACAAGATTACAATCATTAGTACTATCAGTGGTTAAATACAAGGTTCCAACCTTCTTACCTCTTGCCACCACAAGAGCACCCTTGGTAACCTTCCAAGAGTCTACTGTAAATATCACAGTATAACCATCACTTCCCAACTACCCTGCCGATATCAAATTTCATCTTAATGTAGGCATATGTCTGACATCCTTCAATAGCCAAGTATTCCCATTCTACATCTTAACCTGAACAAAACCTTTTCCAACTATGCTGCAAGGCTCATCATCACCAAGAAAAACATGCCCAAAATCTCCTTGAACATAATCAACAAAATAATGCCTATGTGGAGAAGCATGGAAAGAAGCCCCTGAATCTAAAACCCAAGATTCAGTAATATTGTGCAAAGAAAGAATCAAAGCATCCTGACATACATTACCCGTTGCCACATTTGCCTCCTTGTTTTCTTCTTGTTGTTTCTTCTTATCCCGAAGCTCCCAACAGTCCTTCTTTGCATGCCCAGGCTTTCCACAATTCTAGCATACAATCTTGTTCTTGGATTTTGACCTTGCTTGATCTTTTGATTTTCCACGGTTTCCTCTATTCTTCTGTCTCCCTCTAGTTTCCACTGTCAAAGCATTCCCTAAAGTAGAAGATTCCCCAGAGCTTTTTCTTCACATTTCCTCGCTTAGAATCACCCCTACAACATCCTTAAACTTCAACTTTGAGTTAGCTGGAACCGAGTTACTTACCGCCATTACCAGGCTATTCCAACTCTCAGGTAAAGAGCACAGAATTAATAAAGCCCTAACTTCTTCATCAAATTCTATTGTAACCGAAGCTAGCATATTCACTACCATATTGAAACCATTTAAATGATCTGCTACTGAACTATTCTCAGACATCTTCATATTAAACAACTTTTTCATTAAAAATATCTTATTAGAGGGCAGAGGGTTTTTCATACAACTTCCCTAATGCATCCATTAGATCTTTTGTAGTCTTTTCCTTTGAAACATTAAATAATACCGAAGATGAAAGACTCAGCCAGATCATTCCAAGTGCCTTCCGATCCAACAAATCCCATTCCGCATCTGTCATACTCGAGGGTTTGTTCACCTTCTTAGACAACGGAGTATAAAGATCCTTCTGATCAAGGTAATCTTCCATCTACATCTTCCAAAGACTGAAATTATACCCGTTGAATTTATCAACCCTAGATCTTCCTTCATCTGCCATAGCTCCCACTCAAGCTAAAAAATTTTCCCTGTGATTCAACACTTCAGAAAACCAAACCAGGCTCTGATACCAATTGTTAGGAAATAAGGGATAAAATATGCGGAATAATCCCTCACAGAATCGCAACAGTAGAAACTAATATGCAGAAATTATTACAGATCTCAAATAAAATTGCAGAATAAAATAACACAACACAAAGAGACAGTATTTAACGTGGTTCACCCAATTTGGGATACGTCCACCAAGAATCACTTGCTCAGATTTTATTACAAGCCACCGCTCTCTCAATACAATACCCAGATCCGTTTAGAGCTATGCTCAACAAACTCTACAGAATTCACAGCCGAATTCAAAACACATCTGCAATGCATTTACTTGTACCTCTATCATATGCATAAGACCATATAAATAGACAACTGCTTAAGCAGTTTTACAAAACCATGGGTATCAAAACCATGGGCAAAACTCGTCTCATAAACCTATGGGTCAAAAAACTCGCCCATATGAGAAAAGCACGTTTCCCGATATTTCGGGTGCAATTTTTTGAGGCCAAAAAATTTACGCCTAAATTTTTTTTTCAGGGGCTGCACCCTCAAACCCCTGCTTACCGGGGGCTACCGCCCTCGGACCCCCCGCTCGGGGCTTGGTCCAGCCCCGAACCCTGGCGAGAATACATGAAAAGTGTATAGTACTCTTAGTGTATAGTCTTCAACACTTTCACACATGAAAACAGGCTCCACAACCTAATAGTCCGTAGCTTTCTATTTTTACATTTTCTTACTAGCTACAAAAATGTACAAAATGGGCTAGGAGGCTAAGAAACCACTTCCAAAGGTTGACTTATGATGAGAACACACACCATGATTAAATTTATACCTGTCCACATATATACCAAGAATTCATAACAACTAACGGAATTTAGAAACAGTGAATAGTTTTCGTTTGGCGGCTAGTCTTCTGGGGCTACTGGTCGTAGCTAACCAAGTTGCAAATGAACAAAAGTTAGCTCGAGGGCCCAAAAAACCATGTCCATAACTAACATTCAATGGATGAGTACGCAACAAGACACTTCCTATAAGTTCCCCTATATAAGGAGAATTCATCAGAGTCGACGGGACGAAGAACTAGAAAACCATTTTTAAACGGAAACAAGTTTTCTGGAGCGACAAGTCGAAATTGGTCCAGTTTGGCCTCATCAAACTATGACCAAAGACCTATAAAATGGCTTTGCCAAACCATTCAGAAAAGTGTTTTTCCCTAAACTGAAAGTTCCATGCATTTGTCTAGTAAGAACACTAGAGGTTTGCAAAAATGGAAGGTAATTTCTTTATCCAGGATTCAAATGGCGGTTCAAAATGAAAGCCAACTTTCTAGATTTAACGGCTTTCTACTGCAGTAAACTAGTGTAATAGGGCTCCTACAAGCGTGTCAAAAAGATCACATATGTTCGTTCGGGGTCAATCCAAAGGTCAAGGTGACTCCCCGCATACCAAGGTACATGAAAGAAGCTTAACATCTCGTTTCCAGAGTTATGAAGGGTACTTAATGAGTCTCTGAAAAAAGCAAAAATTAACTATTTAAACCAGGAGATGGTCACATTATTACTGGAAAGTCAAATTCATCTGGTCGATAAAACAATGTTGTAGTGATCCAGTTGGGTTGGAATTTTTCTACATCACCTCAGAATGAGGGTAGAAGTTCGTGTTTTAATGCAAACAGGTTATTTTGACTTAGTGAGTTTTTGACACGACATTTCATTATTTTTGCAACGAGTTGAAAACAAACATTTAACGGTATTAAAATCCTAATATTTTAAAATTCTATCAATTTGTAAAAGATAACTAAAAACATGAGAATTATGAGAGGTAAGGGAAGATGAACCATGCCCAGAGTCAGTCAAACCCACAGGCTTTGGTTCAACATCTTGCTTGGCACTTCGTCAACCAATTCATAAGCCTCGATCTAACCTCCACAATGTCGCACAAACTTCCCGATCACTTGAAGTTTTTCCAACAGAATAAGTTGCCCATTATGTGCATATCCTGAAATCAACACATTCCATGACACAAGATTCAGTTGAGGCATTTTATCAAACAGTTCCCACGCCTTTTCAAAAAATCCATTTTTAATCATCATTGTCCATGAAACTACATCTGTAAGGGGCATTTTGAAAGCAACTTGACATTTTTTAAAAGTTGTCCATGCTTTTGAGTAGCTAACCAAGAGAACACATCTCCTTAAGGCATTTTTTGTGCACAACCATGTTTTTGTGCAGCTGACCAAGAGAACACATCTCCTTGAGGCATTTTTTGTGCACAACCACATTTTTGTGCAGCTAACCAAGAGAACACATCTCCTTGAGGCTTTTTTTGTGTAGAACCACGTTTTTGTGCATCCTTGGCTGTATCAAACTCCATTGGGCATGATCTGGGCACCCAAACATGATTAAAAACTTTCAGTTCAAACCCAACAACCTTACATTCCATTAAACCACTTTTGATTGCTTCCACATAGCATACAAAATTGCCAACGCCCTTGGAAAAATAGTCTTGGATAGAAACCCTCCTCCTTCACGCCTTCTTCAACCTCTGGTTGGTGTGCAGAACAAACTAGAGCTTCCTCCCTCCCTCCATGGCGGCGGCTTCTCCCCACATTCAAACCAAAAAGATGAAACAAAAACAAAACAAAAGGAAGGAAAATCCCATAAGGAGCCCTAGTGCCCTTTTACCTTAAACTGCCCCACAAAAACACGGGTTTTTTGTAATTTTAATTCTTTTATTTTATTTATTTATTTATTTTTGTTTGTTTTAACTAAAAAAATAAAACATTCATACCACTTCCGCAACAATGGAACACCAACAAACAGGCTCTCCTTTTACGTGACTCGAGGATAGATCGATTAGGACGATAAAATAAAATAAAATAAGGATAAATAATATTAATGTTGATAACATTCAACGATAGAAAATAATAAAACAAAATCGTCAATCGACATATAAAATAATAATAATAATGTCGTTATTATTATTATTTTTATTGCACACAAATTTATTAACCATAGCCCGTAACACTAAGTAAAATAATAATAAACACAAATCGACAATATAAATTATAATATTATTATAAACATTGTTTTTATGTTTTTTTACATCTAAAATAATGATAATAATTATTACTCATATTAATGGTGACAACCAAGCAGACTCGAAGAAGCGAGAACTAGATTTTCCTTTAACCTGATAATCATCCACGACGCTACTAGGTCCACTGTTTGGGGTGTCGACAACGACCCGAAAAGAAAAGAAGAAGAGGGAGGGTGCAAAATCTTCACTGCAACAAGGACAAAGTCGACAATAGTCAACAAGAGCACGCACACAACCCTCCCATGCTTAGCAATAGGGTCGTCATGTCAAGAACTGGGGGAAACATTGAACGGAGTATTACACCTATCGAATAATATTAAATACAAGAGTTATTATTACCAACAAACTTACATTACTATATTAACTAGAAACATATTAATAACATCTAATTATATTATTAAATTTTATAAAACTAATTAACCACTTAATCACCATTAATTATAATGCTTAATTAATTATAGTGCATTTTAAAATTATAAAAAATATAATAAAACTTTATAAAACTAATTAACGACATAAACAACATTATTTTAAAAAATTAAAAAACAAATAATATGTATTTAACATATGATATTATGATTAAAGAAAATTAAATAATTAACAACATTAATTAATAATACTAATAAATAAATACAAGAATTATTATTGCCAACAAACGTACATTACTATATTAAATAGAAACATATTAATAACATCTAATTATATTATCAAACGAAAAAACAATATTTTTAAAACATTTAAATAATATTATAAAAATATAATTAAAATTTATAAAACTAATTAACCACTTAATCACCATTATTTATAATGCTTGATTAAATATAGTGCATTTTTAAATTATCAAAAATAGAATAAAACTTTATAAAAATAATTAACGACACAAACAACATTATTTCAAAAACTTAGAAATCAAAGCCTATGTATTTAACATATGATATTAGGATTTTAAAAAAACAATTAATTAACAACATTAATTAATAATACTAATAAATAAATACCAAAATTATTATTGCCAACAAACTTACTTTACTACATTAACTAGAAACATATCAATAACATCTAATTATATTATCGAACGGATAAATAGTATTTTTAAAACAATTAAATAATATTAAAAAATATAATTAAATTTTATAAAACTAATTAACAACTTTATCACCATTATTTATAATGCTTAATTAATTATAGTGCATTTTTTAATTTTGAAAATATAATTAAACTAATTAACGACATAAACTTCATTATTTCAAAAACTTAGAAATCAAAGAATATGTACTTAACATATGATATTAGGACTAAAGAAAATTAATTAATTAACAACATTAATTAATAATACCAATAATTAAATACAATAAATAACATCATATCATTTAATAATACAAATAAATTTCAAATAATATTTCAATTTGTATCAATATATGCCCATTCTAATAATAGGATTCACAGAGAAAAATACGCATAAGGAAAACTTCATATGGGCATCTGTCTACTTGAATGGGCATGACATGAAGATGACGTGGATTGTACCCCATTTGGAAATGAAAGAAAAACGAGATATTATTCTTCACATTGAGAAGAGTTAGAAATATTCATTTTTTTATTTTTCATGAAGAGAGAGAAAGACGAAAAGCTAGAGAATAAAAAACAATTACAGATAGACGATCTCCGTCAGGGATATTCCAACCAATATGATACAATTATTAACACTATAAAGGCTATTAGAATGTGCCTCTCCATTGTAATCATATTCCTTCCATGCAAAACGGGGAACAATCCAACAGTAAATGTTTGTTTGTTCGAGGATGAACAAATAAATATTTTTATAAATGCCTACAACTATTCCTAAAACAAAATAATAGAACTACATAAGGCTTGATCCCCCTCGAGATGGTATTTAACAAAACATGTTAATTAATCCTATATGAGAATGGGCATCTACCCAAGGGTATGTAGTGCAACAATTAGCGGAGCCAAGATGCTCATTTCTTTAAAAAAATAATAGAGCTACATAAGGCTTCATCCCCCTCGAGATGGTCTTTAAAAAAATATGCTAATTATTCCAATATGAGAATGGGCATATGCCATTTCTACATCAAATTAATACAACTATGAGAATGGGCACATGTCATTTCTAAGTCAATTTAGTACAACTATGAGAATGGTCATCTGCCATTTCTAAATCAATTTAATACAACTATGAGCTATGAGAATGGGCACTTTCCATTTCTAAATAAATTTAATAAAACTATGAGAATGGGCATCTGCCTAAGGGTGTGTAGTGAAACACTTGATTGAGCCAACATGCCCATTCCTAAAACAAAATAATAGAGCTACATAAGGCTTGATCCCCCTCGAGATGGTCTTTAAAAAAATATGCCAATTAATCCAATACGAGAATGGGCATCTACCATTTCTGAATCAAATTGATACAACTATGAGAATGAACATCTTCCATTTCCAAATTAAATTAATACAACTATGAGAATAAAATTAATACAACTATGAGAATGGCCATCTGCCCAAGGGCATGTAGTACAATACTTGGTGGAGCCAAGATGTCCATCACTAATACAAAATAATAAAGCTACATAAGGCTTGATCCCCCTAGGTATGGTCTTTAACAAAATATGCTAATCAATCCAATATGAGAATGGGAATATGTCATTATTTGTCATGCGGATCGTGCACCCATTAAATTGTTGAAAGATCTCATGCAGCGTTGGGACATCCCTAAGGTGTGGGACCTTGTCACCTTGGGATGAACCTCTAGAGAAGGAAAAATTCCTTTGGGGCACCCAATTTAAGATCAGTTTGCAAGGCTAAAACACTTTAAAATTACTCTAATCTACTCAATTCATGGGGTTCAAGGTTAGAAATAACAAATAAGGAAAACACGATGATGCACCAAGAATATAACTAGATAATTGTATGATATTCACACTGGAAAATATTAATTTAGAAAAGATAAATCAACCATCACAATCCAATTCTCCTTGTACTATTTGGACAGGGAAAATAATATAAACCACAGCCAAAACAACATACATTTCCTTGTAAGACCCCAAGCATACCTAACAGATGGATCAAATATGATTAAATGCACAATCAACAACCATGACAACATAAAACATGCACATGTCAAACATCCCTTTCACTTATGATAGGCAATGATAATACAACTTTATAACAGAAGGAAAATAATATTTTTACAACTGATACTCGAGATAATCACATCACTTTCCCAAAAAATGAAATAAGATATTTAGAAATAAAGGTGATTTAATCACTTACACTAAGGAATTGTGCATCCATAAAGCATACATTGATCAACTATTAACACAATAAATCAGATTATTCATAGAAAATATTGTTCTGAATGTAATTAAAAGGCTTAAAAGTATCAAATAACTTTTCCAAGATTGAATATTAACTTCATAATGATCTATCTATATCTAAAAACATCATGCATTTAACTATTTATAAGTTCTTTAGGTTGAGCCATTGCAGCTGGACCTTAACTGACAAGTTACTAAAAATAGAAAGTAATTAAATTCTAGGGAACAAGCTCCCATAAAAATAGCAAAGTAGTTGCAAAGGTTTGACTCAGTCAACCCTGCAACTTGGATTGATCCAGAGCTTGGAACTATCCTTCCATGGCCCAAGCTTCAACTTGGACTTGTAACACCTACTCCTTCAGTTTTCTCCTACTTTCTCCTAAGAAGCCATCTGATGCTTATAGTTGATGAAATACTTGATAATCCCTTGTACTTCCTCTTCCTCTAGTCCACATGCGTAATGATTCACTATATCTGCCATCTCAATCTCTCTCACTACCTTGGTTGGGATCCTTCTAAGTTTACTCACCACTTTCTTCAGTCGACCTGTGAAATTCTGGCATGAAACCAACCTATCAATGGAGTCACTGTTGAAAGTCCTGGTTGCCTCATCGTCCTTCTTTACCAAAACCTTGAAATTTGACTTAATTCGATCTACCGAAAGAGAATCAATCTTCTCATTAAATAACTTGTAATTGATATTATCGAAATCTTCTGAGATGTTATTTAGAGCATCCATTATTTCCACACATTTTTCGTCTAATTTTCTTTATCAAATCCTATAACACCTGGGACCTAAATTCCATGGCATTCTGAAATTTGAACAACTTAGAAATATCATTGATTACTTCTTCTTAAAGAAGTAGATCGGGATCATCCTCTCTGATGTCGCCCTATGTAGTCAGATTCAAATTCAAATTATTATTATTTTCAGAGAAGGCTTCATCCATTTTACAAATGGAGGATCTTTCATTTTGTAAATCATTATATATTTCCATAGCTTCTATGATCAATGGATTAGCTTCTTGAGGTAGACGTTCCATCCATCCATTCACTTATCATCCCTTCTAACTTGTCTTATCAATCTCGTGATAGGAAATATCATCAAGAGTAGAAGAAATTGTCAGAGCAGTAGTAGTTGAAGGATCAATGATTGGAGTGGGTTGTGTGACTTTGCTTAGTAGGGAGGTGAGTTTCTCAACCTTTACTTTCAATTCATCCTTGGAATATTTATTTTTATTGCAATTTTCCAACAAATTTATGAGAGCCATTTGCACATCTTGTTTGGATCCTTTGTGTGTTGATTTACTTAGTGAACATTTGGAAACTTGGTAGTCAGCTGTTGTGATAGTTTCTTTAGTGTTTCCCTCTATGGGGGTAACAATTTCCATGACCCTCTCTCCTAATTGATTTATAGATAAAATGGAGATGATATTTGGCGACTTGGATTTTCTCCTCAAAGTAGGTTCTAACACACTTAAGATCTATTACATTGAATAGAGGAACTTTTTTCTTTTGTTTTGCAGTCTGGCGATACATCCATTCCAGTATAACAAATACCGATGGAAGTGGAATGAATGATTCAGTACCTAGAGAAATAGACAACATAATATCACTAGTAACATTAGTTGGCAATGGAATGGAGGCCGTAATGATAGATGGGGTGGAAGTGATAATAGCCCCAAGGGTGGATACAACAAGGCTAGAAGTTGAGAAGGAAGGAAAATAAATTTACAAAGGAAGTGAAGTGGAAATTGGAGACCCAACCACTTCTCCTACTAAGAGAACATGATTAGATGAAAATACTTGGGTGATGGATGGGGATGGAAAAGAAGAAATGAATATAGAAGCGGAAGGAAATGATAGAGGAAGTGATAATGGTACAGAAAGAGGAGATGAAAAATCTTGTGATACACTTGGAGAATCAACAACTTAAACAATTTTTTATACTGGCATTACCAGAGAAACAACCTTGGAAGCATGAGCCTTGGAGAGAGAGGAACTTCCAATAATGAATTAAATCTTCTTAGGTACTATATGGGTCCTTTGGATAGACCTTTTCCCTTTTGTAGGAATTGGAAGACTTTGTTGGTTGGGCTTCTATTCTTATAGATTGTTCTAACCATTTGGGTAAAATTTCCAAGGTAGGCAAACCAATTATATGTTCTCTCTAAAATGATCTCCACCCTCTCCTTAGTATTGCAACTTTCTTCTACATACCAATCAATCCATGGAAATGGTTGATTAGAGACATTGTTACCCTTATAAACTGAATCCAATACTTCCTCCTCATCCTCCATCTCCTCTAGAATATTTGTGATACCAAAATATCGAACCTCATCCAGAGTTGACCTTTCATATTCTTGTTGCTGGATGATGAACTCATCCCAACAATGAATCCAAATATCTTCTAGTTGGGGTACATAAGAATTGGATAAACTTGTTTCATTGTATTTTCCCCAGTAGTCAAAATTGGTTCAGGGATGAAAGGTTCATAAAGTTACTTTGACATTTCTACATCCACATTGTTTTCCTTATAAATACTCGCACAAGTATATCTACCAATTGAAATGGGAAACTAGACTCTTACCTTATGGCGTTTCTTCTGGATTTTATGGTAGTCTAACAATTTCTGAACCAACTCTAGAAAAACCCATTTGTTAGTGGTAAGGTAATCTTAGAAGTTTACTGGGAACACCTACAAAACTAGGAATCCAGATGTATGTAGATGTAGGAAACTATAGATAAATAGCTCCCCACTCTCGTACCTCTTTGAAAGCCTCATTTGAAATCCTTCGATTGTACAAATCCTTGTCAAAATGATAAAGAAGAAAAGAAAAGAAGGAATCATCAAACCTGTGAAAATATCTACTTCCCTCAACCATTATGATCTGAGGATAAAAATAAAAAATGTGGGATGCAATTCTAACACCTTTGGTATTTAACCCATGAAATTATCCCATGGTAGCTACAACATAGACCAAGAAGGAATTCATATAAAATTTATTTGAAGACAGAACCATGTTCAATTGAAAAACAGATAGAGTTGTTGATGTGCTCTCCCCATCATATGAATTATTTGTTATTCTTGATAGTGGAAATGTGCAAGAACATCCATTCTGAAAATTCTCTTGTAGAGGTAAGACCTGAAACTCTACTCAACAACACGATGAGATCGTTCACTTCTTGGATGAAACCCGATTGATACATTTTCTTAGGAAACTTGGTGACATTTTTGGCCAAGTAGCTCTTCATCATAACCTTTGTACATAACTCGGTTTCCTTGTACCAATGTTCAATTTCCACTTCTGGTGAAATCGTGAGATAGTACTCAACATCTGGGAGTTTAAGAAAATCTTTGAAGAAATCAGAGTCTAATTGAATTACAACTTTGACATCAACATCTTTTACCTATCTAGAATCTTCATCAAAATGAGCTTTTGCAGCCAAGACAAATTTGGAGAAATTCATGGATACAAGAAAACCTGGAGCAAGAAAAATCCCGTTGTTATATATAGCTTATATCTAGGATTTCTTGTTAGGAGCTTTCGCCCTTGCCTAGAAATTTGGAAAATCAACCTACCCATGATCGGTATCTACTATATTCCCTATATATGAAGAAAGATGAGAGTGAGGAGAAACTCCTAGGAATGTATATTTCATCTTTTCTTTGCCTTTTGCTGAAGAGGTTGACATCAAGTTTGGGTTTTGGAATCCGAAAGGGAATTTGAAAATCCATAAAAAATAATGTATAAGTTCTAAAATGCTGAAGTTAAAAATTATGAAATGATTCTAACTCTGAAAAGGTGGACTTCCAAAACCCCAAAAATATGCAAACAAGAAGACCTCCAAACTCCAAAAATACCAACCTTCGAACTCCAAAAAGACCAACCTCCGAACTCCAAAAAGACCAACCTTCGAACTAAGAATAGATAGACCTCTGAACTCTGAAAAGACCAACCTCCGAACTATGAACTTCGCTAAAGGGCATGAAAGGAAATTCAAATACTTGTGAAGATCTTGAAAAAATATAATGTAATTTTAAATAGATGTCTGCACATGTTGGCTTTTGCAACTATGGAGATCAGGAAGCATTTTCAAGGAAAACATGGTGGGTAATGAGGGTTTCATTTCCAAATCAGAATAAGGAAGAACAAAAGAAAATAAAAAAGGAAGAAAAACCCAAAAATAGTATAAACCAAGAAGAAATAGTCCAAAAAAAATTACCTTGAAAATGATGCATTGAAAGTACAAAGAGTGTGGTAAAAATCATATTGTCAAAGAAAAAGGTCAGGTGAAAATGACAAATAAAAATTGAGTTTATATAGGAAAACCTAAAATTACTGCTCAGAATCCGACATGTGCGAAGGTTGGTGAGAATTAAATGCTCATAGAACCATGAAGTCTAAAACCTCGAAAGTCCGAAGTTCCAAAATTTCGGAACTTCGTAGTTTTAGACTTTGGAACTTAAGAGACGAATATTGTGGAAAGATAATGCAAGACTTCGAAACTTGAAAGTCTGAAGTTTTGAAATTCCTGAACTTTAGAGTTTCAAACTTCAAAACTTTGAAAGTAAAAATATTGAAAAGTAGATGGAAGACTTCCAAAACCTGAAAGTCTGAAGTTTTAAAATTTCAGAACTTCAGAGTTTCAGACTTTGGAACTATGGGAAGAAATTTCTCAAAATGGAAACATAGACTTCCAAAACCCGAAATCCCAAAGTTTCAAAATTTCAAAACTTCAGAGTTTTGGATTTCAGAACTCCAAGTTGAAAAATTGAAAAATACCAAAAGAGAACTGTGAATTACAAAAGTTCAAAACTCTAAAATTTTGGACTTTCGAGGTTCTGGAGTTCGGAACTCTAGAATCAAAAATTTGATTCTAGCACTTAAAACCCTAGAAAGGAAAACCTCTAAAACCCCAAGTATTTGAATGCCCTTGTCCTATGCTCAGGGATCCTGAGTAATTCAAAAATGGGAATAGTAACCTTGATCTGACTCAAGATTTGGGCTATGTCATAGGGAATATATTTGGGTAGGACAATATTAGGAGGAATATTCACAATTTCATCTGATAGTATAGGATTTGTCAGCTCGATAGAGTAGAGGAAGGTTTTTAACTCGGCTATCTGCACATTTTATGCATTGTGCCCCTTGTTCCAAGCCGAAATTTCAAGGACATCAACTAATTCCTTCTCTCAGGGAAAACCTTAAACACATTTGTAAACACTTTTAGGTGAAGGATTTTAGAAGAATTTTTTAAATTGAATTTACCATCTTCATTTCAAGGTACTATTTAAAAGTTAACACCATTTGGGTCAAAGCATATAACTGTGTCCCACTTTTGTGTAGTTTTTGTACTTTCAGCAAACTATGTCTGACAACTAAAACATGACCAAACACATATAAAATGACCAAACATGAATTTTTAAGAGGCTATAAATACCAAGGTGCAGGGCATCCAGAATTCACCTAATTTTTTAAATTTTTATAGTATTTTTTTATTATTTATTTACTAGTCAGATTTTAAAATATTTATGGCCATAAAGTGGGACACACTTGTATGCTTTGACCCATTTATAAATCAAATTAATAGAACTATGAGAGTGGAAATCTGCTATTTATAAATAAAATTAATACAACTATGAGAATGAGCATTTGCCATTTCTAAATCAAATTAATACAACTATGAGAATAGGCATCTGCCTAAGGGTATGTAGTGCAACACTTGGCGTAGCCAAGAGGCCCATTCCTAAAAAAAAATAATAGATCTACATAAGGTCTTATCCCCCTTGAGATGGTCTTTAACAAAATATGGTAATTAATCCAATATGAAAATGGGCATCTATCATTTCTAAATCAAATTGATACTACTATGAGAATGAACATGTACCATTTCCAAATCAAATTAATACAACTATGAGAATGAGCATCTGACATTTCTAAATTGAATTAATACAACTATGGGAATGGGAATCTGCCCAAGGGTATGTAGTGAAACACTATGTGGAGCCAAGATGCCCATTCCTACAACAAAATAATAGAGCTACTTAAGGTTTGATCCCCCTCGAGATGGTCTTTAAAAAAATGTGCTAATTACCACAAAATGAGAATGGGCATCTGCCATTTCTAAATCAAATTAATTCAACTAAGAGAATGGGCATATGCCATTTCTAAATCAGATTAATACAACAATGAGAATGAGCATCTTCCATTTCTAAATCAATTTAATACAACTATGAGAACAGACATCTGCCAAAGGGTATGTAGTGTAACACTTGGTGGAGTCAAGATTCCCATTATTAAAACAAAATATTAGAGATACATAAGGCTTGATCCCCCTCGAGATGGTATTTAAATAAATATGCTAATTATTATGAAAATGGGCATTTTTCATTTCAAAATCAAATTAATACAACTATGAGAATGGACATCTACTATTTCTAAATCAAAGTACTATAACTATAAGAATGGGCATCTGCCATTTCTAAATCAATTTAATACAACTATGAGAATGTGCATCTTCCATTTCTAAATCAATTTAATACAACTATGAGAATGGGCATCTTCCCAAGGGTATGTAGTGCAACAATTGGTGGAGCCAATATGCCCATTCCTAAAACAAAATAATAGAGCCACATAAGGCTTGATCCCCCTCGAGATGTACTTTAACAAAATATGCTAATTACATCAATATGAGTATTGTTGGCATAGGGTTGCAGAGAAAGTATTTTATATAATTAGGCTAAGATGATTAGGTAGTATCACATTTTTCTCACATAGTTTGTAACCTCTCCTTTGTTTTTGGGGAATGTAGTTATTTCTCCTCCCTATAAATATTGTACGTGCTTCCAAATAAATAAGATTGAGAAAGAGATATCCTATCTCCATTTGTTCTCCTAAATTAGCTCCTCATAGTCTGGTATCAGAGCTTTCATAATCTTTGGCCTGTGTGTTTGATGTAGAGCCATTTATTTTTTAATCTATAGCATATAGATATGCGTGTATTTATCATTCATCTACCTGTTGCATGGAGAGTCATTCACAACCTGCTGCATGGAAGATGAAGTGCGTGGACCTGCGTGGACACTTTTTGAAGAGGTTGCATGGAATTTTTAATATGCATTTAATTTATTTCTTCTTGGCTGGATGTGGGAAGAAATTTTTTCTCATTCCAATTTCTCTCTCTCTAACCAAGCCAAGCATGGACGTTTAGGAGGAGGAGAAAAATCATTGCATTGCAGTTTGGGAGAGGTAATATCTAATTTTATTTAGTTGCACATTCATAACTGCATGGGATGATCTTCAACACAAGTGGATGGCGTTTAAGTTCTATTCTCTGCTAAAGTCCAGCGAATAACTATTTATTCTTTTCCTTGGACGTGGCATTTTTAGTGCTGAGGATTTTTCTATGCAATGACCTATTTTTTCATCTATCAATTCTATTGATTGCCAAAATTTGTAAATCTATGCATGCTACGTGGTGGATTGGTGCCCAGCATTAAAAGTTTGTCTTTTTCTCCATTCTCTATCATCCAGATAAATTCCAGCGATCAACATTTTTGCACATTGACGAATTATTATTATTTTTGGTAGTTAATACCTAGATCTAAGAAAAATTGAAGTTTTTGGAGATTGAGAATTATTTTCTTCCTCCCTCTGCATTGGTGGAGGTGAGCAGTGACATGCTTGGTAAATAATTTAAAATAAGTGCCCATCCTACTTCATTTAGCCACGAAGAAGGAGAAAATCCTACAAATCCATGCCGAATGTCAAGCATGAATGACACGATCGAGACTGCTGAAAGTTGCAACATCAACTTGCAAGCTACAAAACACCATCTATAATCTCATCAAATATTTGGGTTCTACTTTCCACTGCTCAATGAGCTATACAACACCAACAATATTATCTTCAACGAAATGGTTCACAAAGGACTCTTGGAGTATTTCCTTTTCTACGTCATTTGTCAAGAAAAATGAGTTCAAGAAGAAATAGAAGATGGGTATGATGCTGATTGTGAATAAGAACGCCACACAAAGTGTCACTGTCTCTCAGCACACAAGTATCAAGAACATCTCTGAGATATTACTTCTCATCTGTGAGTAATGTTGTAATATCTTTTGAAATCAATAAATAAATAAATAAATATTTTATTCTATTATAATGTCTACTCCAAAGTTGCTTCTTTCCAATGCTCAATTACTTAAAGGGCCAAATTATGCGGCTTGGAAATCAAATATGCAAACTATCCTTCAATTTTAAGGATTATGGGGCATCATCATAGGGTCAGTGATAGTTCCCACTGCCCCTGATGAACTTCTAAAATATGAGATGGGTAGTGTCAAAGCATTGATGCTAATTATGTTGAGTATAAGTGATGATGTGCAACCACATGTTGGGGATGCAGAGAAACCATAAGAAGCATGGGATAAACTTGCAACCATATTTCAAGTGAATAATAAGACTAAGATTCTCCATCTTCAATCAAAACTGCACACCCTATCTATGGGGTTAGATGAAAAACTTGAGGAGTTCTTACATCGGGTGGCTAAGCTAAGAACAAAGTTACTAGAACTCGGTGAAAAGGTAGAAGAAAAGATTCTAGTTATGATCACCTTGAGGGCACTCCCTTCTCAATTCCAAGTGTTCATTACGACACTAAATGTATCCAAATAGAAAGTTACATTCAAAGAACTCGTGAACTTGTTGCAGTAGGAGGAGGCCATCAATTTAGTCTAAGATGAGTCCCAGGACAACGCTCTTTTCTCAAAGCCACATCGTGGCTATAAGTATTAAAAGGATCCCCCAAAAAAGAAAACACAAGCACATCAACATCAAGGGTAGAAATCTCAAAAGTCCAAGAGGTGGTGTCAAATCTGCAAAACCAATACTCATAGCACTGATCACTGCTAGTAAAATGGCTTGAAACAGGGGTCTTTGAGTTAAAAAAGCACATCAAGGTATAAATATTTTCAAAATTCCAAATGATGTCCCCATTGACGAAAGTATACGGGAAATCTTGCAGCCCAACATGATGAATCTGATGAGGAGTCATCAGAAGGATATAATTGTGGTAAGAACCTCATACTAGTCTCTCATACTTTACAACCCACGAAGAGAGTCTGGTTGATATACTTAGGTTCCATTAAGCATATTTCAGGTGACAAGAAGTTGTTTGATTCACTAAATGAACAACCCACTAGAGATCAGGTTCAAATAGTAGATGACAAAGAGTACATTGCATAAGGAATAGGCCAAGTTACCATTCCTCTGGGACCATGAAAATTTACGCTTACAAAGGTACTATATGTTCCTAGATTGACTAACAACCTCTTGTTAGTCATTCAACTCCTGGATCATCATCTAAAGGTAGAATTTCTTGTTCAAAATGGCATCAAATCATGTTTGATCTCAAGACAAGGTACATTTATTGCTAGAGAATTCTAAAAGATAAGTTATTTTCTTTAGATATTGTTTCATCTTCTGCAGTAGCTTTATCTAACTCAACAATAAAATCTACTACCCTTTGGAATTTTAGATATGGTCACTTGTTGGTTAGTTCATTGCATCAGATGAATTCAAAACCAATGTTACATGGACTTCCCAAATTGTCCAGTTCCTTGCCTATTTTCCCTGGCTGTCTTGTAGAAAAACAACACAAGGATCCATTTAAGGCGAGCACATTCCATGCCAAGCAACGTCTAGATGTAGTTCATACCGATCTAAATAGACCATTACTTGCTTCATTTTGAGGATACAAGTACTTCCAATTGTTCTTGGATGACCACTCTTGAAAGATGTGGGTGTTTTTCCTGAAGAATAAGAGTGAGGCTCTTCACCATTTTCACAATTTCTATCAACGTGTCGTGAAAGAGATCGGATAACCACTTCTTCTACTCCAATAAAATTAAGGGGGGTAATTCACATCAAATAATTTCTTGGCCTTCCTGAACTAACAAGGCATTAAACATAATCTGAATACTCCCTACACACCCCAGCAAAATGGCATTGTGGAGAGATGAAATTGCACAGTGATGGAGATGGCCATCTGGATGATATCAACAACAAAGATGGAGGATCCATATTGGGATGAAGCAGTACAGACAAATATTTATCTTATCAATAGGGAACCAACAAATATTCTATAAAAAAAATGCCAGAAGAGGTATGGAGTGGTAGAAATCCATCAATTTCTCATTTATGAGTATTTGGTTGCACAACATACATGCATGTCCCAACTCAGAAGAGAAATAAATTCAAGCCAAAAAAACTCTCGTGCATATTACTTTGCTATAGCACTACCTCAAAGGCATACCGTCTCATGGATCCTAAGACAAAGAAAATATATGAGAGTCGAGACATGGTTTGTGATGATTCATCCTTTGACTCAGTAGTGACAACAAATTAACCATTACCAACCACCTCTCACCGCCTAGTCTCTGAATCATATGATCAGCTAGAGGAGACTACTCAGAGAAATGATGTGCTACAAGGGGAGCTATATGTTTACCTTAGAGAACTAGAGAGTGTTACTCCACATCCATCCTCTTGTCAATGAAATAGTTCTCCACAAAAGTAGTCAATTTATCATCCGAAGTGGGTACAAAACACCATAAAAGACTCTCATTTTCAACAAATCCTAGATACTTCATTCAGAGTTAGAAAAACGAGTTGGAAAAGAAATGAGGTAAATTTTTCACTCATGAGTTCACTGATTAATAGCTCCAAGCCTGATAACATTCATGAAGCACTCAATCAACCTCAGTGGAAAGAAACCATGAATGTAGGATATGACCCACTCATGAAAAATCAGACATGGGAACTTTTTGATCTTCCTACAGGAAAGAAACACATTAGTTGCTAATGGGTTTTCAAGACAAAATATAAGGCTAATGGATACATTGACAAACACAGAGCATGACTTATAGAAAAATGGTATGCTCATAAAGAGGGTGTTGAATATGAAGAAACATTTGAACCCACTACAAAGATCAAGACCATCAGATTTGTTTGCGCACTAGCAACACAGAAAGGATGGTAGCTTCAGCAGATGGATGTCAAGAGTTCTTTCCTAAATGGTGATCTAAAATAAGAAGTGTACATGACCCAACCTAAAGGATTTGTTGATGAAGAGCATCCTAAAAAGGTATGTCATCTCATCAAATAACTATATGGACTGAAATGAGATCCAAGGGCATGATATATAAAGATAGATGATCACATTTTGCATCATGGGATTACTCGTAGCCCCTTAGATTAAAATTTGTATATAAATAAGGTAGGAAAAGAAATTTTCATTCTCATTGTGTATGTTGATGATCTTGTGATCATTGGTAGTTCAGAAGATTAGGTTGACATTGTGAAGAATGATCTCAGAAGAAGCTTCAACATGAAATATTTGGGGCTACTTCATTACCATCTTGGCTTGGAGATATAGCAAAAAAATCATTATATTTTTATCTCCCGGATAAATTATGCCAAGACACTCCTGGAAAAGTACAGAATGTCCAAATGTAAACCTATATCCACTACCATGGAAAAAGGATTACAAATTTCAAGATTCCAGGACTAACCTCAAGTAGATGATACTCTCTACAGGAATTTTTTTGGAAAACGCATCTACTTGACATATACCAAACCAGACTTATGTTATGTTGTCAGCTATCTTTCTAGGTTCATGCAGGAGCAAAAGAAATGTCATTGGACTACAACAAAGCATGTTTTGATATATGTCTGAGGTACAGTCGATTATGGTCCGGAATATAAGAAGATTGATCAATTCTTGTTACAGGGATATGTCAATTCGGACCATGTCAGATCTATTGATGACATGAAGTAAACCACAAGATACATTTTTCATCTTGGATTTGGACCTATCTCATGGATAAGTAAAAAGTATAATATTGTTTCTATTTCATCTACAAAGGTAGAATATAGTGCCATACGAGGAGTGGTGTGTGAAGCGATATGGTTACATCACATTTTGGTTGACCTAGGCATTCCTAAAAAATAGTCACCTAGTCTCTATTGCAATGATCAAAGTGTGTTGAAGCTCATACAAAATCCTGTCTTTCATGAATGAACAAAACATATTGAAATTGATTTCCATTTCATTCGAGATCACATCTTGAACCATAACATTTAACTCCAGTACTATCCTACAGAAGCACAAGTAGCTGATATTCTCACCAAATCCCTTGGAAAAGTGAAATTTGAACTTTTTAGAGGTTATTTTTGCAAGAATAATGTAATAAGGGGGGAATGTTGGCATAAGGTTATGTAGCAAGTATTTTATATAATTAGGTTGAGATGATTAGTTAGTATCACATTCTTCTCGCATAGTTTGTAACCTCTCCTTTTTTTGGGGGGAATATAGTTATTTCTCCTCTCTATAAATATTGTATGCGCTTCTATATAAATAAGATTGAGAAAGAGATATCCTATCTCTATTTTTTCTCCTCAATTAGCTCCTCATAAGTATGAAATCTACCATTTCTAAATCAAATTAATATAATTATTCCTAAAACAATATTATAGAACTACATGAGGCTTGATCCCCCTCGAGGGTATGTAGTGCAACACTTGGTGGAGGCATAACATGTCTCTGTCAGGGATAGTTTAGCCTAAATGATACAATTGTATTCAAGATAAAATTTAAAAAATGTTTGTTTGTTTGTATGAAATAATGGAAAACTACCCATTCTTAAACAAAGGAAAAGTAAATTTTTATCTCTCCATTATCATCTTTCATTATGGAGTTAGATATGATTAAGTCTATAGAAATGCTAAAATGACAATAATTTTATGTTTGTTGAACGACAGACAAATGCCTTAAATATAACTACTCCTAAAACAAAATGATATAACTACAAAAAGCTTTATCCCTCTCGAGAATATGTAGTGCAACACTTGGAGTAGGTATAACTTGGCTCCACCAGGGATAGTACAATGAAAATGATACAATTATATTCATGATAAAATGAAAAAAAAAGTTTGTTTGTCTATATGAAAGAATGGAAAAATGACCCTTCTTAAACAAAGGAAAATAAATTTTATCTCTCCACTAGAATCTTTCATTTTGGAGTTAGATATGATTAAGTTTACAGAAGTGCAAAACTGACAATAATTTTCTTCTACTACTCATATTATAATTGAATGGGCATCTGCCCACATCTTCTCATTCAATTCCTATCAATTTATTCTAATATACATAGTAGAAAAATTTCATTGTTTGAAAAGATAAAATTAGAAAAATGTTTGTATCAATTTCTTGTTGCATCTTGATAATGGGCATATGACCATTCTAATAATAGGAATCAAAAAGAAAAATAGGAATAAGGAAAAATACATATGGGCATATGTCTACTCGAATGGGTAAAACATGAACATGAAGTGGATTGTTCCCCATTTTTTCGCAATGAAAGGAAAATCAGATGTTATTCTTCACATTGACAAGAGTTAGAAATATTCTTTTTTTATTTAACAAAAAGAGACCAAAAGCATAAGGGCTATCTATTAGGGATAATTCAACCAATATGATACAATTATTAACTCTATAAAGGCTGTCAAAATGTGTCCTTCCATTACAATCATTCTCCTTCCATGTAAAATGGGAAACAATCTAATAGTAAATGTTTGTTTGTTTGAGGAAGGATGAATGCCCATAAATATAGCTATTCCTAACACAAAACTATAGGACTACATAAGGCTTGATCCCTCTCGAGGGTATGTAGTGTAACACTTGGAGGAGGAAGAACTTTGCTCCACCATGGATAGTCCACCCAAAACGATACAATTGTATTCAAGATAAAAAGAAAAAAAATGTTTGTTTATTTGTATGAAAGAATGGAAAACTTGAATGGGCATGACATGAAGATGAAGTGGGTTGGGCCTCATTTTTCTTTTAAATGAAAACCAGATGATATTCTTCACATTGAGAAGAGATAGAAATATTCATTGTTATTTCTCAAAAATTTCTTTGACATTCTTCATGAAAGAAAGAAATCCTAAAATCAAAAGAATAAACAACAATTAGAGATAGAGGTTTGATCCCCCTTTAATGGTATGCAGTGCAACACTAGGCTCCACTAGGGATAGTCTAGCCAATATGATACAATTACTAACTATATAAAGGATATCTGAATGTATTTACATTATTATTCTTCTAATATGGTCCTCCTTCAATTGCAATGGTCTTCCTTCGATGTAAAATGGGGAACAACCCAAAAATAAATGTTTGTTTGTTAGAGGATGGAAAATTCCCATATTTCTAAATAGTCCAATACAACTGACCAAAAATATGGCCAAAACAAAATGTTAGAATATCTAGAGAATGGTCTAATGCATATTCTCATTCTTACGAGTGGTCTAAGTCTTGTTTTAAAACAATTACCTTTAATTAATAAATACACGGTGGTAAAAAATATATTTACATGTTGGTCTCGATATGTCATGGTATTAAACAATATATATTAATTTCTCCTATATGAAAATGGGCAGAGAATGGGCATCTTCCATTTATAAATCAAATTATTAAATAGAACTACATAATACAAGAATGGGAATCTTCCCAAGGGTATGTAGTGTAGCACTTCGCGGAGCCAAGATTCCCTTTCTAAAAAAAATAATAGAACTACATAAGGTTTGATCCCCCTTGAGGGTATGTAGTGTAGCACTTAGCAGAATCACAACTTGTCTCTGCCAAGGTTAGTCCAACCAAAATGATATAAATGTTTGGTAACGTCACAATATGACTAATTCCAGTCATAGTCAAAAACTCTATTTAAAAATATGGAGTGACATGAAACATAACATGAGACCGATATTTTTATAAAAACATTTACCAACCATGCTTTAATGCTTTAATATTCCTAATTTTTAGAACCCCTTTAAATTTTTTAGAGAGTTATTAGAATACTGAAAAATATCATTTTTAAAACATTGATTGCATTAAAATTCTTAGAATGGGCATATGTCAATTCTCATATAAACAAACATTTATGTCTTGTACTTAATTTATTGCATTTGAACGTTTAGCATGGGCATATGCCATTTCTCATATTAAAAAAACCTTTTGTCTTGTATTGAATTGGGCAACCAAACATTTTTTCCTTGTATTGAATTGGAAGTTTCCCATTCTCACAGATTTTATAGAGGTATAAATTCTCACAGCCTATGAGAAACCATAAAGTTTTGTATTTTATTGAAGTGGAAGTTTCCCATTCTCACAACCTATATAGAGGTATTAAAATGATTAAGTTCTTGTACAAACTAACTTCTCATTCTCACATCCTTTATAGAGGTCTAAAAATTATTTAAGTTCAATATTTACTTGTATTGAATGGGTAGATGCCCCTTCTCATGTATGAATCAAAGTAGAATAATAGAAATAAAATTTAGTTTGTTTAAGAATATTTAGAATTAAAATTTAGCTTGTTCCCGTTATAAACATTCTAATACCCAATACTATACAATAGAAGATTTTTTTCAGCAAGGTAAGATCATAGTAATGGAAGTGCAACATTTAATCTTGAAGGATAAACCATGTGTATACCTTGGCCTTGTTTATGTGGTAAATCATTCAACAATGCAAAGAGAAACATATGATATCAAGGCTAATAGACATGACATGATTCACCATTGATGCAAGGCCAAGTAGGAAATGATTCACCATCGGGATAAAATGCTTTACTTGACATGATTCACCATTGATGCAAGGCCAAGTTGTAAATGATTCACCTTTAGGATAAAATGATTTAATTTTATTAATATTATCTAACCTTGATGAACATCAATCATGAAAAAAAAAATCATTTTATGGATGAAAGAATAATTATAGAATTATCATTTATTTTTTGATCAACTGTCATGTCCAATTCGGTAACTAAGCAATGCCTCCTAGGTGGTAATCCCACTCTGTACTTTGGTAAAAACATAACAGATAACTCCCAATCTTAGCATTAAGGATTGGCAGTGGATTTATCAGGTAACTCCCCATCTTACCAAGAAGGATCATGTTGAGAATCTTATAAATAACTTTTTGTAATGGAATGTGATCATGTCGAGACTCTGAAACATGCATGAAACGGTCATATTTAGATGCAATCTTTTATAATTATGGAGGATAACAACTATGGAAGTCTTACAAAAGATTGAAGTGATATTTTTAAAACCCATATAAAAAATACAAAAGATATAAAATACGACATTATAATTTATATTAGTACCTAGAGACTCATAATACAACAGAGAAGAGTTAGCAAGTATCTCTGAAACTTATCTTCAATTTAAAAAAGAAGTAAATCCCCATATTAGAAACTATGATTAGGTTAAGAACTATGCATGTCTCACAAAACATTCAAATGATATTCTTAATACCCATATTAAAAAATACAGAAGATCAAAAATAGGGCATTATCTTTAAACCGAGAACATAATATAAGGGAAAGAAAAACAAATGATATTCTTCATCTCATAATAATTCAACAGAGAAGAGTTGAATAATCTATGCCTCAAATTTTCTTCAAAGCTGGTTCTTTACAATCCAAAATGATCTTACAAAACAAAGGGAGTCCAAAGAAGAAAGGGTCAACAAAAATTTAGTAGAGAGAAAAAACAATATCTCTGAAATATTGCTTAAATATTTTGCTTCACAGGACGAAATGGTCTATGGGAAGGTACTTTGTTTTATAATGGAAAGTTGTGCATTGTGACATCCTTTATAGAATGTGTGCATTTTTATAATGGGCACAAGCCCATTCTCATACAAACAAACATTGTTTGTTTTGTAATAATTAATAATTGTATTATATTAACACCCTCTCCTAAAAGATTAGTTTCCCTGCACCCCCTCATGAATGGTTAACTACAAAAAAAATGGGAAATAATTCAATGATGGTGAATCATCTCCATGTGTGTGTGTGTGTGTGTGTGTCTGTATATATATATAATACGAAATACAAGAATATCGAAAAGTGAAAACTAGATGAAAAATAAAACGAAAAGGATGAACAAGAAAGAGATAGATTTTCTGACCCACAGCGAACCTTGAAATTCCCATGACCTCTACCAACATAAAAAAAGTAACCACCGTCAATCTCTCTATAGTGCCACGAAGTGGCATGAATTAATTTCCATTAAGTTTGTCAATTTCCCTCCAACGGGCGGTTGAAGACGTGTTTGAAAAACAAGTACCTTCAATTAATAAAAGGTGGTAAACAATTTATTTGTAAATTAATGGTCTCACTATGCCATGGTAAAAAACAAATATAAATATTAAACAATATTGTAGCCATGTTTTAGGTTTAATAATTACACTTCTAAAACAAACTAAATTTTATCTATGTTCTTCATATATGATTCCTATATGACAATTGGCATCTTCCCATTCAATACAAGCAATATTGAACTTAAAATTTTAATACCTCTATAGAAATGGATACCTAACCATTCAATGGAAGATAAAAAAAATTTGTTTGTATGAGAATGGGCGTATGCCAATTCTAATAATTGTAATACAAGCAATATTGAACTTATTATTTTCAATACACTCTATGAAGGTTGTGAGAATGGGCACATGTCCATTATAAAACAAGCTACATTTTATCTTTGTTCTTATTTTATGATTCCAATTATGAGAATGAGTTTTTTTTCATTAGATACATCATTTAATATTACTTATCTCGGTAGGTGAGCTCGGCCTCCCAGCTTGGCCAGAAGAACAAATCACCTAAGAAATGTCAACTTGCCCGCTGAGCTTGGCTGGTCAACTTGCCCACCTAGCTCAACTTATGCAGCTTTCCCGCCCATCTAGGCCTGTGCAACTAGGCCACCTAGCTCAAAAATAAGTAACCCTTCCTAGGTCCTTCTTTTTGGGATGCCTGTATTTCATAAAAATACAGATAATTATATATACACACACACATGGACATGATTCACCTACATTGAATGATTTCTCATTTTGTCTGTGTAGTTATACATTTTTTGCAAGGGAATGATCTTGTTGAGACTCTGAAACATGCAAGAAATAGTCATATTTAGATGCATCCTTTTATAACTATGGAGGATAATACTATGCAAGTCTTACAAAATATTGAAGTGATATTCTTAAAACACATATCAAAAATACAAAAGATCAAAAATATGGCATTATCTTTATACCCAGATCAGAATACAAAAGAAATAAAGCTAGATGATATTCTTCATCTCATAATAAATCAACAGAGAAGAGTTATAAGTATATCTGAAACTTATCTTCAATTTTAAAAAAAGTAAATTCTTCTTCTATGAGTCATTCTTCTTTCATGATTTCTATATGTTAAATGGGCATTTTCCCAATTCTAAAACAAAGTAATATTTATCTTCCATATGCCTCTTATAAACATTTATCTTCCATATGTTGTTCTTCTATGTTTTATATGAGATAAAAAAATGCTCACAATTCTTCTATGATTATTATTTGAGAATGGACATATGCCCATTCTAAACATCTATTCTTCTTCCTGTTCTTCTACATTTTCTATACGAGAATGGGAATCTACCCATTTTGAATGGGCTTGACATGAAGATGAAGATTACTTTGTTTTACAATGGGTCACTCCTCATTTTGCAATGGAAGACGTGTTTCAAAAAAATTACTTTTAATTAATAAATAAACTGTGTTCAATATATATATTAAATTTTAATGATTTTTATATGAGAATGAGAATGGGAATTTGTTGTAAACAATAGAAATACATAATATGAGGATGGAAGGATGTCATGGTGGTAAAAATATATATTTTAATGATTCCTATATGAGAATGGGTATCTACAAAAATAAATAATAGCAGCCAAAATGAGATAATTAAATACAAAAGATGCAATGCTTAGTCCACCCAAAATGATTGAGTTCAATATTTCTTGCCATTCTAAAACTAAATAATAGAACTACATAAGGCTTGATCCCTCTTGAGGGTATGTATGTACAGCACTTGCAGTTTCAGCACTTGGCTCCACCAAGGTTAGTCCAGCCAAAATTATAGTAACAATTATAAACAAAATAATAGAACTACATAAGGCTCATTTGGTTCATCTGTTGCCCACCGCATGAATATGGATAAGGAATTGGGCCAATGAAAATTACATTTTTTTTTTACCATGCTCAGAAGACAAAAATATGAATGCTTAGAAGACAAAAATGTTTACCATGCTCAGAAGACAAAAATTATCTATGCTGGAAAAAGGCATTTCAGAATCACACTTTCAAGAGGTGAAGCGATCTGCAAAAGAGAAATTATTATTAAAACAAGCTCAAAATTGATGAAAAGATTCATCTTTTTTTATTTGATGAAAATTCATTCAAAATTGATATTGTTTGTTGCCATGTAGCTCCTATAAAATACCAATACATATCACTTGATTTAGCAAGTGTCAGTTTCCTTGTCCACTCTATGTTATGCAACCCTGTACCTTTTTAGCGGGATGTAATTTTGCTTCCTTTTCAAAAAATTTACTGGTGTTATTTTTAACATGGAGCTTGAGCATGAAATTCATGACATTGAAACTCATTTCTATATTATTGATGGACAACATACAATGGAAGCCCAAAAACAAATCCTTGCAAATCCTAATTTTCCATCTATTAGTTATATAAAAAAACATGAGAATGGTAACTTCCCATGTTAAACTTAAATTTATCTCTATTCTTCTTCTAATAGTTATATAAAATAAACTACATGAGAATGGATATATATTGAGATGATAACTATATAATGCTATGATCCCTCTCGGGGGTATGTAGTGCAGCACTTGGCTCTGCCAGGGATAGTCCAACTAGTATAATACAATTATTAATTACTTCAAAACAAAAAAAATGTTTGTTTTTATGATAATGGGCTTGTTCCCATCATAAATGTGCACAACTTCTATAAAGGTTGTCACAATGCACAACTTCCCATTCCTTCCCATGTTAAAAGAAAGTAAATACAATATGTTGAACTTAAAGTTATATCTATTCTTAAAGTTTTAAAGCACTTCAAAACAAAAAATATTTGTTTGTATGAGAATGGGCTTGTGCCCATTATAAATATGCACAACTTCTATAAAGGTTGTAACAATGCACAACTTCTCATTCCTTCCATGTTAAAAGAAAGTAAATACAATATGTTGAACTTAAAGTTATATCTATTCTTAAAGTTTTAAAGCGGAAAGGATTAACAAATAAAGTGGAGAGAGTAAAATTAACATAAACATTTTCTTCAAATCTTGTTGAAACTGTCACAATGCACATCTTCCAATTCTATATTCTATAATTCTTATATGAGAATCGGCATATGACCATTCAAAATATCTATTCTTCTTCTATGTTTCCTAAATGTGAATGGATATATATATATATAAAATGAGAACTACATAAGGCTTGATCCCTCTAGAGGGTATGTAGTGCAACACTTGGCTCTGCCAGGGATAGTCCAACCAATATGATACAATTATAAACAATTATGAATTATGAATGCATAAAATGCATTTCAAGGGATGTCAATTATTTTTTCCATATATGGTGTTCATAATTCAACTGGTATGGAGGTGGAAGATGTGACAGTGGATCTGGATTGGAAACATTCAGAGCCCTTGGATATTATCAAACTGAATGAAATTGGAGTTGTCATCCCTGAAGCATTCTTTCAAATGATCAAGATCAGTGCATTTTTGGGAGCACATGATTGAGAGATGCAACTCTAATGTGTCCCCTGTATTAATATTACATGGTGGGAAAAATGCATTAAACAAATAATTCCTCACTTATCTTTATGGTGGAGAATCGAAAGCATGAGATCATGCTCCAACAATATTATAAATGTCTAACTACACCTCCAGGTGCATCCCCTCTATGATTTTTGTGTTCTTTTTATTATAGTCATTATGTATACATTAATTCTTAACAATGTTTACTTTGTTCAAATATTAAGATGTACATCCTTCATATAGTTTACTCCTAAAATTTCTTTTCATGTTATAGAATATATGTAAACAGAAGTTAGAAGTTTAATTAGAAGAATAGAGTTAAAATTTCTCCATTCTCACAACTAGTTTAATTAGAAGAATAAATTTAAAATTTCTCTATTCTCACAACTTCTATAGATTTCTTAAAATGATTAAGTTCAATATTGCTTGGGTATATGCCCATTCTCATATAGATATCATATAAGATGAAAACAAACAAAATTAAATATGTTTCAGAATATTTAGAGGTATTAAAATGATTGAATTCAGTATTGGTTGTAGTTGAATGTTTACAATGGGCATATGCCCATTCTCGGACAAACAAACATTTTAATACCTCTAAATATTCACTTTGTTTTAGAATGGGAAGTAGTGAATTCTCACATCCTTTGTATTGTATTGAATGGGTAGATGCCCATACTGAAGCTACATCAAACCCTTCACCATCAATTATGACAGTTGGCTCATGAACAGTTATCAAGTATTTTTTAAAATTTAATATTATTTTTTACTTGTCAATATTAGTTTGAATCGATTTGATAAATATATATTAATTTCAATTTTTATGTGTAGATACAACTGGAGAATATCCAAAAAATATATGTAAAGAAATAGGTAAAAATATTAAACCTTTTCATTTGTCAATATTAGTTGGAATCAATTCGATAAATATATCCTAATTTTAATTTTTATGTAGAGATACAGCGAGAAAATCTAGAAAATATAAAACTAACAAATATGTGTAAAGAAATAGGTAAAAGTATTTTTTTGAAATATTATTATCATATTTGAAATACATACAAGTTAATAATGACATTTAATAAAAAATGTCTATTTCCCAATTTCTAACTTTTGTATCTAAAGAGTTTTATCGAATTGCATTCTCATGGTCTACGTTGGATACAAATGCCAATGTAGAAAAACTAGAAACAAGATTATTACACACAGTTAAAGTGGACTTGTATCCTTTGTTTTGTTATGGTATGGAGCATTGCAAAAAAGAGGGAGACAAATTTATTAAAGATTTGGAAACAATTTGGAAAACACTAGAATTTCCATACAAATGTGAAACTACAGTTGTAGTTAATGTAATCAACAAAGGAGTTCATGAAGAATTGTTTTTTGGTGTCTCCAAAGGTTTATGAACAAAGACTTTAAAAATAATAAGTGGCTTATGTCATCGTTGTTTACAAAACTATTCTTGGTAGGGGTTGTGGATGATGTAAGAGACATCTTAAAGGGATGTTCTCTATTTCAAACAATAGTGAAACAAATCAATATATAAAATTGTGTTTATTACATTTTTCTAGTTATTTTTTAAATTTTCCATTTGAAGTGATGTTATTGATGGTTATTAGTATGTAGTGCTCAAAATTTGTTTATTAAAATTTTTTAGTTTTTCTTCACATTTCATCCAAATGATGTGATTAGTATATAATGCTCAAAAACTAGCTTTGACAGGTTTATACAAAGATCTTGTTTTCCATGAAAAGAAGTTATTGGTTTTGGGGGTGGAAATTTGAATGCATTATAGAAAAAATTTCACACTTAATATGTACATGGTTAAATCATGTGGGTTCACACCCAAATTTACGTCGGTCTTCAGAAACATTTAAAAAAACAATTACTGAACTTGATTGAGTTTATATAGATAAATTTAGTTTTTTCTGTTCTTTTTTCTCATAAAAATTCATTAATATTGGATTTATTACCATCATTTTATGCAAAAACAAAATTGTGACTTGTATTATCTCATAACAACACATTTCCAATGATTATTGAGCTTGATTGAGTTTACTTGTTACTATTATGTTGATTGATAAATATAAATTAATTGGCTTGTTTTTTGTAGTCTATCTCATAACAATATATTAAAATTAGTTTTTTATAGACTATCTCTTAACAATTCATTTATTACCATCATTTTATGTTGTAAATATCTCATAACACATTTCCTACCTTCATTCTATGCAAATAAATCCATGTTATAATTAAACATTTGTCACACAAATATATATGATCAAAATATGTAAAATATACAACATTCAAATGCGCACTACCCCATAGTTAAAATAAATCACATCTAAATTTTTCTTTCTTTCTATATTGAGTTTATTTTTCTTCTATGATTCTTATATGAGAATGGGCATATGCCCACTCAATACAAGATAAAAATGTTTGTTTGTACTGAGAATGGACATATGCTCATTCAATACAAGATAAAAATGTTTGTTTCTATGAGAATGGACAATATAAGTATTTGTTATGCATTGCAATGTTATAAATGTATTAATTATTCCAATAAGTATTTCTTAATCTTACTATAAAATTGTAAACTCCTAAAATGGAAATTCCTCATACATGATATATAATTCCAAAAAATCCCTTTTTGGATTCCAATAATAGCCAAATTCAAATTCCAAAAATCCCCTTTTTGGATTCCAATAATAGCCAAATCAAATTCCAATATTTGGTATAAGAAAAACCAATATAGTTGATTTCAGTATTTAATCTAGATTGTAAAATGTCCAAACTTAACAAAATTATGGTTGATTGAGTTTTTTGTTATACCCTAACAAGTTGTTAAGAGAACACTATCAACCTAAAAAATAGATTTGGAGTGGAACTAGATCAAAAGGAAGAGGTTTGTGAATGGAAAAAGTGCATTAGGCTGGAAGAGATCTTATGTGACCTTCACAACACTATAAAACTTGAAAAAGAACCCTAAATTTCATTTTTGTCCTTCTTGGGCTGTGACAGGACTGATCAAACCCTCAACTAGGGTTTTAGAACCAAAATTAACAATATAGGAAGATTTTAGTGGTGAAATTTACTAAAAATTGCTAGATATTTTTATTTCAATGTCCTATATCATATTTCAATGATTTGGGGTTAAAATTATACATTTGTATGCGCATATTGTGAAAAGTGTTCCCATAAGGGATTATTAGGCCTGAAAAACTATGACCAAGTTGAGAATAGAGCATCTAAGAGCAAATTTGAACAACCAATCTTCCTAAAGACCTTAAACGGGATAAAGGGTGCTTGAAAATTACCTTATTTTGTTCTGAGTCTTCCTATTTTTCCCTAAACATTGAAAAATAGTTTGGAAAAGGCTACTAGCGAAAGAACATATTGTTGTCATTTATGTGATTTAATAGAAATTGAATTAAATCTTAATTTCATACTAACTATTGTAATGTATGATATACAAGTAATAAAGTATAGTAAATGGACAAGAAACAAGTAAGCAATAATATTAAACCCTAAGAAAATGAGATAGATAGATGACTTAGATGCTTTCTGAGTGATCAGGAAGTGTATAGAAATGAGCAAATGATGAAACAAAATAAGAAGTGTGTCGTCAAGTCTCACTAGAGGTTCTCTAACCTAAAAGTGTGCAGAATGGAAGCACCCACATGAGGATGGGAGTGCCCAGGTGCTAGTGAATGAATCTGGGCACTAGTGTCCACATAGATGCTCAAGTTCTTATATTTTCTATGCATGAGGAGCTTCACTGCTAAATACAAATGGTCACTTTGATCTCACTTCAATGTCTTTGATTATTCTTGTAACCTGTAAAATAAATGTCTAGCTACACATAAACACAAACCAAATCAAATCCTAAATAAATATGTTGTATTTGGAGTCAGAATAACCCTAATGGTCATACTGCATAGTAAACTTAGTACCGAGCGTTGCACTATATTTCAGACTCAATGTAGTTATGTGTGTAAGTGTGTGTAATGTTTCCCTAGGATTCTCTTGTATGAGTTTCACCATGATATTGGGCTAGATTTATAATGTAGAAAATGTATAAAATTTGTGTGATGAAATATAATAAACTTTCCCTCCTATGCTTTGTATGAAGAAGAATGAAACCCTTGTAATTTGAGTGAATGTGCTAGATGAATTCTTTGTAATGCTCCTGTGCCTTTGAATACAAGATTATGTGATAGTAGATACTTTTAGTACTTGGATCTTCATTTTGGAGCTATAACTATGTATATATATATATGATTCCCTTTCTTTAATTTCGTAATTGAAAACTGAAAGGCTGACCCAAAGTAAAGAGGGTCAGGAGTGACTAAAAGGGATAGAATAACTTTAACGCTTCTGTCTTAAATAGGTTCTTGTGTCTAAGGCCATAAAAGATAAATCACTCAAATATTGACATGTTTCTAGGGTGTGTAAGGTCAATAAAATTATAAGAAACAAATCAAAAGGCCCAAAAGACATTTTAAATTACTAGTTTTATTACTTAGGAATCATGTATATATTAGTATGCTCTAGGACCTAGAAACATACCCAAGTGTATAGATTTTGTGTCTATATTTTGATCCCACTTTATGTTGTTGAGTGAATAATCTATAGCATAAAGTAGTGTTGTCATGTGTTTTTCTATGGGCAAAAGTCACTAGAAAATAGGAAAACCATACCCCATTGTCAAAAAAAATCATGTTATACCTTTCCAAGGCACCCCCAAGTCAATCTATTCCCTATACCAGCCCTATCATATCATTTAAATGGTATATTTATGAGTGGCATCCATCCCCCTATGTTTTTTATGAAATATAAGATCATTTAAGTTCTTTCAAAGAAACATTTCTCAAAGTGGAGTTTCAAGCAGTCTTAGGAAGGGCTATCATCAAACTTCCTAAGACTAGTACATCAACCTCTAGAGCGGATCAAAAGATAAAATTAATCATGAAGGGGTAATTAAGGGCCAATAACATAAAACAACATATTTTGGAATATTCTAGAAAGTTTCGGAGGTTTTGGAGCCTTTTCACCGAAAGCACGTTTTTGAGGTCGAAGGAGCTTGCACTGCGGAAGAGTACCTGGGATTCAAGAGGTGATTCCATGATTTATGGAATGATTTTAAAGACCAAAAATATATCATTGGAAATCATTTTCAACCCTCTACATGGTGGAAAAACATATCAACTTCAAACCCCATGCATTTTTCCTAGTAGCTCATTCTTTCCATGCACAATTGGAGATCCCGAGAAATAATGAGGTTTTTAAAGGTGTTAAAATAAAAATCAAGCCATGGTAACACTCCCATTATTCTCAAAATTTATTTTACATGAAAAATCATATAAATAAACATCCAAAAAATCACCCGAGAGCTCAAGATATGGTCTTTTTAAGTCACCCTCCAAGGTTTACTATTAGATACTTAGTGAAATTTGCTAAGGGACACGTGGAAACCCAAGCTTGAGGAACACTTTTTTTCACCCATTGCACCAAACCAAAGGGAAAATAGTTTTAAAAATGTGTTCCATCTATTGGATATCAAAAGAAATTAGGTGGGGGGGGGGGGGGTGAATCGGTGCTGATCAATTTTATAATCTTTAAAACAAACTACATAATTCAAACCATGAACTAGTTAAGATGTAATAAAGAGAACAAACACTCATGACAAAAAATTTAAAGTGGGAAACCCTTAGAGGTAAAAACCCCACTTGAAATCAAGTCCATTTATTAATAACACCCATTCTTAACATACACTGATTTCCAACTTGGTTGAGCACCCACACAACTAGTGAAGCACCTACTTCCAGTCTTGTTAGCACCCACTGGAATGTTGCCAAACACCAACTAGTCTGATTTAGCAAGATCCAACTTGCAAGGAGCACCTAATCCTGTCACTCAAGCACCTACTTAGGAAAATACATTAACAATCTTACAATTTGATCATATATATTCTTGTTGCTTTATCAACAGATCATGACCACTTTTCCAGCACAATTTATTCTTCAATTCACCATTCACCTAGTTTTCTTATTTCTACATCTTATTACAGTCAAGAACATAGATGTTTATGCCTATAATAGTCCTATGTAGTCTTTTCAGCATATCAAATCATATTTTTAGGATTTTTATACTTTATCGTCTGATATTATACTTCCATTTCCCTGTACCTTACTTTTTCACTTCATTCTTTTGACTATTGTTACTTTTCTTCATGCACTAACTTCCCTCATATCTCTCTCACATCCTATTCTCAACATTTCCATCTCTATCTTATAATCCATTACCTTTCATATCTTTACAACTCATCTCTTGTAGCTCAAGCTCCTTGGACCAATCTTTTAGTTTCCTTAATTTTTGCAAGTTACATCTTTTCATATTCTTACCTTGAGTTTCATTTTCTAACCCCCTAACCCTTCATGTCTCCCATTTTTGAGTTCAAGTGTTTTTTTTTTGGAAAAGGAAAAAACTTGTCTTTTCACCTTCCATAAATTTTGGACTTATTTATCTAATCATTAAATCACATTCATACACTTTGAATCTTCAAATTCTTTTGATAATTCAATATAAAGGAGGTTGTACTATGACCTTACATTTTATCCATCATTCCAAGAGTTAGGACCCACTACCCAAGTTCAAGAATTTGTACAATACATTTGACACTAACAATTTTGTAATGTCCTTGATGCAATGGAATCACACTGACTACTCTTCATGTTTTTATATGTTGCGAGATCATATAATTAGGTGTATTCATGACTTTAAGACAATGAAACTACCTCACCTTGTCCCTTGAATCATTTCTTAACTTATGAAGATTTTGCAAGATCAACAAGACTGTCTTCCCTAATGAATAGATCACATGTTCATCATTGAAACCAATTTTTTTCTTTTAAGGCAATACAATGGCATATTCAGACTAATCTGATCATTTGAAATCACTAAAAGGGTTACTGGAAGTCTCTAGATCAAGAGTGTACACAATATTTTAATCAAAAACATCAAAACAAACCCTGCACCCTGTCACACGAACTTCTAGGAAGACTCTCAAACAATTCTTCTTCAATAATTACTGAAATATCTTCAAACAAATTTCACTATTCTTGTAAATCTCCCATAGAGATTTTATGGATGTTTATTGATTAGAACTCATGATTTGATTGATTTAGTCTTCTAAACCCTGACCAAAAGGCTTCTATGTCTGAGATAGCCAAAGAGCTTATAGTTCCATGTTTCTTGATGATCTTCCATGAACATGTGATTTCTACCAGAATTTTTCAATCGAATAGATACTTCTAACACTTCTTAATATTCCTTGAGTCTTCTCGATAGACTCCCAATACCCTGTTTTGAACTTACAGTGCATGATTATTGATAGTGTGACAATTCATCAACTAAGAGTTTGAATTTGGAGTAACAGAGTTTTGTAATTTCTAAAAACATTATGAGTGCATACAATAATCTTCATCAATATTCATTTATCTTGCAGAAAGAATTAATACCACACTCCTTTACAGGTCTTTCACATAGACAACCTTCAAGCACTCCATATTCCATTTCATAATCTTTCAAACAAGACACCACAAGGTAGATTTGAGGAAAAGTGTTTAAGAATTTAGAGACTCATTTAAAATACATACAAGGAGCTCACACAAGTATCATTCTACATGTAGAAAGAGATTGTAACTATTTTCCACTTCAATTGTACCTGATTATCCTTCAAGCACCTTGAGACCTCCTGAGATCTGCAGAACACAAAGTACAATATGTATTGTTCCTTTTCATTTGATTAAAAAAAAAATCCAAGATGGTTTATAGGGATTCTTACATGACCCTGAGATGTTTTATTACTTGCAGAAGTCAAATTAGATAAAAACAACTCAAATTGAGATTACGGCTGCAGGAAGGAGTCTAGGAGAGAGAAAAAAGTGCACAAAAAATGCTCATAAATTTTCAAATACTTGCCCATTTTACTTGATTTTTTATAAAATATAAATCTTGGTGTTATCTCAAAAAATTACTTTTATGATTTATTTGAAGAAGGCTCTATAATTTTCTTGGGACCTAAGAAGCTAGGCAACTCAGTTTGTAGTCTTTAAGAGAGCAGTTTTAGAAAAAACTTTCATATCTTCCACAACCTTTACAAAAATTGATGAAATTTGGCATGTGTTGTCCACTTAAAAATTTCCCCGTTCTTAAGAAGTCATTTTCAAAAATTTTTGAGTTTAAGTGTTTTCTCTAAAGTACCTAAGTCGTGAAATTGAGAAAATCTACGTTTTTGGGTCATTTTGAGTGATTTTCGGGCCTGTCGGAACTTTTTGTCCCAACTGTCCCAAGTTCAAAAGTGCGTTCTGTTCCTCGATCGGTCGATTTCCCCGAAGTTGTCCCGATTTCGGGCCCTTCGGAAATTTTCGTCCCAAGTGTCCCAAAACTTATTGTGCGAGTTCCATTTTCGGCCGAAACACCTGAACTGCGTACTTCACACTTTCGTGTTCCAAATGTCCCAAAACTAATTGTGCAAGCTGTTCCATTATTGGCCGAAACTCCCGAGTCGCGTACTTCAGAGCTTTTTGTCCCAAGTCAAAAGTGCAAGTTGTTCCATTTTCAGCCGAAACTCCCGAATCGCGCACTTCGCGCACTCATGTCCCGCGTGTCCTAAAAGACATTTGTGCATCTTTTCCCCGCCTCACCCGAACCGGCCGAGCCGCGTGTTTCACGCATCCACATCTCACATGTCCCTAATGAACCAAGTGTCATTCATGCCAGTTTTTGCCACTTTACCCGAATATCATGCTTATTCAAATTGGTGGGTATGTATTAAAAGTGCATTTAAGACCTTTCTCTCTCCTAAACGGCTATATAATGAGCATTTCCCCTTTGCATTTTTCACACTACTTCCATGCTATCTTTTTCTCGAACCCTTGTAATTTGGAAACCTGCGCGTGTATCTCCTCCCTCTATAATTCCTTTCTGAGTCTGGTTTGCGGCTCTGTCCTCCTAGCTACTATCAATATGAAGATCAAATTTCAGGGACAGGAACAAATTTCTCCACTTGAGTCTTTTGTTCACAATATTGGGGATAGCGAAGCTCGTCATCTTGACTTCGGTGATTTTTGGACGAGGATGGCAGACGCAAACCCTACACCAATGGCACAAATGATTCATGATAGCGGTTTGGCTTTCGCCGGAGGTTTCCCAATATCGAGGAGCTCACACAAGTATCATTCTACATGTAGAAAGAGATTGTAACTATTTTCCACTTCAATTGTACCTGATTATCCTTCAAACACCTTGAGACCTCCTGAGATCTGCAGAACACAAAGTACAATATGTATTGTTCCTTTTCATTTGATTAAAAAAAAATCCAAGATGGTTTATAGGGGATTCTTACATGACCCTGAGATGTTTTTATTACTTGCAGAAGTCAAATTAGATAAAAACAACTCAAATTGAGATTACGGCTGCAGGAAGGAGTCTAGGAGAGAGAAAAAAGTGCACAAAAAATGCTCATAAATTTTCAAATACTTGCCCATTTTACTTGATTTTTTATAAAATATAAATCTTGGTGTTATCTCAAAAAATTACTTTTATGATTTATTTGAAGAAGGCTCTATAATTTTTCTTTGGGACCTAAGAAGCCAGGTAACTCAGTTTGTAGTCTTTAAGAGAGCAGTTTTAGAAAAAACTTTCATATCTTCCACACACCTTTACAAAAATTGATGAAATTTGGCATGTGTTGTCCACTTAAAAATTTCCCCGTTCTTAAGAAGTCATTTTCAAAAAATTTTGAGTTTAAGTGTTTTCTCTAAAGTACCTAAGTCGTGAAATTGAGAAAATCTACGTTTTTGGGTCATTTTGAGTGATTTTCGGGTCTGTCGGAAATTTTTGTCCCAACTGTCCCAAGTTCAAAAGTGCGTTCTGTTCCCCGATCGGCCCGATTTCCCCGAAGTTGTCCCGATTTCGGGCCCATCGGAACTTTTCGTCCCAAGTGTCCCAAAACTTATTGTGCGAGTTCCATTTTCAGCCGAAACACCCGAACCGCGTACTTCGCACTTTCGTGTTCCAAATGTCCCAAAACTAATTGTGCAAGCTACTCCATTATTGGCCGAAACTCCCGAGTCGCGTACTTCAGAGCTTTTTGTCCCAAGGTCAAAAGTGCAAGTTGTTCCATTTTCGGCCGAAAACTCCCGAATCGCGCACTTCGTGCACTCATGTCCCGCGTGTCCCAAAAGACATTTGTGCATCTTTTCCCCGCCTCTCCCGAACCGGCCGAGCCGCGTGTTTCACGCATCCGCATTCTCACATGTCCCTAATGAACCAAGTGTCATTCATGCCAGTTTTTGCCGCTTTACCCGAATATCATGCTTATTCAAATTGGTGGGTATGTATTAAAAGCACATTTATGACCTTTCTGTCTCCTAAACGGCTATATAACAAGCATTTCCCCTTTGCATTTTTCACACTACTTCCATGCTATCTTTTTCTCAAACCCTTGTAATTTGAAAACCTGCGCGTGTATCTCCTCCCTCTGTAATTCCTTTCTGAGTCTGGTTTGCGGCTCTGTCCTCCTAGCTACTATCAATATGAAGATCAAATTTCAGGGACAGGAACAAATTTCTCCACTTGAGTCTTCCGTTCACAATATTGGGGATAGCGAAGCTCGTCATCTTGACTTCGGTGATTTTTGGGACGAGGATGGCAGACGCAAACCCTACACCAATGGCACAAATGATTCATGATAGCGGTTTGGCTTTCGCCGGAGGTTTCCCAATCTCGGTACAGTGTGCTGATACCGTGCTTTCATGCGGAGCTCACTTTGACCCCGCTTTGAGCGAATTAACCAATATACACGGGGAACTCATCGCCAAACTGGATGCTACCCTCCATTAGCACTGCTCTGAGGATTCCAGAGATGGATAATGCTATAGTCATTTCCCGGGATCAAGCACAGGCCCTGTTCAATTAAGACAGTGACAAATACAAGGCACGCATGGCGAAGTCCTGGCTTAAAAACCCTAGGAAGGGAGCGTCTCGTCTGTCCAAAACCCTTTTCCGGGTAGATTTTAATGAAGAATTGTCTGACTTTATAATTCTGCTGGCTCGGGTTATGGGGTTTTCCCTCTACCAATGACTTCCACTTCTGGATGTGCCCGCTCATCAACATGGTGTGTGAGGGGAAACACAGAATATCAACTGGGCGGAGATCATTAGCATGAATTTGGTGTAGAGCAGCTGTCGCAACGTGTAGCAAATGAAGAAATTCTATATGACTTCGTACCTGATGTACACTCTAGCATTATCAAGGCAGTGGTTCGGTTTTTCTTATATAGATGCACACAAAGACGATCCAGTATATGCCTACCGCCCGCAGTTCACCTTGGAGACCAGCAATCGTAATTTCAGAAGGGTCAATGACGCTTTTACCATATACGTGGTCAGATTGCTCGAAGGTGACACTGCCAGGAGATTTTCAGATGAAGCTATGACTCTAATATCGCACTACGGTGCTTACTTCATCCAGTTCAGGAAATTCTCTTTATATCATGCTCGCTGGCTATGAGGGCACCCCTCTGAGACTACCCATGTTCTGCAATGATAAAATGGCCTTGATAGAAATATGCAGGCAACTAGACAAGTTGCACAAAACTTGCAGAGATAAGAAGATTTCTGGCTTGCACTTTCCCATCTCTCTGGGAAACTACTCTTGTAAAACAGGCCCTGGATGCTCAAAACATAGAGAGAACCTTGGTCCCTATCACCGTTCATTTCTTCAAGCCAAGGACCTGCTTCGACTTGAAGAAGTTCATTGAATAGAACATCAAGATAATCCCATCACAGGGCTGATACAGAAGACTACTGGGCTAACTGTGCAGATGATTTTGAGGCCAGGAGAAGAACATTATGGTAGGTTCTCTCTGTCACTAATCCAAGAACTCAGTCTGTATCAAGTTCCTGAAGGTCTCCAGGATGACAACTCTGATCTATACTCGTCTATGAGTATGAAAATGTGGTAAAGCACACTCCTTTGGAGGACCTGGATTGGAACAGGAAAGAGAGGGATGATCTGGCTGAGATCCTTGCTCCAGTCTTAGTCAGGACAAGGTCTGGTTTGACAGGATAGTTCGAGAATTCAGGAGGCATTTAGGAGAATCCTCTTCTAAGGATGCTTCAACACCAAGAAGAGAAACATCTATTCCAAGGTCGGAAACACTAGTGAAAACCCCACCTGCCTCATCAATACAAGGACCTGCAGCTTCCACTCCTTCTTCATCCACTCAAGTGTACCAGAAGAAACTCAAGGAGGTTAAGAAGGAGCCTATGGAAAATGATCCTCAAAGAAAGTAGGCAGAGTTGCCTATGGGACCAGAGAACATCATTGTTCTCAGTGAAAGTGAAGAAAGCGAAATGCCAACCCCTACAAATGCTCCTGAAGACCCAGCTGATAAAGATAAGGAAATCTAGAGCGTTGAGCTTTCAGGTGATGTTGACTCTTCTGCCGCAATTGCCCGAAGTGCCCCACTCACCTCTCAACTCAAGTCAACAGCTACGAAGACCTTGAGCGTCATGAGCTCTCTGTCTCTTGGTCCGCTTGCCCCTCCTGCTGATTGCTCTTCCTCTTTTGTGTGGGTGCAACCTTTGGTTGACAAAAGGAAGAGGAGATTTTCCTCTCGGAGTTCAGGGTCAAATTTTGATGTTGTCGTAGCCTTGTTGGGCACCACTCCTTCTCGTGCCAAGAAAGCCAGAACTATCTCCAGAATAGTGTCTGATGCTCAAGGTCAGCAATTCCTGGAGATTGCCAAGCCTACAACGGATAAATCAGAGCAGGACTTGTAGGTATCTGACTTAGAGCTCTCGAGAATCCCAATGGGAGAGTCTACTCCTAAAGGTGAGATTCATAACCTCCAAGAAACAATCACAAGAGTCATTGGGAGGGTAGAAAAAGGGCAGCAAACTATTGAGCAATTAGAAGAACAGGCCCAAATTCTCACAGGTTTCATCAAGTCTCCTTTGTCTAAGGACAAAGTTTTAGACCCTACTCCATTGACCACTCTTCCACCACCTGTAATTTTGAGTCAAGATGAAGTACAGAGTATCAAAGACATGCACAAGTATTCCGTCTATGGCAGAGCTATGGAAGCCATGGTGGATGATATGCTTGTTGTAGGGTTGAACTTCATCGATGAAGCTTTCAAACTCCATGGAAAAGTGAATAATTTACAACAGAAGCTATCCTCTACTATCGGGATCATGGATAAAGAGCTCAAGCTCTAGAGTAGTTGCATAGTAGACCTCCGCCTTATGGGACAGACAGATGAGAACGTCTTACTGGCAAATAAGGTTTTTGATGATGCAAAGGATAATCTATCAAATTCCTGGGTTTACAGTGTGGAGTGGAAAATCAAAGTCTTGGAGGAGGCTTTGGGAGAGCTGAAGAATAGTTGGCAGAAGGGTGAAGCTTTCAAGACACTGGTGGTCTCTACTTTCAAAGATATACACTCCCATCTTCAAGATGAAACTTCCGGTGTACTCCTTTCCCTGCAAGAAATCAAAGCTTAGTTCAGAGCTTTTGTCAAAGATAATCTATTCAAGGAAAGCTCCATCTCCAAGGAGAAAATGAAGGAGGTCTGCTCTCTTTAATCTACCATTGAAGAAGCGAACAAAGATTATCATACTCATATCGAGTTTGATAAAGAAATGGAGAAGTGTCTCGGTTTTTAGGGTCAGTCTACAGCCAACACATCAGTCCCTCGTGGCAGAGACATAGCCGAGTCATTGAAGAGATTCAGGCAGCGAATTCTAAAGTCAGTGGGTCCCTCTCAGTGACCGACCACCTGTCTTCTTCTCCTTATTCTTCTCTTCTTTTCTATTTCTTTTTCTCGGATTCATTGTAATAAGTTAAGGTATTGCGATTGGCAATCCATAACTAATCTTTAGTTAAAAGAAGTAGTTACAAAGAGTAACTGACTTGTAAGCTATATAATGGCCTTTCCACGCCATTTTGAAAGAGGAAGAACTTGGCTTATTTTCTGAAAAGTGTAAATAGATTATAAAGAAATCAATACAGAAGGACTTTTCCATTCTTTATCTATCTGATCTCTGTTATTCCTAAGCTTTCATTTATTTTCTTTGTGAAGATCATTTGTCTCAAGTTCGTTAGTCTTACCGATTGCATACTCTTCAACTTTGCAAGCACGGTGATCTTGTATAACCAAGAAGGAACTTTGTGTCCTTGATTAATGAATCTGTGTTATGTTAAGAAAATTTGTGTCTTTATATTCCATCTTATTTATTTGATACAAATGATCTTGTTTCAATTCACTGTGACTTTCGCATACATAAAGAATTACTCTGATGTCTATAATTCTGCATGTTGCCTTTCTGCTCTTTCCTATAATCTCATTTCCTCAGTCCTTTTGTAATTGATGATCTTCATAGAAAACACTTTCGTAATATCCAAGTTTAACCAACAAATCATGTCTTGTACATTTGTAAATAAGTTCGTTTCTGAATAAGGGAACCTCTCCCATTAAAAAGGAGGAACTTCTAGTCCCCTGACTGTTGCTCTTCGTAAAGTCCTATCTGACAACCAACAGTTTTTGGCAACTCTCCTGGGGAAAATCATATTCCAGTTTTGTAATTTTTTGATCATCCTTTGATCTGGCGACTCCACGTTTTACTCGAGGGAGAAGGGCCCTCGGTATTGAAGACTCTCAGTTTCAGCTTTTGGAGCAGCAGGGTTTTCCTTTTCCTTCAACAAGAAATAGAAGGACTCATTCGACAAGCACTCCACCTGTTCAAGATAGAATTCCTATGCGTGGTATTCCTTCAGAGCCAGCTAGCCCTAATCTATGAGCTTTGATTCTTACTGGTGTTGCAGTTCCTCTCCAAGCTATTTTTCCAAGAATGGCGGCGCCATTACCATGGGGTCATCGTGTCGGGCCCCTTGCTCTTCCTCAGCCTTTGCATGAGTTACCTAGAGGTAACCGGAAGAACTTTCCTAAGTTCAAAGGCGATGGAAAAGTGCATCCGGATGAACACATCACGGCCTTCATTGTTGCATGTGGAGTCCTGGGAGTTGAGCATGAAGATGTCTCCGTGAGACTGTTCATTGAGACGTTAGAAGATAATGCTGCTGATTGGTTCTACCACCTTTCGGCTGGTTCTACCACTGACTGGGACACAATGAGAACTCAGTTCGAAAACCATTTCAAGCCGGCAGAAGATGTGCATGCTTTGCTTGCCCAAATTTCTCAGATAAAGAAAGATTCATCAGAACCCATGAGAGAATTTGTGGCCCGATTCAACAGACTGATTAACAAAATTCCTGTAAATACTCGACCTGTTGATCAAATCTGAAAATGTTTCTTCTTAAATGCCCAATCGTCTGAAGTCAGTTATGCGCTGAGAAGGGATAATCTTGCGACATTGGTGGAGGATCAAACTCTTGTTGTTAGTGTCGAGGATGATCTGATCATGTCAGGGAAGTTGAGGAGAGACCCTTCCAAATCTAAGTCTGTTGCTTCTTCCTCCTCCACTCCTGGACCTAATACTGATCCATTAGTCCAAAATCTTGCGAATGATCTCATTGCTATAAAGAAACAATTGGCTCAGCATGCCCCTTATGCAGATGTTCCAAGAAGAAATTTCCAGCCCATAAATCGTTTTCCTGCTTCTCAAACAAGGCTGGCACTTGAAGGACCTCCTGTTAAGGTTCCTGTGAATGCAACCTGTGAAGTTGCAGAGCTAGATGATGATGAGGATGATGAAGCTTGCGAGTTTGTGGAGGAATTTGATGATGAGGCAGAGGAACTTGAGGGATCTCAGGTTAATTTCTTCACCATTGAGGGCATCGATGATGGAGATGATTATGATGAAGTGGTAGCAGACATGAATAGCGAATCATTTGCTGTCATGACTCTAGAGTAGACACATCAGAGGGAGAAAGTGACGCAGCCCATAAAGAAATCTAAGGAGCAGTCGGCAACTATTCCTGTAATTGCAAAAAGAGGATCTCCTATCCCTACTTCATCTACACCAAAGGTGAGTCCTATTAATCCTACTAGCAAAGTTCCTTCTTTTTCTCCTAAAGCTGATAAGCCTAGAATTTCAAGTGATGATGGCCCATCCACTTCTGGGTCTTTTGATATTAGTGATCATCTGAAAAAGACTAAGGTTCAAATTTCAGAGGCTGAGTATTATCAAACTCATCCCAAAGCTTTTGCCAAAATGATTCAATTTGTTAATTCCCACTCCAAAAGCACCTCTAAAGGCCTTTTACCTACTCCTTCTACACCACAGCCTAGTCTGGTAGCTGCTGTCACCTTGCCTGGTGACAAAATTAAACCATTTTATGTAACACTTCTTATAGCTGGTCATAGGCTCAGTAATTGTGTCATTAACTCAGGAGCCTCAGATAACGTGATGCCTGCTAAAGTAGCTCATGCTTTAGGCCTGACCCTCACACGCACTTATGGATCTTGTTACTCCATGGAAAGTAAAGAAGTGCCCCTGGTTGGAAGAATTAAAGATGCACAAGTGGCTTTTGCTGCCTTGCCTGAAAAGAAAGTGTTGGCTACCATCTTAGTAGCAGATATCCCTCCTTCATACAGGATGTTGCTAAGTAGGAACTTCTGCAAAGATTTGGGTGGGGAAATCCAAATGGACTGGTCGCATGCACTCATACCTGTTAATGGAAAAATGAATAAATTGATGCCTGAGAAGCAATCTGAGTATATTGTGCAAAAAACAGATGATCCTAAAGAACAAATACTCTATGAGGATATGGGTCATGGCAATTACATGATTATGTCCCCTGACGAAATCCAACTTCCCAGAATGTCACCTAAAGATCCTAATGGTATTTGGATTTTAGAGTTTGATGGAAGTTGTTCCTCAGCTGGTTCTGGAGCTGGTGTCCTGCTAGTGTCACCTGAAGGATGCCTTCATCCTCTTTCATTTAAATTGCAGTTCGAAAACACTAATAATACAGCAGAGTATGAGGCTCTCATCCTTGGACTGCAAGTGGCCAAAGAACAAGGTGTGAAGAATCTTCTGGCACATGGTGATGCAGAACTGATTGTAAAGCAAGTGAGAAGCCTTTTCCAAGTAAAAAAAGGGAGGCTGAAGCATTACCGGAATCAAGTTTGGGATTCCATTGAATTCCTTGATGCTTTCTCCATTGAGGCAATACCTAGGGAGAAGAACAGCAGGGCTGATTCACTAGTAGTCTCGGGGTCACTACTGATTCCCCATCCTGACTTCTCTCAGAATAAGTTCACTATTGAAATGGTCCATCGGCTTAGTGTACCTGACAATACCAATAACTGGAAAGTTTTCAATGATGATCAACATTTTCTTTCCTTCCTGGAACTCAAGGGTAATTTTAAACAACTGTATTTTGAGGGAAGTGACAACCTACCTCGTGAGAGTGTGCCCTTTGACCAAGCAGTCGCCCAAGGGGAAGAAACAAATCAAGATGGATGCATCAATCTCAAAGGAAACAAGATTCCTAAAGGTTTGGTGAGTTTGGAGGAATTATTTGATAAACATGACAGGTATGTGAAATCTAAAGCTTCTACTGGACCTTAGCAATCAGCTGAGTATGATAAGATTGATATTGGGAGTTCCACTGACCCCAAGCTCGTGAACATTGGAAAATGCTGCACAGCAGATGAGAGGAGAAAAGAAATTGATCTTCTAAGGAGGTATAAGGATGTTCTCGCTTACTCTTATGAAGATTTGAAAGCTTTTAAACCAAAAGATATGCAGCACTCTATTCCTCTTAAGCCTGGAATTAAGCCTTTCAAGCAGAAACAGAGGCAATACAACCCCAAAATAGCTGACACCATCTTTCAGGAAATACAGAAGTTGTTGAAGGCTAAAATCATTTTTCCCATTCACCATTCAACATGGATTGCAAATATTGTGCCTGTTAGGAAGAAAAATGGTGAGATCCGCATATGTGTTGATTTCAGGAATCTGAATCAGGCTTCTCTGAAAGATAATTATCCGTTGCCTATGATGGATCAAGTATTGCAAGCAGTAACAGGATCTGAAATGTTATCCATGCTTGATGGATTCTCAGGCTATAATCAGGTAGAGGTTGATATTGTAGATCAACACAAAACAACTTTCACTACTCCTTGGGGTACCTTTTCCTACAAGAGAATGCCTTTTGGGCTTATTAATGTTGGTGCCACTTTCCAGAGAGCTATGAATCTAGCTTTTGGAAGTTTGAAAGGGAAGTGTATTGTCATATATCTTGATGACCTGACAGTATTTTCCAAGACAAGAGTGGATCATTTTGATCACCTAGAGACAGTTCTGCTAAGATGCAGAGAGCATGGAATTTCTTTGAATCCTAAAAAATCTGTTTTCTATGTCACAGAGGGAAAAATATTAGGGCACATTGTCTCCAAGGATGGTATTAAGATTGATCCTGAATGAGTACAAGCTATCCAACAAATTCCTCTCCCAACCAGTAAAAAGGGCGTGCACTCCTTCTTTGGTAAGATCAATTTTTTGAGAAGATTCATCCCTTATTTTACAGAGTTAACTTTGAATATTTCTCAGATGATGAAAGGGAAGCAAACATTTGGTTGGCCTTCTAAAGGAAAGGAATCCTTTGAGGGTATCAAGAGAGCTATTGCTAAAACTCCTGTTTTAGCATGTCCTGATTTCAGCAAAGATTTCATCATCTATTGCTATGCTACAGATAATACCTTGGCTGCTGTCTTAACTCAAGAAGACTCTAATGAGCATGAACTCCCAATTGCATTCATGAGCTATATTCTGAAGGATCATGAGTTAAAATATGCCATGATGGAGAAGCATGCTTTTGTAGTGGTCAAAGTTGTTAAGCAGTTTCGTTTTTATATCCTCAACTCTCACTTCGTGGTGTTGGTTCCAGATACAGCTGTTAAGTCAATTCTCACACAACAAGAATTTGGATCCAAGAGAGGGAACTGGATTGCTAAGGTCCAAGAGTATGACATTGACATCAAGCTGACCAAGCTGGTTTGTGGAAAAGGTCTTTGTGAGCTCATTGCTGAAGGAGCTAAGCATGACTTACTGGAGAAAGTTGATCTTCCTACCATTCTGTTCCTTAGTTCAGTTGATGAATGGTATGCTGACATCGCCCATTTTCTCACCTATGGGGAATGCCCCTCTCATTTAACTGCCAAAGAAAAGAGGACTGTTAAATTGAGGTCAGTGCAATATGTATTATGGGAAAATGCTTTGTTCAAGTGTGGCTTAGATGGGAGATTTTTGAAGTGTGTGGACAAGGAACAGCAGAGAAAGTTACTCTCAGCTTTTCATGATCAGACATGTGGAGGGCACTATTCATCAACGGTTACAGCTCATAAGATACTCCGTGGAGGATACTACTGGCCTTCCTTATTCAGAGATGCATCCAAGTGGGTGGATAAATGTGAGGCCTGTCAAACCTTTGTGGGAAGACCTAAATTGGCTTCTTTGCCTCTCAAGCCAGTTGTGATTGAGGAACCATTTCAACAGTGGGGTTTGGACTTCATTGGTACACTTAATCCTGCTTCTAGTGCTGGTCACACTCATGTGCTAACTGCCACTGACTATTTCACCAAATGGGTGGAAGCTATTCCAGTTAAGAGTACTACTTCTAAAGTGGTGTGCAGCTTCATTAAAGAGAACATCTTGGTAAGGTATGGTGTACCTAATAAGATTGTAATAGATAATGCTTCAAATTTCTCTTTAGCTGAGATAATGGACTTCTGCTATGGGTATGGCATCTCCCTGGCTCATTCTTCAGATTATTACCCCCAGGGAAATGGACAAGCAGAATCCACTAACAAAAATCTGGTGACTATTATAAGGAAGTTAGTCAATGAGTCTCAGCGAAACTGGCACAAGAAGCTCTACGATGCTCTTTGGGCAGACAGGATTACACCAAAGAGAGCTATTGGAATGTCTCCTTTTCAAGTGGTATATGGAGTAGAAGCTCAATTTCTAGTAACAGTGGAACTGCCAGCCTTGTATCTAATGAAGGCCATTGAGGATACTAGTTTCAGTGATGCTCTGGATAAGAGAATTATGTACCTGCACAAACTGAATGAGGACAGATTGGTGGTTGCTGATAGGATATCTGTTCACCAGCAGAAGGTAAAGGTCCTGTTTGACAAGAAAGCCAGGTTTAGAGATTTCCAAGTTGGAGACACTGTGCTGTTATGGTATAAAAGGCATGAACCTCGTGGCAGCCATGGAAATTTTGATTCCCTGTGGCTCGGACCTTTCAAGATAAGACACTTTGCTGGTGAGAATTCCTTTTATCTTGATTACATGGATGGTTCTTCTCTCCCACTTCCTTATAGTGGGTAGTATCTCAAGTTGTTCAAGTCATAGGTGATTAGGGAGTCCTTTGTATATTTTGTATAGTGTTTTTGTTTTTCTTTCCTTTTCTATTTTGGTGTGTTGTCCTCTGTATTGGTCTGCTTTTTGACTCCGTGGCCCAATGGATAAGGTACTGATCTACTTCTCCTGAGTTTGTCTAAGTTCTTTCCTTGTCTCATTCCTTGAATTTATGCCAAGTCATCCCCAGAAGGAGCCAGTTGTTGTCCACTCAAAATTTCCCCATTCTTAAGAAGTCATTTTCAAAAAATTTTGAGTTTAAGTGTTTTCTCTAAAGTACATAAGTCGTGAAATTGAGAAAATCTATGTTTTTGGGTCATTTTGAGTGATTTTCGGGCCTGTCAGAACTTTTTGTCCCAACTGTCCCAAGTTCAAAAGTGTGTTATGTTCCTCGATCAGCCGATTTCCCCGAAGTTGTCCCGATTTCGGGCCTGTCGGAACTTTTCGTCCCAAGTGTCCCAAAACTTATTGTGCGAGTTCCATTTTCAACCGAAACACCCGAACCGCGTACTTCGCACTTTCATGTTCCAAATGTCCCAAAACTAATTGTGCAAGCTGTTCCATTTTTGGCTGAAACTCCCGAGTCGTGTACTTCAGAGCTTTTTTTCCCAAGTCAAAAGTGCAAGTTGTTCCATTTTCGGCCGAAACTCTCGAATCGCGCACTTCGCGCACTCATGTCCCACGTGTCCCAAAAGACATTTATGCGTCTTTTCCCTGCCTCGGCTGAACCGGCCGAGCCGCGTGTTTCGCGCATCCGCGTCTCACATGTCCCTAATGAACCAAGTGTCATTCATGCCAGTTTTTGCCGCTTTATCCGAATATCATGCTTATTCAAATTGGTGGGTATGTATTAAATGTGCATTTATGACCTTTCTCTCTCCTAAACGGCTATATAACGAGCATTTCCCCTTTGCATTTTTCACACTACTTCCATGCTATCTTTTGCTCGAACCCTTGCAATTTGAAAACCTACGCATGTATCTCCTCCCTCTGTAATTCCTTTCTGAGTCTGGTTTGCGGCTCTGTCCTCCTAGCTACTATCAATATGAAGATCAAATTTCAAGGACAGGAACAAATTTCTCCACTTGAGTCTGCCGTTCACAATATTGGGGACATCGAAGCTCATCATCTTGACTTCGGAAATTTTTGGGCGAGGATGGCAGACGCAAACCCTACACCAATGGCACAAATGATTCATGATAGCGGTTTGGCTTTCGCCAGAGGTTTCCTAATCTCGGCACAGTGTGCTGATATCGTGCTTTCATGCGGAGCTCACTTCGACCCCGCTTCGAGTGAATTAACCAATATACATGGGGAACTCATCGCCAAACTGGATGCTGCCACCATTAGCACTGCTCTGAGGATTCCAGAGATGGATAATGCTATAGTCGTTTCCCGGGATCAAGCACAGGCCCTGTTCAATCAAGACAGTGACAAATACAAGGCACGCGTGGCGAAGTCCTGGCTTAAAAACCCTAGGAAGGGAGCATCTTGTCTGTCCAAAACCCTTTTCTGGGCAGATTTTAATGAAGAATTGTCTGACTTTATAATTCTGCTGGCTCGGGTTATGGGTTTTCCCTCTACCAACGAATTCCACTTCTGGATGTGCCCGCTCATCAACATGGTGTGTGAGGGAACACAGAATATCAGCTGGGCAGAGATCATTAGCATGAATTTGGCAGAGCAGCTGTCCAACGTGTAGCAAATGAAGAAATTCTATATGACTTCATACCTGATGTACACTCTGGCAGCATCAAGGCAGTGGTTCGGTTTTTCTTATATAGATGCACACAAAGATGATCCAGTATATGCCTACTACCCGCAGTTCACCTTGGAAACCAGTAATCGTAATTTCAGAAGGGTCAATGACACTTTTACCATGTACGTGGTTAGATTGCTCGAAGGTGACACTGCCAGGAGATTTTCAGATGAAGCTATGACTCTAATATCGCACTACGGTGCTTACTTCATCCAGTTCAAGAAATTCTCTTATATCAGGCTCACCAGCTATGAGGGCACCCCTCTGAGACTGCCCATGTTCTGCAATGATAAAATGGCCTTGATAGAAATATGCAGGCAACTAGACAAGTTGCACAGAACTTGCAGAGATAAGAAGATTTCTGGCTTGCACTTTCCCATCTCTCTAGGAAACTACTCTTGCAAAACAGCCCTGGATGCTCAGAACATAGAGAGAACCCTGGTCCCTATCACCGTTCATTTCTTCAAGCCAAGGACCTGCTTCGACTTGAAGAAGTTCATTGAACAGAACATCAAGATAATCTACCATCACAGGGCTGATACAGAAGACTACTGGGATGACTGTGCAGATGATTTTGAGGCCAGGAGAAGACATTATGGCAGGTTCTCTCTATCACTAATCCAAGAACTCGGTCTGTATCAAGTTCCTGAAGGTCTCCAGGATGACAACTCTGATCTATACTTGTATGAGTATGAAAATGTGGTTAAGCACACTCCTTTGGAGGACCTGGATTGGAATAGGAAAGAGAGGGATGATCTGGCTGAGATCCTTGCTTCAGTCTTAGTCAAGACTAAGGTCTGGTTTGACAGGATAGTTCAAGAATTTAGGAGGCATTCAGGAGAATCCTCTTCTAAGGATGCTTCAACACCAAGAAGAGAAACATCTATTCCAAGGTCGGAAACACCAATGAAAACCCCACCTGCCTCATCAATACAAGGACCTGCAGCTTCCACTCCTTCATCCACTCAAGTGTACCAGAAGAAAATCAAGGAGGTTAAGAAGGAGCCGGTGGAAAATGATCCTCAAAGAAAGCAGGTAGAGTTTCCTATGGGACCGGAGAACATCATTGTTCTTAGTGAAAGTGAAGAAAGTGAAATGCCAACCCCTGCAAATGCTCCTGAAGACCCAGCTGATAAAGATAAGGAAATCCAGAGCACTGAGCTTTCAGGTGATGTTGACTCTTCTGCCGCAATTTCCCCAAGTGCCCCACTCACCTCTCAACTCGAGTCAACAGCTGCGCAGACCTTGAGTGTCATGAGCTCTCTGTCTCTTGGTCCCCTTGCCCCTCCTGCTGATTCCTCTTCCTCTTTTGCGTGGGTACAACCTTTGGTTGACAAAAGGAAGAGGAAATTTTCCTCTCGGAGTTCAGGGTCAAATTTTGATGCTGTCGCAACCTTGTTGGGCACCACTCCTTCTCGTGCTAAGAAAGCCAGAACTATCTCCAGAATAGTGTCTGATGCTCAAGGTCAGCAATTCCTAGAGATTGCCAAGCCTACAACGGATAAATTAGAGCAGGTCTTGCAGGTATCTGACTTAGAGCTCTCGAGAATCCCAATGGGAGAGTCTACTCCTGAAGGTGAGATTCATAACCTCCAAGAAACAGTCACAAGAGTCATTGGGAGGGTAGAAAAAGGGCAGCAAACTATTGAGAAATTAGAAGAATAGGCCCAAATTCTCATAGGTTTCATCAAAGTCTCTTTTGTCTAAGAACAAAGTTTTAGACCCTACTCCATTGACCACTCTTCCACCACATGTAATTTTGAGTCAAGATGAAGTACAGAGTATCAAAGAAATGCACAAGTATTCCGTCTATGGCAGAGCTATGGAAGCCATGGTGGATGATATGCTTGTTGCAGGGTTGAACTTCATCGATGAAGCTTTCAAACTCCATGGAAAAGTGAATAATTTACAACAGAAGCTGTCCTCTACTATCTGGGATCATGGATAAAGATGCTCAAGCTATAGAGTAGTTGCATAGTAGACCTCTGCCTTATGGGATAGACAGATGAGAACGTCTTACTGGAAAATAAGGTTTTTGATGATGCAAAGGATAATCTATCAAAGTCCTGGGTTTACAGTGTGGGAGTGGAAAATCAAAGTCTTGGAGGAGGCTTTGGGAGAGCTGAAGAATAGTTGGCAGAAGGGTGAAGCTTTCAAGACACTGGTGGTCTCTGCTTTCAAAGATATACACTGCCATAATTCAAGATGAAACTTCCGGTGTACTCCTTTCCCTACAAGAAATCAAAGCTCAGTTCAGAGCTTTTGTCAAAGATAATATATTCAAGGAAAGCTCCATCTCCAAGGAGAAAATGAAGGAGGTCTGCTCTCTTCAATCTGCCATTGAAGAAGTGAACAAAGATTATCATACTCATATCGAGTTTGATAAAGAAATGGAGAAGTGTCTCAGTTTTTGGGGTCAGTCTACAGCCAACACATCAGTCCCTCGTGGCAGAGACATAGCCGAGTCATTGAAGAGATTCAGGCAGCGAATTCTGAAGTCAGTGGGTCCCTCTCAGTGACCGACCACCTGTCTTCTTCTCCTTATTCTTATCTTCTTTTCTATTTCTTTTTCTCGGATTCATTGTAATAAGTTGAGGTATTGCGATTGGCAATCCTTAACTAATCTTTAGTTAAAAGAAGTAGTTACAAAGAGTAACTGACTTGTAAGCTATATAATGGCCTTTCCACGCCATTTTGAAAGAGGAAGAACTTGGCTTATTTTCTGAAAAGTGTAAATAGATTATAAAGAAATCAATATAGAAGGAATTTTCCATTCTTTGTCTATCTGATCTCTGTTATTCCTAAGCTTTTCATTTATTTTCTTTGTGAAGATCATTTGTCTCAAGTTCGTTAGTCTTACGGATTGCATACTCTTCAACTTTGCAAGCACGGTGATCTTGTATAACCAAGAAGGAACTTTGTGTCCCTTGATTAATGAATCTGTGTTATGTTAAGAAACTTTGTGTTCTAAGTAGATGTTATTTATGGAACTTTGTGTCTTTAAATTCCATCTTATTTATTCGATACAAATGATCTTGTTTCAATTCACTGTGACTTTCGCATACAATAAAGATTTACTCTGTTATCTATAATTCTGCATGTTGCCTTTCTTCTCTTTCCCGTAATCTCATTTCCTCAGTCCTTTTGTAATTTATGATCTTCATAGAAAACACTTTCGTAATATCCAAGTTTAACCAACAAATCATGTCTTGTACATTTGTAAATAAGTTCGTTTCTGAATAAGGGAACCTCTCCCATTAAAGAGGAGGGACTTCTTGTCCCCTGACTGTTGCTCTTCGTAAAGTCCTATCTGACGACCAACAGCATGAAGAATCAAAAATCACCCCTCTACATGTTACATGAATTTATTTTCCATAAACATTCATTTACTCTTCCAACTCAGCTCACTTACCTCAGCATTCATTGTCTATTCTCAAAGACTATTTTGGCTGACTTTTTGAATTTTTCCTTCAGGACCTAAACCAAGCCTTGTTTTTTCTCAATAATTCCCTAGAAAAAATTAATGTGATACTTCCAAGATCATATGGTATTTTCATGACCTGTACCAGCTTTTCATACCTCATCAGGCTCAAGAAATAGGCCTAAATGGACTAGTTTGAACTGATACTTCATCATCTGACTTGATATTCACTATATAAGCTTGTTATCATGCTTACACCATCATACCTGACTTGTATCACATGTGGACCAGCCATATCAATCATTTCCATGCTTCCAATGAACTCATTCCTCACCAACTAAGCTTGTAGAGCACTGATATCGTCCTAAAATCTCTTTATGAGCTTCAAACATTTTCAGAAGGCACTACCAATCAACCTTCATGTCCCTTACAAGTAATCACTTCACCTTTTACTACTTTTCCATTAGTTTCACCTTGTTGCATTGATGGTTGTTTTCATTGATGTTAAAGGCATTGATGACAAAGGGAGAGTACAAGAACATGCCTATTAGGTGTATCTCAGAGGTTCAAGATGAGTTCATGTGGTTTCAAGAAGGCAAGGCATTGAAGGTTGTTTGGTAGTGCCATTTTAGGGTGGTTTTAGGTGCCTAATGAAGTATAACATGATGATATAGGTCAGAAAAAGCATGGGAGAGTCTTTAAGAGAGTATCCATGACATGTATGAATAAAGTTTAGCCTCGGCACAACCCCAGGAGTCAGTTTTCTATGTTGGTCAGAAATGGTGTTAAGAATAGGTAGTGTTCTTATATGAAAATGAGATGGGATGAAAAATTTCAGACCTATACCTATTAAAATAATCATGGGAGATGATGAAGGAAAGTGTCCTTGAGCTTCATGGAAAATTTCAAGTCATTGTGAGGTAATTTGACCAAGTTGTGTGAGTTTTTGCAAAATTGGTGTATTGAAAATCTCATTTTGAGCTGCTTGGATTCTTAACAGTCAAGAAAAAATATAAATAATCCTTCGAATAAATCATAGAAGGAATTTTCAGAGTAAATTTGCATAAAAATCAGGTACAAAAATAATTTTCTCAAAATGAGGTGTAGTTGAAAAGTTATGAGCATTTTGGTGGAGCAGTCTTTCTCTCTCCTGAGTTATGCACCAAATCGATAAGATCAAAAAGGTGAATTTGACCTCCAAATCTTATCTTATAATATCTAGAGTACTTTCATAGTCCATTTATGGTGTTTCTCAAGATTAGAAGATATTTGAAGGCTTTTCTCCTTGAAGGTACACATTGTTGCTCTTGTCATTGTTCTTGGTATGAATACTCCAGGCATGTGAGTGTTCTAACTATTTTCAATGGAGAACTTGCTCAATAAGAGCTCAAACCTCTTCCACAAGTACCTTGAAATGTGGTCGAGAATCTTTAAGACATTTTTTTTTAGTTAATCATACTATCCTTGTTGGCACATACTATCCTGGAGAGCATTTGACTCAATACACCTCAAAGCACTATCCCAAGAGTCTTTTCTTCCATTTCAAAGTCTTGATCATTTTGGCAACATGTGTACAGGTAAAATATAAGATAATGGATATGTTTTGAGGGTGAAATAACATGTTTTAAATGAGATGCTTGAAAGCCTAGTTTGACTAAATCCATGGTTGCAAAATGGAGCTCTTCATTGTCCTATTTGAAGACCAGGCCAAATCAAGTCCATAGCTAAGTTTGTGAGAAAAAAACCACTTAGTTTTGTAGAGCATCAAGGTTTACACCATCTATCTTAAATGTATCCACCTTTGTGCAAAAGTGACTATGATCTTCATCTTATTTCCTTGCTTTGTGTAATTTGTACACTTAACTTTTCATCATTTACATGCAAAAAATGCTCAATTTCATGAAAATTCCAACACGTCTGTGACACTCATCACTTTGGAAAGGTGGAGATAGGTTATTAGAACCCTCATAATCTCCCACACTTCACTTCTATACAACTGTGTTGAAGAAATGCACTAAATTGATATTTTTAGTAGGTGACTGTGTTTTTACCCTGACCTAGGGTTTTGATGGAGATGTTTTGATTATTTTGAGCGCTTCAACCAATGGAAATTGATAAAAAAAATTGGACACTATCCTTGTTTTATCATTAAAAACCTATTGCAAAATTTTTTTGTCAAAATATGGTGTGATGAATGAATTGTTTATCACAAAGTCCTGTTAAACTCGTGCTTAGTACAGTTAGATTGTGTATTTTTCTTTTTTTCAGTGCAATTGAAGCTTTTGATGGAAAAGTATTTGAAGGGAAAACTTCAAGAAGCTTGTATGGAGTTTGAAAATGTTCTCCCTATCATGAATGAGCTTGAGAAGATTTTGGTTCAATGCTTGAATGCTCGAAGTGACTGTGACAATGGTACTAGACTGAGAAAAATAGTGTTTCTTGTTTGTCTTAAGTATTGATCTTTTCAAATCCTAAATTGTTGTGTACTTAGGATAATTAGAGTTGTTCAAGGCTCTAAAATCTTCAAACATGTGTGAATAGGATCTTTCAACATTGAAAAATTTTCTAAGTCTTCAACAGGTCCTTAAAAGGAGGCAAAACATGTTAGTTCAATATCTCTATTTCTATCACAAAATCAAATATTTGTGATTGCTCTTGGAAGGTGAATAGAATTAAAAAAGTTCAGATGATTAAGACTCCTTCAAAGTTCAAAGGAGAAGATAAATAGAAATACCCTTTTTTTTTCATCAAATATGAAAACTTTTGGCCTTTTTAAAAGTCGTGAAGAATGGAGATGTTTTGAGTAAAAAGAAGAAGTCAAAAGGTCAGTGGGAGTTAAAAGAAGATGACACAAATGATGCATATTTAAAATGGATTAGAATTTCAAAAATGTGAAAAATCCTTGATAAATAATTTGATGAGTCATAAATATTGTTAGAAAAGTGAAGACTAAAAAAAATAATGTAGGGTGTGAAGGTATGTATTGCTATACATGTGAGATGTTGTAAATGAACATGTGTTTGATTGAGAAATAACAAGAAATGTGCAGACTAGTTAAGAAGATTGATTATGTGTGATGTTATGTATATAATGACTATGATTTGAAATAGTGAAAAGGAAGTAATGAATTGAAAGATGTTCTTGTCATTGCAAGCCTAAAGAATTATATGATAGGATGATTTATTTATGAATGACTATGACTATTTGGAGTGTTGTGTATGATTTTTGAAGATTGTTTGAGAGAGAAAAGTAGAGATAGATGACTTGTTCAGTGTGTAGGGTGTGATAAGAAAGTTTAAACAAATATTATTATGTGTGGAGAAGTAAGAAGACTAGTTTAGTAGTCTGGAGGGACTAATACTGAGTGGAACAAGGTAACAGAGTTTGAGTGCATATATAGGATCATTATCAAATGTTCAAAGAATCAAATTGAAGTGCTATCAAGTATGATTTGTTTTGTATTAAGGAATTGTTTCTTCCTTGTAGGTAGGATCTTGCAGAAGGCCAGTTGCATCTGGATAGATCATTTAGGAAGTTGGTGCTTCCTTCACCAAGTTATAACTTGTGTGATACTAAGGTTGTAACCTCAAGACTTGAGTTGCAGCTCAACAAATCTTTATAACCTATTGCCACATAGTGCACTTGAAAGGAATGATAAGAAGATTGTTCCAAGCTGAGATATCAGATGATAATAGCACACCACATTAGATTTGTGAAACAGAAGATCTAAAATATCATATATGGAAATCCATCATAATCCATGATGCTTAATACATTACAATATAATGACTTGAGTTACTCAATAAGAAAGATGTACATATAGGAGGAGGGAAGTGCAACTACTACCTAAATCAATGGTGAAGAAATCCCACTAACTGATACTAGTAGTTAAGTTAACTCTAAAAGACTAGTAAGCTAACTCCAAATAACTGATAAGATAACTCAACACAACTAGTAAGCTAACTCCACACAACAAGTACACCTAAGCAAGCTAACCCAACAAGTGTAGGGCTAACACAAGTATAAGAATTATCCTAATAAATAAATAAAAGGATAAATAATAACCTACACTAAAAACCTCCTGTAAGCATAGCTTAGTGGGTGGAAAAGAAGGTGGGTCCCAACAATAAGGCCTGATGAGGTACCCACGTACAACAACTGGGAAAATTAGACACCGCAAGGAACCCAAAAATAGTAATAAAAAAGTAGAGAGAAAAATCCTACTGCAAGACATCCTTAGAAGCTCGGCTCCAAAAAATCATACAATGTTGAAGATGTGTGGTGCGCACTATGGTATGAATCAACTGCTCTATCATATAACTCAAAAATAATTGACACTAGGCTTCACCAAAATAGTTCTATGTAAGGAGACCGTCAATGGAGTGATATCGAAAATGTAAAAAAATGCCAAACATAATTTGATCAACTTCTACAAATAGGTGTGCCACGATCCAAGAACAACCAAGGCAACAAGGCAAGGACACGAGATCCAAATAAATAGGAGTGCCACAATCTAAGAAAATCCAAGGTAACAAGGCAAGGACACAAAACATGAAGAAACAGTATCAACACGTAACAACGGAAGGACATGAAACCCAAAGAATCAATATCAACACCATACCCTCTCAGATTGCTGAATGAGTAGATTGATACCACAAATCTGTATGAGTTGCCAAAATCAACTACTCGAACACTAACAAACTAACATTAGGCTTTATCATAATATATCCCATGTTAGCATAATTTAGCATAGGCATATTTATTACATTGTCTTTTATTTAATAATGTGCAACATGTGCACTCTAATCTAGTGACTTGCATTCAATATTGTTATGTTGGATAACATTCAATATTGGTATTAGTAGTAATTACATGTGCATATGAGATGGGTCTTATCATCTCATAGTTGGTGCCTGATAGGGTGTCATGTCTATCCATATGAGGCTGTCTAATATCTATAAATATTACAGTTCTTACATTGTTATGTAATCTGATTTCATGATCAATAATATTTGTGAGGCTTCTATCCGTCTTTGGTCATTGCAATCTAATTCTATTCTATCATTTGATATCAGAGCTATACCATTGTTATCATTTGGTATCATAGCTATACCATTATTATCATTTGGTATCAGAGCAGGTTCTATCCAAGCAAGGTTGAAGAGGAGCACTATTGGAGAGGATCCATTTGAGAAGAAGATCTGCATCAAAGGAGAGCCATTGAAGCATCTTGCAGCCTCCATTCCTTCTAAGTATCCATGAACTAAAATTTGACCTATCTAGTTATTTGGAAGGTAATTTTTTTTATTAGTTATTGGCATAACCAATTGATCCAACATATTGGCGGAATATTTCAGATTTGGAGATCTTTAAAAAAAAAAGATCTTGAAAAAAAAAAGATTTGTGAGAAAAAAAAAGATCTTAAAAAAAAAGGAGAAAGATCTTGAAAAAAATTACAGATCTAAAAAAAGAGTGAAAAAAAAATAGATCTAAAAAAACAAAAAACAAAAAATCAGATCTGAAAGTGGAGGTGTGAAGAATTCGAGAGCATAGGTTGAAACAATCCCGTCAACAAAATTCTAGCAGATAGCTCTCAGAAAAAAGGATGTAACTTTTTCATACAATTTCAGATTTATGTTTTTTTTTTTTCTAGAAAGAAAAGAAGGAGGAGCACAACTTTACAGTTTACATCATCTTCATATTAGGCCTCAACATGTGACAAAAAGTCTGTACAAGTCGGGTCATTTTTTCTGAAAAAAAAATCAGATCTAGCTGGTAAATTGGTAAGATCTCAAAAACCAAGATTCTGATTCTTCTGAATTTTTTTGGGTTTTAAGAAAAATATTGTATGATGTTGCTGTAAAATTTTTAGAAGAACCCAAATCACGGTTTATGAGAAAAGGTGAAAACAATATTCAGATTGTTTGTTTGGATCTTAGGAACAAACAGGTTAGCGGTTCGATTCCCACTCTCTCCATATTTTTTATTAAATTAATTTTTTTTTGGAAAATTTAGAGAAATTACTAAATTTGGGGGATTTCCAAATTTATAAGCTCACCAAACACATTTAGAGCCACTGCTAAATTTAGTGAAAAAACACCTATTGGGGGGTAAAAAGTATTTTTGGCCTAAATTGTGTATTTTGTGATTCTGAACCCTTTTTTGTAAAGAGGGGGGACACAAAAACTTCATTTTGATGTACTTTTGGAGCATTTTGTTTTAATATTGGTGCATAAAGTGTTAAAAAAAGGTTTTAAAAAGTACAATTTTTTTTTGTTTTATGTTTGGTTCTATCACACGAGATCTTTGATCTCATAGCAACGTTCGGTATATATGGTGCCTCTGGGAAGCGCTTACTAGTGATGTCATCATGACTACTACTACACTTAATGCCTAACACAGCTGCCTAAACGTCATCTGGGCATCGAACCTATAAAATCGATGGGGAGTAATAAGGACACAATACACACACATTTGAGCCCTCCCATCCATTTGTACTTGCACAAACCCCTCTCCGTACTATCTACGTACCACGTACTAAATTATTTCACGTGCATTAACACCTCTTTCCGTACTGACGGGTATATTGAAAGGGTGATCTTCTTCCACATACCGACGGGTATATCGGAAGGGAGCATATATATAAAGGTTTGGTATATCGGCCTGATGGTGTATTGAGAGGGAGACCATAAACCTGGAGTGATAAGAGCCTTACCCTTTATAAGAAATTTAGATTACAGAAATGGGTGCACAAGCACCAAATTTCTTCTTGCCAGATTCACAACTACTTAGAGGAGACAACTATGCTGCATGGAAACCAAAGATCAAGATGTTACTTGAGTTTGAAGACCTATGGATAGTTGTAGATGAAACAACAACAAGATCACTTGATGATGGAAGAAAAAAAGTTCAATTTGACAAGGCCAATCAAAAGGCCAAGTTGATCATCTTGTTTGGCATAACGAATGATGTTTAACCCCACATTAGAGATGCCACATCGGCCAAGGATGCATGGGATAAGTTTAGCGTAGTCTATGAGGCAAAGAACAAGAATGTCATCCTCAACTTACTATCATAATTGCATACTCTCAAGTTCAAGCAAAATGAGAAGGTTGAAGCTTTTTTGAGACGAGTTGCTACTTTGAGAGCATCTCTACTGGCATTGGAAAAAGAGATAAGTGATGAAGACCTCGTACCAATTGCGTTGCGAGCACTTCCTCCTTCCTACAAAATCTTTGTGACAACTATCAATATGAGTGAACACACAGTCACCTTTGAGAAGTTGGTCAATCTACTCCAACAAGAAGAGGTAATGAACAACAAAGATCATGAAGATGAGCAAGCACTATCTTCTAATCATAAAGGAAAGGGGAAATTTCAGTCTAATCACAAGAAGTCCCAACAAAATCAAAGTCAACAAAGGGACCAAAGTCAACGAGACAACACCAAGAAGTGTCCCATTTGCAATAGAGGGGGACATGACATCAAATATTGTTGGTACAATTCCTACAAAAAGGGTTCATCAAGCAATTCAAAACCCAATAACCAACAGGGGTAACAATAATTCAAATCAAGGGAAGTCCAATAACAACAAAAATCAAGGGTAGAAAAATAGTAATTGGCAAAGAAAACCCAAACAACAAGGGTACATTGCCGAACATGAGGATGATTTAGATGAAGGACACCACATGTATTATTCTCAATTTGATGATGAAACCAAGTCCACACAAAATATTTGGTATGTTGACTCGGGTGCAACTCGACACATGACTGGATGCAATTATTGGTTCTACACATGACGTGACTCACCTAACAAGAACCATGTATCATTAGGTGATGACTCATCATACAGTGTCAAGGGGATTGGAAACATTTCACTACCTCTTGGAAAGCATGACTACAAAATCATAGATGTATTGTATGTACCTGGGTTGACCAATAATTTGTTATCAATTAGTCAACTCCTTGATCACAACTTGAAGTTGGATTTTGACAGTAATAATGGAGAAAAATGTGCTTGATAAGAGATAAGTCAAGAGGTTCCAAGATTGTAGCAAGAGCCTCCAATGTGGGACGCATGTTCCAACTTGATTTTATCCACAAGGATGATCAAGCTCTAGTGGCCAAAGACACACAATCTATAGAACTATGGCATCATAGATATGGTCACATCAGTTTTGGCTATCTCCAAACACTTCAAAATGGAAACATGGTGAAAGGAATGCCTACACTCAAGAAAAACACTGACAAGTGTCATAATTTCCTAGCTAGAAAGCAACACAAAGTACCCTTCTAGAAGAACACATATAGAACTAAGGGAAAGCTTGATTTGGTGCACACCAATCTTTGCGAGCCCATGCAACCAAGTCATTCTGGATGTCAATACTTCATGCTTTGTGTTGATGACTACTCAAGAAAGATGTAGATATATTGTCTAAGAAACAAGAGTCAAGCCTTTGAGACATTTCAGAAGTTCAAAGCACTTGTTGAGAATGAACTTGGTCGCAAGATCAAAACTCTCCACTCAGATCGAGGGGGGGGATTCACAAGTAATGAGTTCAAGACTTACCTAGAATCTCATGGGATTCGTCGACAAATACCTCCTACTCACACACCACAGCAGAATGGTATAGTTGAGAGAAGGAATCATACTATCATGGAAATGGTGTGATGTATGATTGACGACTCAGGTTTAGCAAAGACATTTTGGGCAGAAGCTGCAATAACTATAGTCTATTTGTTGAACAGAGTTCCCACAGTAGCTCTTGAAGGAGTGAAACCTCAAGAAGCATGGTCAAATCAGAAACCATCAATTGCACACCTAAGAGTATTTGGGTGTAAAGCTAGCATGCACATACCAGAGAAGAACAGGAAAAAGTTGGATATGAAAGCTGAGAAACTGATATTCATTAGATATAGTGAAGAAGCACTTGGGTATAGATTATGGGATCTAAAAGAAAAGAAAGTATACACAAGTAGGGATGTTGAGTTCTTTGAGAAGAAACAAGCAGATGCTCCACTCAATGACTTAACAAACATGCAGAATACACCTCTTGTGAAGACAAAATTTGATGTTCCCACTAAAGATGACATTGATGAATTAGATGATGGTGAAAAATTAGATCCACCACAAGCCAATGGAACAGCTAAGAAGTTACATAAATGGTATACTCAATTAATAAGAGATGCAAATTTGGATGAAGCACCTAGCACATCATCTAATCCTAGACCTAGAACTCACAGTCAAGCTCGTGAAGAGGTCAATTATGCCCTAATGAGCAGAGTTGTTGAAACAATTGAGCCATCTACAGTTCAGGAAGCCCTATAATCAAAATCTTGGAAAGATGCCATGGATTCAGAGTATCAGTAAGCGATGAAGAACAACACATGGCAACTTGTCGACCTTCCACCAGGGAAGAAACCCATTGAATGCAGATGGATATTCAAGACTAAGTACAAATCAGATGGGACTATTAACAAATATAAAGTAAGGCTTGCAGCAAAGGGGTATGCATAATAAGAAGGCATTGATTATGAGGAGAAATTTGCTCCCATAACCAAGATCAAGACAATCAGGATGATCTTTGCTCTAGCTACACAATTTGGTTTGAAAGTACACCAAATGGATGTGAAAATTCCCTTTCTTAATGGATATTTGCAAGAAGAAGTCTATATGACTCAGCCAGAGGGTTATGTAATACCAGGAAAAGAGATGATGGTATGCAGACTCATAAAATCTCTATATGGCCTAAAACAGGCACCCTGGGCATGGTATATCAAAATTGATGAGCATCTCATAAGTCATGGATTTGAAAGGAATCGTTATGACCCCAATCTCTGCCTCAAAAATCAAGGGGGGGAGATTGTCATTGTGGTTTTTTATGTCGATGATCTAGTCATTATAGGAAGTTCTATGAAGATGATCGATGCAACAAAGAAGGATTTTAATTGATTGTTCGACATGACGGATCTTGGGCTCATGCACTATTGTCTTGGGTTGGAAGTATGGAAAAAAGAGAATCATATCTTTGTGTCGCAGTTGAAATACACCAAGACAACACTCTAGAATTTTAGGATGATGGATTGCACTCCTATTGCCACACCTATAGAAGTGAGACTTCAGTTATCTCATTCTGATCCATCACCACCGGTGAATGCAACTCTCTATCAGCAGTTTATCAGGAGTCTCATTTATCTGACATATACTAGACCAAATATCAGCTTCGCAGTCAGCTATTTATCACGCTTCATGCAAGAACCAAAAAATATGTCATTGGAAAGCAGCAAAGAGAATACTGAGATATCTAAAGGGTACAATTGACCTTGGTCTAGAGTACAAGAAGAATGAAAACTTCTTCTTAACAGGATATTCAGATTCAGATCATATAGGAAACATGGATGATAGGAAGTCAACATCAAGATTTGTCTTCTTTATGGGATCTAGACTGATATCATGGGGAAGCAAGAAACATAACTTTGTTTCTCACTCTTCTATAGAAGTAGAGTATCGAGCTGTAGGTGAAGCTATTTGTGAAGCAATAAGGCTATGCCGAATACTGGAAGGAATTGGTCTACCACAACAGAAATGTACTCCAGTATATGTTGATAATGAAGGAGTTCTGAATCTTGTTCGCAATCTAGTATTTCATGAGAGAACCAAGCATATTGAAGTACAGGTTCATTTCATACACGAGCATGTCTTGAAGCACAACATACAACTCTAGTTTTTTCCTACAGCTGAACAGAAGGCAACTATTTTCACGAAGTCACTTGCACGTGACAAATTCACACTGTTCAGAGAGTTCCTCTCCACTTCATTGGAAACTATTCAAAATTAAGGGGGGAATGTTAACATAATTTAACATAGGCATATTTATTGCATTTTTTTATTTAATAATATGCAACATGCGCACTCTAGTCTAGTGACTTGCATTCAATATTTTTATGTTGGGTAACATTCAATATTGGTATTAGTAGTAATTACATGTACATGTGAGATGGGTCTTATCATCTCGTAGTTGGTGCCTAATAGGGTGTCATGTCTATCCATATGAGGTTGTCTAATATTTATAAATATTACAACTCTTGCATTGTTATGTAATCTGATTTCATGATCAATAATATTTGTGAGGCTTCCATCCCTCTTTGGTCATTGCAATCTAATTCTATTCTATCATTTGGTATCAGAGCTATACCATTGTTATCATTCGGTATCAGAGCTATACTATTATTATCATCCCCCATAAGAGAGACTGTCAACATGCCAAAATATAAAGTGTTGAAAATAAAGATCCAAAATATATCAACAAAAATGAGAGATATAAATGCATTCACCCATAGATACAAGAATGCAACACCCAAAATTTTTGGACTTTTAGCTCAACCGAAATTGCATCCATAAGTGATTACAACACCCTCCCAAATTTGGCACTTTATGTTTGAGTGCATGTAAACATTACAATTAGTAAAATTACCTTTTAAATTTGAAATACACATTTATAAATTTCACCAATGCGTAGATCTCAAAAAATACACAATTTAAAAAAAAATATCACCTTAATCCGAGCTACAGATCAAAAGTTATGAGCTCTAGAAGGTTTTACTATTAAAATAATATTTTAATGCTAATTTTTTTTAAAGGTACACGTGACACTCAAATGTCCAAAGGGTAAAAAATTCCATCCACACGATACATGCTTGTGACCAAAGGATAAAATCTTGTGCCCAAAATCTAAATGTCCATAGGGTAAATCATTGCATCTAGAGGGTACACGTCAATATCCAATGGATAAAATACTGCATCCAAAATAGAAATATCCAGAGGGTAAAAGAATGCATCTAGAAGGTACACACTTATATCCAATGGATAAAAGAATTCACCCAGAGGGTACAGATCAACGTCTAGTGGATAAAAGACTGCATCCAAAACCAAAATATCCAGAGGGTAAAATAATGCATCCAGAAGGTACACGCTTATATCCAATGGATAAAAGAATGCACTAGAGGGTACATATCTGCATCCAATGGATAAAATACTGCATCCAAAACTGAAATATCTAGAGGTTAAAAGAATGCATCCGCAAGGTACACGCTTATATCCAATGGATAAAAGAATGCACCTAAAGAGTATGGATCTGCATCCAGTGGATAAAAGACTGCATCCAAAACTGAAATATCCAGAGGGTAAAAGAATGTTTCCAGAAGGTACATGCTTATATCCAATGGATAAAATAATGAACCTAGATTTGACTGTCTCAAAACAAGTTTGAGTTTACAATCGATTCTAGGGTTTTGGTACCTTCTAAATCTAATGCCGAATTCCATTTGCATAAAAATGCATGCTGTAGAAAATTGCTAATGAATTCCAAATACATGAAAATAATAAACCCTTGCTTGCAAATAAAAACTTACAAATGGATGTCAACATCATCTATTGCTATGATACCATGAAAGGAATGATAATAAGATTGTTCCAAGTTGAGATCTCAAATGATAATAACACACCACATTAGATTTTCAAAATAGAAGAGCTAAAATACAATATATGGAAATCCATCATAATCCATAATGCTCAATACATTACAATACAATGAATTGAATTACTCAACAAGAAAGATGTACATATAGGAGGAGGGAAGTGATAACTAATACCTAAATCAGTGGTGAAGAACTCCCACTAACTGATACTGGTAGTTAACTACAAAAGAGTAGTAAGCTAACTCCACACAACTAGTACACCTAAGAAAACTAACCTAACAAGTTTAGGGCTAACACAAGTATAATAATTATCCTAATAAATAAATAAAAGGATAAATAATAACCTACACTAAAAACACTGGTTCAGTGGGTTTTATCCCTAATTGGGTTTCCCACTTAAAATTTCTTGTCTCTTATGTACGAGTGTTGATGATTTCTCTCTTTTGAATTGTTTTTCAGATTAAGTGGTTGAGTTTGTGATTTGTAAAATTTGAATTAAACATTGATTCAACCCCCTCTTAGTTTTCTAGTTTCTAACATCATCAACGCTACTTTACATCAATGACAACACCAATGACTAGGGTTCAAGAAAATTCCCCTTTGTCATTAATGAAAACCTACTTAGAAACCTATAAAATTTGATGACAAACACTTGCATACCTAGTTTTTGGCTGCATAATTTGTATCTCTCCCCCTTTGACATCATTGAAAAATGTGTTCTAGCCACTTGACATGAGCCAATGACAGTTAAGAACAATAAAACATGAGAAAATGATATTACCTATCCACAAGTTCCCCCTTGGATAAGTGATGCCACCATTTGAACATCATCAACAAGAATGAAAGAAATACATTCTTATTTCATCTCCTAGGCATGTAAACCAAGAAATGTCTCTCCTCATCCATGTTTTGCACCTTTTGGGAACACTTTATCTGACTGTGATCTGGCCCATACACCTCTTGAACATGCCAACAATGTTAGTATCAAGCATCTCATATCATCTTATTACCTTTCTTCATTATAGACTAACATCTCTAGGCATATTTTGGGATTTACGATGCATAATTTTTCTTCTCATACCAAATTTGATATCAAGAGTCTTGAACAAATCTTCTTAGTCTTTTTAGAGACAAATTTAGCAAGAAAAATAACACCATTCAAGTTATGTCTCATCAATCCATCACTCCCCCTGTCTTGGTTGAGAATGAAGCATCCTGCAGCAGCACATTTTCTCATTATAGTGGCACTGATATCTATCACAAGATTGATGTCTAACCACACTTATACCTGTAACATCACTTTCTTGAAGATGTCTAAAATCCTATGCCTCTGTAGTTTATTTTCATGGATTTATGGTTTCACCAATGTTCCTCTTGAGCTCAATAGCCTGTTATTGCCCCTTCTACCTGTAGATGATCATTCTAGGTAATGTAGCAAGTTCCAATGCCTTCATTGTGTGATTTTATGGCCTAGATCATTGTCTTAACATATTGTATATCTTCAAGAAAAAATACAAACCTCTGACAAGTGTAGGTACTTTTGAGACTTCTTATGCACCATTCAATATTCAATCTTCAAATATTTGATTCCTTTAGAATTTGAACCATTATGACATAGTTTCAGTCTTCTAATAAGAGATAATCTCTTCAAGGAAACAACTATTATGAATCATTATTCACATAGATCACTATTGCACATCCTCAGTCATGTAAAGTAATAAAAAACAAGTCACACTCCAATTGGCTTTGGATGGCACAAAATTCCACTCTATTAGGATGTTGAAGCTTAAAACTAATGGATACACAAACTTCTCTGAAGAACACAAATTAATAATTTTTAAATAATCTCAAATGCATTCACAAAAATTTAAAAATTTTAGGCTTGACTACGTACATGTCTCAGACCACTTGACTTAGCTATAATCATCCATTCAAGGAACCAAGACATCTTTTACACCCATAAGACATACACACAAAGATGCAAGGACAATCTACCTTGATTAGACAACTCAAATGTTTTGACAAATGGTTGAAATTTTAACTTCATATCTCAGACCCAAGAAACTCATCTTACCAGATATGAGAAAAATTTGATAGAGATGACATTCTCTGAGATATTTTCAACTTCACTTACTTCATAATCTATTTCAAAAACTTAGGTACTCATAAATCATGACTCCTCATAAACATCAAGAGAATATAGAATAAAAAACATGACTCTGAGAAGTACTCCTTTTACTAACACTTGACAAAACATGAGTATGTGAATGAGTCATACCTTTCCATACAAAAAATTGGGTCAAATGGGTCTTAGCACTGACTTTATGCATTCTTGAACTGAGTTGACACCTTTTTAGTCCTATGACACTTTATGTAGACTTTTCATACACTTTTCCACTTTTGTAGAGGCCTACACATATCCCTAACAAGCACCATTTCACTTGCTCCTTTATTATGAATCAATCCAACTATGCATAGAATTCAATACCCTTTTTATGACCTTCCACCTTGGAAGATGATCTTGTAGCCATCCAACATAGATACATTCTTGATTAGATGCACAAACCACCTGATGAACCTTGTTAGACCTTCATGACTTTGTCTTTCCCATGTAGTCTTCTTGTATTTTTTTAATGTTCCTCTTCATCAGCGCATCAATATTGAAGTAAACAATCTTTTTAACTAGAAAAATCCCATCAACACCTTTGAGAGCTCACTCCAAAAGAGTCACTCCCATTCAACAAGATACATATCACAGATTAGACTTCTTGATATTTATACTTTCACCTCACCAACTGTCATAAGTATCTAGGAATGTATACATATTTATATCCCCAAACCACTTAAATTATGTAGCCAATATATTCAAGATGAAATGTTCACGTTTTTAGGTCAAGATCCCATCATTAGTGCCTCTAAAACCAATTTTCCATTAGTACCACTCACAATCACTGTGAAAACATAGTCTAGGGTAGAGAACCTTCAAAAACTTACCAAGTTTATCTTTCATGACCTCAATAATGGCTCTATATATTGAATGTGATCTTCCAAGCTATCTAAACTCTTCTTTCAATGCCTAAGGTGCATGGTCACCCAAAAACATACCTGTAACCTTCCTTCTTTTATCTAGTTCACACATGATTTAGAAATACCTATTGACTCAGAGAATTGACACTGTAGAATACCACAAACCACAGACATATGTTGACTGTGTTATAACTTACATACCAAACTTAAAGTCTCTTTTACATGACTATGATACTTGTAAATAATCACAACTACTTAGATCAGCAACTTCATCATGTTTTAACTAACATGAGCTATCAGTGACCACAAGATGAGTTAATAACTTCTCACACAAGAACACTCTTATAGAACACACTTAGTAGCTCAATATTACATACCTTAACATAATCATACCTATTTGTGGCTCAAATATAGTCCTAAAATTTGTATTTGAAGACCTTGTCGCTATTTAGGTTTGTGTGATCCTTCTTCACGTTGTGTTGATATTTTGAGCTTGAATGAAAAATACTTGTCTTCTTGAAGGAATTTGATAGACTTGAATGCAAAATGACATTGTTTTCCATAGACTAGAGCATCTCATGAATTCATTTATGCATTGATTTATGTATCCATTCAAGAAAATTAGGGATTAAATGAGCCAAACAAGATTAGAATAGTATTTATGACTTATGATATATTTGAAAAAATTCTTTTATCAACCCCTTCTTCAAAATGAGTATGTCTCCTAGAATCATAAAGAAGACATTATTTTCTTGATGGAATTTCTCATAATAGTAAGATGTCATCAAAACCATATAATGACCCCATCTTCCCTTTCCTTGTCTTCAAAATATTTTTGACCTTCTTAGTTGCATTTCTAGGAGTGATAACCTCATTACTTTAGCTCATCATCTATTTGAGTTCCTGATAAACATACATGATGCAATTCATACACCTACTCTATCACTGCTTGAGGAATAAATTCCTCATCCTTGGCACTAGAGTTGTTTTCCTATGTCTTTCCTTTGTCATCCTTTGTTGATACAGTATTAGCTTGTTATGCCTCTTCCATATATTCCCATGTCACCTTCTTTTCAGTCTTTGCTTTCTCAACTTCTAAATTTTCTTCCTTGATTCTATATACCCATTTCATTTCCTTCTTTTTAGGATTTTCTTGAGGCTTGGGTTGTCTATAGTTATAGAAATGATTTAAGAAATGTCTGACTTCATGACATGTATAGTACACAACCTGATTTATCCTTTTTCCTGAGTAATGACTGTCATTGCTAAATTGACTTAGAGGTTATTCTAAGAAATTCATGGCAATATGACCTTTATTTCTACAATTGAAACACATTATGTTCCTTTCATATTCAGTAGAAAAATATCTCCATGGGTGCTCTTTGTCATAGTTTTTCATGAACTCCCTAGTTTTATGCCCAAAAGCATAACGTGAGAAGTAATATCCATTAAATTTTCTCTCATACTTGAATGCATTTGGTTGTCTGAAAGACTTGGAGCTTCCTGTATTGGTCTCTTTGTTTTGCTTCTTGTTTTTTTGCTTTCTTGAATCAGCCTTTTAATCTTCCTTGTTCTTTGAAAACCTTTGAAAACACTCATTTCTTGATTCAGTCTTCAAATCCCTTTTCCTTGCTTATGTCATTTATTCTCTGAGAGAATTCATATATTCTCTTAGTTTTTCACACTCTTCATTCTTTTCTTGGATGGATACTTGACATAATTCATGCTTTATGTCATCAGAGTGTATTTTTTTCTTTACAAGTCATCAAGTTTGTTAGTTACCTGTTCCAGTTCACTCTTCAGTGTCCTTAAATTTTTTTAAAGTTCTAGGCAGTCATTTTCCATTTTTTAGAGATATTGAAACACTTTCTACAAATGAATCCATTTCATTTATTTCTTGAATATGGTGAGCTTCCATGTTGTTTAATTCATTCTTTAGACCTTATATCAGAGATTCAACAATCTCATTTTTTCTCTTCAAGATTTATTTAGCTAAAGAACCCATGCTTGTGTCATTATGATCATATCCAAGTTGTTAAGTGTAACTCTGGAGGACCATAATTTGATATCAATTGTTCGATATCACAAGAAATGAGAGGGGGGGTGAATAAGTGTTCATCAATTTTTCTATCTTTAAAACAAACTACAGAATTCAAACCATGAACTATTTAAGATTTAATAAAGAGAACAAACACTCATGACACAAAATTTATAGTGGGAAACCCTTAGAGGGAGAAAACCCACTTGAAATCAAGGCATTTTATTAAGAACACCCATTATTAACATACACTAATTTCAAACTTGGTTGAGCACCCACAAAACTAGAGAAGCACCTACTTCACAATCCTTCTAAAACCCATTGGAAGATTTCCAAGCACCAACTAGGCTGATTTAGCAAGCTCCAACTTGCAGGGAGCACCTAGTCCTATCACCCAAGCACCTACTTAGGAAAATAAATTACAAATCTTACAATTTGATCATATAGATTCTTGTTGATTTATCAATAGATCATGACCACTTTTCCATCACAATTTATTCTTCAATTCACCATTCACCTAGTTTTATGATTTCTAAATCTTTTTAAAGTCAAGAACATAGATGTTTATTCCTAACACATTCCTATGTAGTCTTTGCAATAGCTCACATCATATTTTTAAGATTTCTATACTTTATCCTCTAAGATTATTCTTTCATTTCCTTGTACGCTACTTCTTAACTTCATTCTTTTGACTAGTGTCACTTTTCTTCATGCACTAACTTCCCTCATATCTCTCTCACATCATATTCTCAACATTTCAGTCTCTATCTTATACTCCATTACCTTTCATATCTTTCCAACTCATCTCTTGTAGCTCGAGCTCATTGGACCAACATTTGAGTTTCCTTACTTTTGGCAAGTTACATATTTTCATACTCTTACCTTGACTTTCATTTTCTAACCCCCTGACCCTTCATGTCTTCCATTTTCTAGTGTAAGTGTTTTATTTTGGACAAGACAAAAACTTGTCTTTTTACCTTCCATAAAGTTTTAACTTCTTTCTCTAACATTCAATCACATTCATAAAATTTTACTCTTAAAATTCTCTTGAGAACTCAATACAAAGGAGGTTGTACTATGACCTTACATTTTCTCCACCATTCCAATAGTCAAGACACACTACCCAAAATCATGACTTTGCACAATACATTTGACACTAAATGTTTTGTAATTTCCTTGATGCAATGGAATCACATTGACCACTCTTCATGTTTTTAGATCATAAAATCAGGTCTATTCATGCCTTCAAGATAATGAAATTACCTCACCTTGTCCATTAAATCATTTCTTAGCTTATGAAGCTTCTACAAGATCAACAAGACTATCTTCCATAATGAACAACTCACATGTTCATCATTGAAACCAAATTTTTGATTTCAAGGAAATATAGTGGCATATTCAGACTAATGTGATAATTTACAAGAACTGGAAGGGTTTTTGGAAGTCTCTAGATCAAGAGTGTACATGATATTTTAATCAAAAAAATCAAAACAAGCCCTCCACCCTATCACATGAACTTCTAGGAAGATTGTCAAACAATTCTTCTTCAATACTTACTAAAATATCTTCAAAAAATTTGCACTATGCTTGTAACTCTCCCAAAGAGATAATATTCAAGATTTTGTGGATGTTTATTGGTTAGAACTCTCAATTTTTTTGATTTAGTCTTCTAAACCCTAACCATAGGGTTTCTATGTTTTAGACATCTCAAGAGCTTACAGTTCAATTTTTCTTGATGATCTTCCATGAACATGTGATTTATACCAGCATTTGTTAATCAAATAGATACTTCCAACACTTCTTAATATTCCTTTAGTCTTCTCAATAGACTCCCAATACCCTGTTTTACACTTATAGTGCATGATTGTTGACAATGTGACAATTCATCAACTAAGAGTTTTCATTTGTAGTCACAGAGTTTTATAATTTCTACAAACATCATGAGTGAATTCAATAAGCTTAACCACGATTCATTTATCTTGAAGAAATAATTGAGACCACACTCCTTCATAGGTCTTTCACACAAATAACCTTCAAGCACTCCATATTTGATTTCTTAATCTTTCAAACAAGAAACCACAAGATAGATTTAAGGAAAAGTGTTTAAGACTTCAAAGACTCATTTAAAATTCATACAAATAGCTCCAAAAAGTATAATTATACATTTAGAAAGATATTGTAACTATTTCTCACTTCAATTATACCTGATTATCCTTCAAGTACCTTGAGACCTACTAAGATCTGTAGAACAAAGTATTGTTTGTACTGTTCCTACTCATTTGAGTAGCACAAGAAACTCTAATATGGTTTAGAGGGATTATTACATGACCTTGAGATGTTTTAATATCTTGCAGAAGTCAAATTAGATCAAAACAACTCAAATTGAGCTTACCGTTGTAAGGAGTCTAGGAGAGAGAAAACTAGTGCTCAAAAAATGCTCATAAATTTTCAAATACTTGCCCATTTTACCTGAAATTTTTTGCAAAATATCAAGCTTGGAAAGATATAAAAAAATTCCTTCTTGATTTATTTTAAGAACGCGCTATAATTTTTATTAGGACCTAAGGAGCCAGACAACTCAGTTTTCATTCTTTAAGAGAACAATTTTAGAAAAATTTGTATATCTTCCACACACCTTTGCAAAAATTTATGAAATTTGGCATGAAAAATCAAACCTCACCCATATACATGTTACATGAGTTTAGTTTCCATAACTATGCATTTAATATTCCAACTCTTCTCACTTACCTCAACATTCATTGTCTGTTCTCAAAGACTATTTTGGGTAACTTTTTAATTTTTCCTTCAGGACCTAAACCAACCCTTATTTTTTCTCAAAAATTATCTATAAAAATTAATGGTTTTCTTAAAAGTTCACATGCTCTTTTCATGACCTGTACCAAATTTTCATACCTCATCAGGCTCAAGAAATAGGCCTAAATGGGCTAATTTGAAATGAGACTTTCATCAACTGACCTGATATTCACTATAGAAGCTTGTTATCATGCTTACACCATCATACCTCACATGTAGAACATGTGAACAAGACATATGAGTCATGTCCATGCTTCCACCGAACTCCTGTCTTACCAACTAAGCCTTATAGCACTGATACCATCCTGAGCTCTCTCTGTGAGATTCAAACATCTTCAGAAGGGACTACCAATCAGCCTTCATGTCCCTTACAAGGTCTCACTTCACCTTTTATTTATTTTCCATCAATTCCACTTGACATCAATGACAACACTAATGAATAGGGTTCAACACCATCACCCCTTTAAGCTCTCTAGTGACTCATATGATCTCGACGACTCACTTTAAGCTCCTTTGACCAATTTGATTTTCTCCTCCACCAACTCCTACATGCTTGCCACTTGTCAAGATGTGGCTTATGTTAATTTTTGTGCACCTATAGTCCTAAAAAAGGGAAAATGAGGGAATAAAATGTGCCCCACCCCCTCTCTTCATTTTCAAAATCTATAAAGGTGGGAGCTAGTCATTTTCACACTCAAACCCCCACATTCTTCTCATGCTGCTGAAAATCTGCCAAATTTTTTCTAAAATATTACATCATCCATTTTCATCCTCCATTATTTTGATCCATGCTCTCATGATATGAAAAAATAAAAACATGAAGAAATCCAGATTTTTGAAGAACGAAAAACAAGATCTTTTGCTAGAAAAGCTTTGAAACTCGTGAAAGTGATTTGTTCATATCTCACAAACCAGGGAACGAATAAACATTTTAGTTTTTGAAATATTTAATTTTTCAAAGTTCCTTGAGGATTCAAGAAGAAATTTTTACTCTCACACTCCATATTTTTTGCAACAAAGAAACCATAGTTTTCCATGGTGAAAACTTTGAAAATTAAAATCTCCATTTCTAGACATCGGGTAGACTTGAAATTTTAGAGGTGCACTGAAGAGAAAAAACCCATATCAGAAAAAAAAATCATTGAAAACTAAGGCCTATAACCCTAATTTATAAAAATAATAATCCTCCTACATGGGCAATATCTATTTTTAGTGAGCTTATACATAAAACAATTTTGACAGAAACAGTATGCACAAAGGTGATCTAAAAGGAAAATTTTAGTGGTTAGAGTCAAGAATTGTGGAAAATTCCCACTTAATAAAAATAGTAACCCCCTTTTCCATGTACACTAAGGTGTCCCAGGGAGCCAGGAAATTCAATTTCATAGGATTGTCATGGTTTTCTCTTTTGAGTGGTTGTTCCAGTTTCTCATTCATTTGTGTAATCTAAAGGTGAAAGGAATGGTGTCACTTCATGGTTTGAGGTGATTGTTTCATATTGAGGAATGGGAATCCTTCATTACTCAAATGCACTTTATCATATATTTAATTAGTGTAGTAATGTGGCCAAGTTATAAAGGTCATCAGTGTCTATTTTCTAGCTTCAACCTCTTCAGAAGGGATCATCATGAGTGACACTCATGGTCACCAAAGGAATCATTCAACAATTTTTCTACACACTTAGTTTGGGGTGTCCATGTGTCATCCAAAGGATATTTCTCATGGTTTAATTCATTCGAGAATCCATATTTTAGTATATTGGAGTGTTTCATCAGATCATCTAGCAAGGATTAGTGAACTTCATCAGAGGCAACTTCCTCATCAACAATCTTCCTTAGTTATCTCTCCCCAATCCCACTCTCTTCTATTACCCATACTTTATCTCTACTCCATGTTCTAATTATTTTTTGGGGTTTCACTTTTCATAATGCCTTTATTTAATTAAAAATGAATTTATGTTTATAATGTAATAAGTCGCCCTTATTTTATAAAAGGGGAATTAATCTTTTCCTAAGAATTTAAAAAAGTCATAAGTTGTGAAAAGGCATATGAAAGGTCATGTAGGGGGTAGGAGAAGAGATTTATCAAATACTATAAATTGCTAAGGCATCCCCTTTCCAAAGGGTTGTCAATTTTATGAGTTTATGAGAGAGTATTACTTGTGAATAACTAAAGAGATTAAATTTCTTCTACTTCTCATCTCTACATTCTTCCCACTCTTGCCATTTAAAATTTTTCTCAAGCATCAATAAAAGAAGGAGTTTCTATCATTTTTTTACTGAGGGATTTATTGATACGTTGTGTTCATAAATCTTAACTGGTCTTGTTTCCATTTTCTTAATTGTTTCTTCTAAATTTACGTTTTTTGGATTTTTTCTGATTAATGGTTGTAGGAATCTAATTTCCTACCTAAAACATTAATCCCTCTCCCTTTTTCTCACTCCCTTTCCTGATCTCTAAGCAAAGTCTCTCTATAACAAGTGATTTTCTATCGTTTTCCATAGGAGTGCACCCTGTTGGATCCCCAGTCGTAAGGCCACCACAAAAACAACATTTCACACGTGTATGTAAACACAGAGCTTCACCATTTCAAGTAGAGGGACTTAGATTCCAGAAGCATTGGAAAGAATTCCACCAATTTTTCCACCTGACAAATTTTCTCTCCAAAAATTTTTGGTGCCTACAGTGGGGCATACTTGGATGCATCTCCACCCAAAATATCATCTCAAGAAAAGACAAAAAATTCAAATATTCCCAAAATACGAAAAAAATATAAAATTTGAAAAAACAAAAAAAAAAGAGAGATTGAAATCCATTTTTAAAAGACACATTGTTGATTCCTGCAAGTGACCTTTCACCTTCCACAATGTCCTTTCATATTCATATTATAGGATTTTTCTCAAAAAATGGCTGAAAGGAGATATACCAGGTTGAATAGATTAAGAGGAGATTTTTGATCCTAAATTTGAGGATTTTTAAAATCAACAAGAAAGAGTTAGAGATAACCCCTACTATTTTCTCTCAACTCTCATCTCCATCTGAATCTTCGAAGTGGCACCCCAAGTAATCCCATTCAAAATCCTGTTGATACTGCCCCTATATATTATTCCATCTTTCAACCACCATTGAACATTAAGTTCCCGGGTGAAGAAGAAAAGGAACCAAAAGAAGAATTAGGAAGAATAATTTTCCAAATCAAGAACACAATCTGAAGTTGAAATAAAATCAACAATGGAAGATGAAGAAGAAATACCCCAACCCATTATTCCATGGGGAAGGAATACATGTCCTCTTTATCTTACATATTTCCTCTTCACAATCTACCAACATATTCCCGCAAGAACTTTCCCAAGTTCAAAGGTGATGTCATGTAACTCCCTGAAGAGCACATATCAGCCTTCATCACATCATGTGGAATCCTTGGAGTTGAACATGAATATTTCACTATAAGATTGTTCATGGAATATCTCCAAGAAAAAAATAGAATGGTTCTACTTCTTGAGATCAGGGATGATATCAAATCTAGGTTGAAGAAAGATTCCAATTTTCCTGCAAGATCTCATTCAATTGGTACAAATGAAGAAAGAGGAAAAGGAGACTATGAGAGACTTCATGGGCCATTTCAACCAGGTTACTCCAAGAGAATACCAGAAGAGGATTCACCATGATGACAATAAGGTGAGAAATATTATTCATTAATGATCAATCACCAGAGGTAGGATTATTCCTACGAAGGGTCCAACTAAGGAATCTAATAGAAGAACAAAGGAATGACCATTGAAGTTGAAGATGATCATCATCCTATCTAGGAAGATCAAGAACCCTTTAAAGGGTAAGGCTCAGCATCTTAGAGATGAGAGAACTGGTCCATTACTGATAGAAATTTGAAAACAAAATGGTATCATTGAAGAGGGAAATTTTCCAATGAGGATCCCATCAAAGTCCAGGAAGAAATCCTAGATTATAGGAGCACCTCAAGGGGTTTCCTTAGAGGCCCCACCCATCAATGCAAGTTTTAGAACTCAAGAATGTGAAGATGATCTTGAACAAGAAAGTGAAAGCAGTGATTTCCTAGAGGTTGAAGAAGTGGAGAACAATGCAGAAATAAGATTTTGTGAGTACTCCAGAGGTGATGAAGATGATAAAAAATATGCACCCTAGTTCTCTTATGTGATATGTTCACCCGCTCTCAGTCCCAAAAGGGATATTCTCCCTCCACTACTACTATAAATAAAAAGAGCAAATATCCTCTTGTGGTGAGTCTACCAAACAAAATCAGTCAAGGATCTCCACTTCCACCTTTCATGGAGTCTACGTATTGGAGAAAATTGTTCCTGTGACAAGTGATAAGTCACCCATTATCCCAAGTAAGTCTCTTAATGTTTCTTCTAAATCTAAATCTATTCCTATGAAATATAGTACTTCAAAATTTCCTAGTTTACCTTTCAAAATACCCTCTATCCCACAATCATCTACCCCTGCCTCCAAGCCTATCCCAACTCCAAAAGAAGTGGCTTCATGTCCCCTATCCACATATACTCCTTTTTGACATCATTGGACATGCAAACAGAACCAAAGTGTACATTTTTACCAAAACTGAATATCTGTGGACTCATCTTGAGCAATTTGAGAGACTTTTTTGGTATATCAACAACAAGTAGTTCAAATCATGATAATGTGACCTCGAGCACTAAAGGAATACTACCAAATCCACCTACACCTCCATCACTAGAACATTATTTCTTTGAATTGCATCTAAGAATCAATAAGGTCGATCCTTTCTATGTCTCCCTTCTCGTTAGAGAATACATATTGAACAATTACATAATAGATTCAAGTGCCTCTGATAATATAATTCCCATGAAGGTTGCCAAGGCTCTCGAACTCACCATGACTTGGCATCATGTGGCTCTTGTTACTCCATGGAGTCAAAATAAGTCCCAGCTTATAGGGAAGGCCAAAGATGCACAGGTGGCCCTCGTAAAATTTCTAAACAAGAAGGTTTCAATGATGATCTTGGTAGCATAAATCTTGGATTTATTTGGAATGCCACTAAGTAGAAGCTTTGTAGAACAATTTGGGGGGGGGGGGGGGAATCCAAATGAGATTGGTCTTCTACAACCATTCCGATTAAATGAGATATATGGAAAATTTTCTTCCAGAGAATAATATGAGGTACACAGTACAAAAGGTAGGAAATCCAGGAGCCAACATTTTATACCAAAATAATAGGAGGATGAATCATTTTATGACAACTGAAGAGGAAGACAAGATCCCAATCTTGATAGGACCAAAAATTCCATTCCTAGGGGAATATTGATCTAGAGGAATCATTGAGGAACTTTGAGCTGCAAGATGGTATTCCTAAATTTCTAGATGATGCGAGGCATGAAGAAGAGGAAATGGTTCTTGGTGAATCTCAAATGGAGAAATCAGCTTGTATGCTTACCTAGGAGGAGGAGATATTCTCATTCCCATTTGGGGATGAAGATGCTCTCTATCATGTCATCCATGAAGAAACAAATCCAACTTGTGATAATCCCTCAAAAGTTTTGAAAGAACAATATGTACAAGATATCCTAAGAGTTGTTAAAGAAATAGAAGACCCTGATCTTAGTATTAAACTCCTAATGCAAGCTATGGACCTATAAGACAAGTGTGAATTTAATCTAGGATGCTCAACTGATTTATAGATTAGTAATGATAGAGTGAAGCAAGGTGAAGAACTTGATGTCCCTCATGAGCCAATGGGTGATGAATGTAATGATGAAGTTAAAGTTTTCTCCTTTCTATTTAAATAGGGATGTTCTCTATGGGATGGAAAAGCTGAAGCACATGATTAAGAGGCCATCAATTTTAAAGCTCCCCTCCACAAGGAAGTAGTAGAATGTCATGATTTTCAAGATAATAAAGAAACTCCTCTCGATGGCTACCTTGAATTTCCAAATGAATATTTTTTGAATGAATACAAATATGATCTTCTATAAATACATAACACGAATTTTGTATAAGAGATCTTGGAAGCAACATAAGACAATGAAGATCCCGAGATAAGTCTCAACCGCTTGGCTCAAGCCATGACCATATAAGTTAGGTATGAGGTTGCGCCTGACTCTTCACTCAAACTCCAAATACCTCATAATGATATGGGTCAAAGAGATGAATTCCAATATACTTGCATGAAATATTTCCATGAGCGTGAATACAGGAAATAAGAAAACTCATAATATTCAAACAATTTGAATAAAAACCAGACTTGGGGAAGCGATAAGATAATCGATGTAGAATCAACAATGTAGGCAAGAACATAAGGTAGCTAATACTCTGAAACTTATTTTAAAGAGAATAAAGGTAAAAAAATATCTAAGTGAAGGTTTGAGAATAAAGGATCTCATGTAGGCTCACTCCTACAAAGTAAACAGACAGTCATGAAAGCATATGGCTTTCATAAGAAGTTGAGGGGAGGAGACTAATTCCTAGAACTAGTTAATGGCTTCACGGATCACCATCACTCAGTGTTGCTAACTCAGGGGTAACCTCTAAGAAGAGAAGGACACTTCAGTGATAGTGGTTTTTCCCCCACATTGTACCATAGGTGATTTTGGTTTGTGTTTCCCTTTCCCGTTGTGTGTGTTTTTTCCTTTCCATGTTTTTTGTGTGTGTACTCCTTGTTATTTATTACAAATGACTCTATGAATTAGGCATTGGTCAACATCCTAGAAAATCAAGATTATGGGATTTTTCATGTCATGTCCTCTTTGTGCTAATTCCATAACATGTTCTTAAGCTATAGCCATTTTTATCATTTGTTTTTGCATGGGAAAAATTCACTAAAAAAAGACAACCATACCCTAGTGTCAAAATTTTCCCTATGATACCTTTCCAAGGCACCCCCAGGTCAATCTATTCTAAGTACCTACCCTATCCTATCATTTAAATGGTCCATTTATGTGTTTTATCCACCCCCCTAGGATATTTATGAAATATAATATCATTTAATTTCTTTTAAAGCAACGTCTCTCAAAGTGGAGTTTCAAGAAATCTTAGGAAGGGCTATCATCAGCCTTCCTAAGACTAGTGCACCAAACCATGGAGTGGATCAAAGGTTAAAATTCTTTATAAAGGGGTATTCAATGGTCAATAACATCAAAGAACATGTTTTGGAAGATTCTGGGAAGTTTCATAGGTTTTGGATTCATTTCACCGAAAGTAGGTTTTTGAGGCCAAAGGAGCTTGCACTGTAGAAGAGTACTTGATCTTCAAGAGGTGATTACAAGAGCTGTGGAATGAGTTTTGAGTCAAAAAAATATCATTGTAAATAATTTTCAACCCTCTACATGTTAGAAAAAACATATCAACTTCAAACCCCATGTATTTTTCCATGTAAATCATTATTTCCATGCACAACAAGAAATCCCAAGAAAAAAGGAGGTTTTGGAAGGTTTTTAAAGCATAATAAATCCATGTGACCCCTCCCATTCTTCTCTAAAGGTAATTTCAATGAAAAATCATATAAATAAGCATCCAAAAATTCATCTAGGAGCTCAAGATATGGTCTTTCTAAGTCTCCCTCCAAGGTTTGTTATTCGATACTTAGTGAAATTTTCCAAGGGACACGTGGCAACCTAAGGATGCGGCACATGCTTTTGCACCCATTTCACCACACCAAATGGAAAATAGGTGTAAATAATTTTTCCCTCCCCCATTTAAGCTCTTCAGTCACTCATATGACCCCGATGACTCACTTTAAGCTCCTTTGACCAAGTTGGCTTGTTCCTCAACCAACTCCTGCATGCTTGCCACTTGTCAAGTTGGGGCTTAGGAAAAATTTTATGCACATATTATCCTAAAATAGAGGGAAAATTAAGGAAATTTTTTTTCCTCACTCCTCTCTTCATTTTCAAAAGCTACAAAGGCAAGAGTTAGTCATTTTCACACTCAAACCCCCAAATTCTCCCCGTGCTACCGAAACTCTGTTGATTTTTTTCTAAAATATTACATCCTCCATTTTGATCCTCCATTGTTTTCATACATACTCCCATGATATGAGAAAACAAAAAATAGGAAGAAATCAGGATTTTTGAAGAAATAAAATGAGATCTTTTGTCAGAATAACTTCAAAAATTGTAAAGAAGAGTTGTTCATATCTCACAAACCAGTGAACGAATCAATGTGCCATTTTTTGCAATATTTAAGTTTTCCAGGAACCTTGAGGATCCAATAATAAATTTTTGCATGCAAACTCCATATTTTTCATAGTAAATAAACCCTAGTTTCCCGCAGGTAAAAACTTTGAAAATTAAAATCTCCATTTCTAGGCACTAGGTAGACTTGAAATTTCATAGGTGCACTGAAGAGAAAAAAACCATATAAGAAGAGTTTTTTTCATTGAAAAACCGAGGTCTAGAACCCTACTTTCTAAAAATATTAAGCCTACTACATGAGCACTTGTTATTTTTAGTGAGCCTATACAGAAAGCAATTTTGACAGAAACAATGTGCACAGAGGTGATCTAGAAGGAAAATCTATGTGGTCAGAGCTGAGAAGGGTGGAAAATTTCCACTTACTAAAAAAAATAACTTCCATTTTCCAAGTACACTTAGGTGTCCTAGGGAGACAAGAAATTCAAGTTCACAGGATTGTCATGGTTTTCTCTTGCCTGATTGATTATTCCAGTTTCCCATTCATTTGTGTAATCCGAAGGTCAAAGGAATGGTGCAAATTCATGGTTTGGGGTGATTGTTTCATATTGCAAAACAATAATTATTTAGTACTCAAATAGACTTCATCAAACTTTCAATCAATGCAGCAGTGTGACCATGTTTTAAAGGTCATCAGTGTATGTTTTCCAGCTTCAACCTCTTTAGAAAGGGTCTTCATGAGTGACACTCATGGTCACCAAATGAATCATTCAACAGTGTTTCTAAACACTCATTTCATGGTGTCTGTATGACATCCACAGGAGTTTTTTCATGGTGTAAGGAATTTTAGGATTCATATTTCACTACATTGAAGCATTTCATCAGATCATCTAGCAAGGATCAGTGAGCTTCATCATAGGTAGCTTCTTCAATGGAAATCTTCCTTATTCATCTCTCCCCTTTCCCTCTCTCTTCTCTTCCCCACACTCTCTTTCCTCCATGTTTTAATTCTTTTTTGGGTTTCACTTTTTCATAATGCCTTTATTTAATTAAAAATGATTTTATGTTTATAATGTAATAAGTCATCCTTATTTTATAAAAGTGAACTTAATATTTTCTGTAGAATGTAAAAAGTCATAAGTTGTGTAAAGGCATATGAAAGGTCATGTGGGGGTAGGTGAAGAGATTTCTAAAATCCTATAAATTTTAAAGGCATCCCCTTTCCAATGGGTTGTCAATTTTGTGAGTTCATGAGAGAGTTTTCCTGATGAAGAAGTGAAGACATAACATGTCTTCTACTTCTCATTTCTACATTCTTCCCACTTTTCCATGTACAATTTTTATCAAGCATCTATAAAAATAAGGAGTTTCTAACCTTTTTCGACTAGGGGATTGATTGATACTTTGTGCTCATAAATATTAACTGGTCTCGTTTCTGTTTTCTTTATTATTTCTTCTAAATTTACGTGTGTTGGAATTTTTTGATTAATGGTTGTAGGACTTTAATTTTCTACATACAACATTATCCCTCTCCCGTTTTCTCACTCCCTTTCAATCTCTCTAAGAAAAGTCTCCTCTAGCAAGTAATTGTTAGAATTTTCCGCAGGGTCAATGCACTACCCCTATTGGATCCTCGGTTGCAAGACTGCCACAACTACATTTCACACACAAATGTAAACACAGAGTTGCACCGTTCAAGTAGAGGAACATATATTCCCAGAGTATTGGCAAGAAGTCCACCAATTTGTCCACCTGACAAATTTTCTCACCAACAAGTAAATAGAAGATGTGTACATTGTGATCCTGTAGAGAAGATTGTAGCCGATAGCATGCTGAGTGAATAAGTGAAGCATGAAGTGATCGTAATGTGAAGCATGGAGACTAGGAAATGGAAGTGGACCCTAGGGGTGAAGAGTATGTGTATTAGTGTGTTGTTAGAGATTTTTATTTTTGATGTTAGACGCTTCTTGTTGTGTATTAAGGACAAACCTGTAAAAGAAGAGAAAGAAAGTAGTCAAAGTTTCATATATGAAAAACCAAAGTAACATGTGTATAAGTAAGTAAAAGTGTAAAAGTATGTAAAATGAAAGCATGCACCTAATATGTAAGAGAGTATGAAATAGAAAATTGTCATGTTTTCTTGGAGTTGTTGATTTTGAATTCTGATGTCGAGGTTTTTTGGGTGATCTCATGCTGAGAGCAATTTTTTGGGTGATCTCACTCTGAGAGTATTTTTTGGAGGGATCTTATGCCAAGAGTGAGTTTTTTGGGTGATCTCATGCAAGAGAAGAGTGTTGGGGGGATAGGTATTGATTTTCTCTCCTTTCATGAAAATTTTCAAATAAGCACCACTACAGATGGTACATCCCTAATTTGTTCTTTTTTTTCATTTTATTTTGATTGTTTGAATTGTCCCGATTGTAGATAAAATATAACTGATAGATTGAATTTTGTAAATGGAGGCAAGTAGCTATCACTGGAGAAATTGATCTGATTTTTTTTGTAAAATGTACTAGAGTGATAAAATGATTGTATTTTCCCCAGGACACAAGTGACCTGGGGGACACAAGTACCCACCGCTATTTTCTAGGTTTGGGCGCTAGTGTTTACAATGTGTTTTGGGCCCAATTCTGATGATGAGCCAATATGTAACTATGTGTGTGTGTCAATTTTTTACTGTGTTATGTTGTTTTAAAGATTTGGCCTATTGTAGGGGTTATTTTTTCACCCAATAGATGACCCCCTCATTTGGGTTGCATGTGAATACTATACGAGCATGTGGTCTAAAAGAGAGGACCCAAAGTTGATATACATATCTGAATGTGGATACATGTAGGGAATATGAGATGTGTATGTTAGAAACCAAGACACATGTAAACAAGAGAGGCTAATGATAAGTGTTATTATAAGAAAAGATAACATGAAATAGAAGATGATGTAATAAACAACTGAGAAGATAATATAGACTATGAAAAGTGGGTTTCATACATGGGACATTTCTCACACTGTCACAAGACAATCAGGGTCGAAGCAGCCAAAAGCATACAATGATCAAATAATACATATAACATAACCCACAAAAAATAACAAACAAAATGAAATATGAAGTGATAGATAGCCATGGTTATATTGATCCTGTAAGACAAATTCTACACATGAAGCACCCATTAGTATGTTAGAAAGATAGATAGTATGTCAAAGCATGTAGAAATCAATGAAAAGTATAATGATAGTGAATAGAAAGAGTAAGTACTGAAGTGATAAAACATGTGATGTGTAAATTATGATAATAGAAAAAGTAGATGCCCTCGGGAGCCTTAGTGGTACTGGTAAAGAGTTGTGTCAAGTATATGTTGTCACCAAATCACTGCACCCTCCGAATGGCCAAGATGTGAATAGGACATTCGGTGTGATTGGGACACATGGGATCACATCTCAAGCTGTGGGACTTGGACTCGAGGTGAACCTCCGGAGAAGGCCGGCTTCCTCTTCCTAACCTAAGTGTTGTACTACTCCTAGTGTAACAAAAATGACTATCTAGTCCTATGCTAACATTTTCATGCGGTTTTAGGGAAAGAGATTTACAGAAATGAAACTATACTAGGGATGGTGATGCACCAAATAAAGGGTGTTTCCAGACTCAGGAAGGGTTAATTTGAAGAGGGTGTGTGCACCATGGGTGAACTTCACCTACTACAACTTAGAGAGGGTACAGGATACCACAAACTAAGAGACATGTGTTCCATTTGTTAAACTTTATCAGACCGAGAAATATAACAGTTTCCCAATGAAGAAGGATGAACTCAAGAAGGGTGAACAGACACCACAACTCAACTGCATGCAATACTCCACCACTTGATAAGCACAGAACTCCAAGAACCTGCAATAGAAACCTAAACTTGCACAGTGTACCTACAAGTACGAGAAAGGCACAAAGAAGCATAGAAGGATGAAAGGACTGAGATTAGTCACAAAACACACACTTTTATTGCTTCAATAACATGCACAATGCATCATACATTCAGAAGAGGCAATAGTTGCCATTACAGTCTTGAAGAGGAGGCTTGAAAGTTCTCTCAACACACAAGAACAACTTACAGAAGAGAGAGGATTCTTGAAAAGTATACACTCGCCTGAGATATATAACTGTCCAACTTGTCTGAACTGTTGGAACCTCTTGAAATGAGCTTCCAACTTACATTTATAGAAGAATATGTGAGAAATAAGAGGAAATGGTCATAATTACATTCCTAAAATGAAGTCCCATGATGTATTTATTACATTTAGTTGAACCACCTGAGAAGGTTCCATCATGGGTCATTAATTGCCTGATGACCTAGTCTTCTCAATTAATTAAAAGAATATTTAAATAATAATAATAATAAATATTATTAAAAAAATATTAATTTAATTAACATAATGTTGGGACCCCCCCCGTTGACCCGTTTGACTTGAAGAGGAGGGGGGTCCATGTGGATAGAGTCTGTACAAATCTCAACTACGTGAGTTTTGAATCCTCTAACTCGGTGTTGCAATCAATTTTGAACCCCACACTAACTCTTTCCTCGCTTTGGCAATCAGATCTTTTGCATTGAGTCCTTCGGTATTTTGGCAATGCACTCTGCAATATCAGCTCTAATCAACAATTATGCCACTATTGGGATCTTAGTATGGCATAGATAGCTGTGAGATACACAATATACTCATTTTTCCAGAAACTAAAAAGATCCTTTATGTTACGATTTTCAACACATAAAAGAAGCCCTTCAAAAAATACATTGAACCACTAGGGCAACCAAGAGGACCTTAGAAAAATGTATAGGTAATAACCATATGAATTCTTCCTTAGTCGTGGATCAAAGCTAATAGAAATAAGCTAGATAAAATTAGCTTGAAACTGCAGTATAATCGTCCATTGTAAAAAAAAAAATAGTTTCTCTGAACCTGGTAAAAGAATACTTTTTATTGTCTGATTGGACATACATAATGGAAGGGTATAAATATTGCTTCTTGCCCTCAAAGATTCTCAAAGAGACCATTTACAAGTAACAAGGATGTAGCATGCAAAACGGCCAACCAGGTATTTCAGAGTTGACCTTCACATTCAATTCATTTCTAGGAGAAAACATGCTGAGCAATATAAATCATTTCATTCTGCACCGTAATAAAATTTCATCTCTTAATTTAGGAAAATTTTATGAAGCCTTGAATGGCGTGACTCCAATCCATTGTACACGGCATTGAATATTTGTTTCCTGTAGCTGTTATTCTATCTGAGTTCAGAATAAGGATAAGCATGCATTCGATACTGAACAGATAACAACACAGTTGGACAACTTGCTTGCTAGAAGTGCTCAAAAGAAAGGCCTCTACTGTATTGCAACATGCCTACTACCTATGCGTGGGAGCTTGTCTCGCGACCACATCAAGTTCAGAATTGTACAGAGGACAAGGAGAAGGTCATGGCAGCTATTAAAGCCGATTCAAAGTCTAAACAGTTCAGTGGAATCCTAACAAGGATGGATCTGTATGAAAGGAGACACTTTCTTCTTATGATCTATGGAACCCAATCCACAGTCCATGCAACACGCATCCTTTCCATCTGGATGAGTTTTCAGCATTGCTTTCCCATCAAACTCTTCGCATATGAGCCACGACGGAGCCATTAACACATCACCTTTGTTGGGTGAGATACGAAGCCACTTTCTTTCCTCATAGTGGTGAACCGAGTGATTCTTCAAGCTAAATTTTGAAATGTTCTCCTTTTCCCACGCATTCGAACTGCAAGTGCTAATCCCCACTTCCCATGTTACTCAGTATCATTTGACAAATATCTACATAATGAGACGAGTGGCCTGTAGCCTCCGCTGAAATTCGTATCACGTCACGTTGTTTTCTCCATGACCCACTCCAATTCACAACTGTCTTATTAATCCTCCTGGAGACTCGCACAAAAGACTCGGATCCTGTTTACACGGCCCGTGTGGAAGTATCATGTTGGATAGCCATCGTAATATTTCCACGCTTGGCAGTTTGATCAGATTTCTCCCATTCACGGAAGTTTGATCATGGTTTACCAAACCAATATTTCCACTTGGCGGTGCTTACCCTAAGTTCCCCTATTCATACCTCAAAGCGGGATTAATAGCTTGGACTGCCATTGTCAAGTCTCTAACCTTGACATACTAGCTCCAAATCCCCGTATAACAGCTTGGACACATTAATCCACGGGCCCTGGCCTCAGCTTCACCGTGAAAACTTGGAAAGTTTGTTCCTTATCTCCAAAATTCCCACCAGCACGTGGGATCCCCATGATTTTTTCTCCTGCGGAGTTTTCCTTCATCAGATTTGAGGATAACATCAAACTCTCGGTGTAAACATTTCATTTGTAGCTTGTAAGGTGTGATAATTCCAATAGAAGCCTTTATGCCTGCCAACTTAGTGACTCGTTGAAGATGCTCATATAATTGCAAAGAAAACTATGCCTCATGAATATTTTGATATGAAACAGTTCCACCTCTATGAGATTCTCCTCTATGAGTTACATCGTAAAACCAGTAAGGTCTCGATAGAGAATCTTTGTAATAAATTTCCTCAGGTCTCCCGGTAACACTCTCACTATCACTTAATCGATTTTCATAAAAAATATCTTGAAGGAAAATCCCAAATTTGAGGATGCATTCGATGCTGAACAGATAAAAACATAGTTGGACAACCTACTTGTTGGAAGTGCTCAAAAGAAATCTTACTATACTGCAACATGCCTGCTGCCTGTGCACCGAATACTTGGCCGAGGAAGGTCTGAACACCATTATAATTCACATCTCTTTTTAAGATGTCGGTTTGACTCAATTTTACATTGGTATTCTATGGTGCTTATACTATCTTCCTGGGTCGAAAGAAGTCCTTCCATTATGTAATTACAAACCTGAGATTCAATGATGTTAAACCTCCCATAGCTACATAATTTCATATCATCTCAGTCAAACAAGATAATTCTCCCAAGTGGTTGGTCGAGCATTGTCTTAATGGATTAAACCTGGCATCATGTTGACTTTGACTCTCCCTGACTTGGCCTTCAGATATTTTTGCATCGATCTCCACTGAGATCCTTGTACAGTTCCTTTCATTTGTCAATTTTCAACGAGCTATATTTTACATTAACAAGACCATCATCGAGCTCTTACAACTGAGAGTCTCTACCGAGATGATTTCTGAGATGATTATTAATTTGACACCGGGTTCTTTATCAACTCAACCCTGAACTCTTCACTGAGTTGAGATCAACTGGGTGCCTTTCAATGCTAGGTGATTTCTTCATATGTAATTTAGGAATTATTTTTAGTTATTGCATCTCGTTAATAACCGAAGGTGGGTTCCTGGGACTATTATTTCATTTTGAATGTGATAGGACCCCGTTGTCCAATCTTGCCATGTGTGCAAAATTGGATAACAGTATCCTACATCATGTATGTATCTATAATATGTCTTGTATTCACCTCAAGATACCAAGTGAACACGCATGTGTATATAGAAAAAGATAATGACATACTAAGAATCTAACTAGCATAGTATACAAAGTGCAACATGTAAGTAGTATATCCTAACAAGAGTAAATGCAACCAAGATATGCGAGTGTCATTTGAAAGAGATGGTGTGATATGTAAGATGTGTAGATGGTAGGAGTGGAATTTCCCCTAACAGATGTGTATGAGTTAAGGTTTGTGTAGAAATTCCCCCTTAATAGTCAAGAATGAACAATAAAACAAGAGTGTGTTATCAAAAAATGAATGTGTTGTGTGAGAGTAGATGTTAGGAAATATCGTGAAGCACAAAGCATGAAATTTAGATGATGTGAGGTTCATTGATGAAGTGTACCCTCAATAGTAAAGTATGAACCCTAGCACTAGAATGAGTCATTGGGTAATGAAGTTAGAATGTGTGTACCAAAGGTGTGGGAGTGCTGAGAAAGATTAGACATGAAGCGCAGAGCGTGAATTGTAGTAGTGGGCACTAGATACATTTGATAGTGATGGAAGGAGGGAGAAAGTGTGATGCCCCCCCAAGTGTACCAGTAATGGAGATCTATGTGATGATATAAGAGATATATTACGATGGTGATGGAGTTTGGAATATGTCATAAGTATTAGATGGATCATTATAAGTACATTGGTGTATAATTTGAGCTTTTGGCAAGGGAATTAGTAACGTTGTAGAGTACTTTATAGGAGGAGGTGATGGGGTACATTTTTTTAAAGGTGGTTATTTAGTTGGAGTTGGTAATGTTGTAGAGGACTTGATAGGAGGAGGTGATAAGGTACATATTTTTACAGGTGGTTTCTCAATTAGAATTGGTAACGTTGTAGAGGAATTTATAGGAGGAGGTGACAAGGTATGTATTTTTAAAGGTGGTATGACATTGGGTTGGATAGGTAGCTCTTGACTAGCTAGAGAAGGAAGTTTAGTAATTATGACATGATGCTCATTAGACATGGAGGGAGAATATTTGGGAGCCTAGTGGATTTAGTAATTGCAGATGTATCAGAATGTTGTGCACTAAATGAAATAAAACCCTAATGCTCAATGTTCTTAATTCTTCCTTTTAAAGCATAGCAATCATTTTCATGATTTCCATTAAGTGAGTGATAATTTAAAAATGGGAGAGATTTGTATCTGGCAAGAAAATAAGGAGGGTAGTAATGATTAGGTGGCAATTTGATCAACTGGTGATTGATCAAGAAGAATATCATGTTTCTTAACATTTAGATCAAACTTGAGAGGTGCTGGCTTCTAATTCACTTATATGAGCACATATAGTAGGCAGAGGAGTAGGATGAGGTGTAGAAGAAAAACTAGCATAGGCATGAGAAGCATCCTTAAGATGTTGAATTACAACTTTGAGGGATGTAATAGTGGTTTCTATAGCTTTGAATTTATGTTAAAAAGCATGGTGTAAATATTGAATTGACTATAAGCCCAGTTGACTAGATGTGGTATCAGGATGTTAGAGAGATGATTGAAAATGGAACTTACTTATGAAGTTGGTGTATTGCAAGAGGGGTACATAATGTTTAAGTATTTTTAGAGAACACATTTGCAAGGTGGGTGAATTTTAAGCAATTGATGTAAGGTGACTGGAGTATTTTTAGGAGCCATGAAAAAATATTAGATAGAGTATGAAAAATAAGGATCCAAGTGTTTGATCATGGGTGAGGTTAACCAAATGATTTAATATAAATTGAATTAAATATTAATTTTAGAGTAAATATTGTAGTGTATGATATACAATTAATGAAATACAATAAATGGACAAGAAAAAAGCAAGCAATAATATAAAATCCTAAGAAAATGAAAGAGATAGATGACTAAGCTAATTTCTGAGTGATCAGGAAGAGTTACAGACTAAGGAAATACTAAAATAGAATAAGAGGAGTGTCTTCATGTCTCAGTGGAGGTTATGTAGCCCATAAATGTGTAGGATAGGATCACCCACAAGAGGAAGAGAGCACCTAGGCCCTAGTGTCCACCCAGATGGTTAGGTTCTTATCTTTGTTGTGTAAGAGGAGCTTTATTGTTGGTTTCCTATTATTACTATGATATCAATTCAATGTTACCTATTATACCTGTAACCTTTAAAAAAAATGTCTAGCTACACATACCCACAAACCACATCAAATTCTAAAAATAAAGATGCAATATCTGGAGTTAGACTAACCTCGGAGACCACTTAAAGAGTGAAATTAATACCAAGCGTTGCACTAAATTTCAGAATCCATGTAGTTATGTGTATAAGTGTGTGTCATTTTCCCATAGGATGCCCTTTTGAAAGTTACACAATGATAGTGGGATACATCTAGAATGTAAAAAATGTATAGAATGTGTGAGAAGAAATAGAATAAACTTCACCTCCTATGTTATGTATGTAGAATAATGCAGCCCTTGTCCCTTGAGTGAATGTGTTAGATGAATGTTTTTTAATGCTCTTGTACCTTCGGATGAAATATTACATGATAGTATTTAATACTAGTTCTTGTCCCATTATTTGTGAGCTATAACTATGTATATATATATATATATATGATTCCCTTGTTTAAATTACATAATTGACAACTGAAAGGCTGACCCAAAGTTGTAAAAGATGACCCAAAAGTAAAAGAGACCAAGAAGATTAAGAACAGAGAAAAGAGGGTCAGGAGTGCCAAGAAGGGACAGGAGAACATTGGAGCTTCTGTCCTAAATGGGTGCTAGTGTCCAAGGCCATAAAGATAAATCAATCAAATACCAAAAATTTTGTAGGGTGTGTAAGGTCAATAAAAATAAAAGACACAAAGCAAAAGGCCCAAAATAAAAACAATTACTAGTTTTATTTCTTAGGAATCATGTATATATTAGTATGTTATAGGAATTATAAATGTACCTAAGTGTATAGATTTTGTGTCTACATTATGCTTAGAGTTGTGGTTAGAATTTTCTACCCTCATACCTCTACATCAATAAGGATAAATTCCTTCTATCCTGACTCACTATGACTAACTAATCATCACTAAACTACTGCTGACTATTCTTATCCTAATAATTCAAAGAGACCATGTTTAAAAGAGGGAAATTCTAGAAATAAAGAGAGGTGATGCACAAAACTATAATAGGGTTCACTTTTAGCTCTACGGACATAGATATGAAAATGTATGTAAATACCCAAGAAAATGCACACAGAATTTGGCATAAATGAAAACAATAAGACCGAAGACCAACTACAGGATGGAAATTTTCACAGTAAAAACCAAAGTGTTTAAGGAAAAGAAATCACACTTGCATTGAGAATCAAGAAGTTATCCATTTAAAGTCTGATAGAATCGAGGTGCGTGAAATATTCACAAGTGCATTATAGAGGTTTACAAGAAAAAGTTTTGATCTCAAAAGGGAAGAGCTCTTAGACTTAGTAGAAATGTAAAATATTTACATATGGTATCACACTTACATTTATATAAATTTGAGAGAAGACAAGAAATAACACATAATATCCATCAATGAGTGAATTTAACCACCCACCACCACTAAGGACTAATCACCACTGATTTTACAGACTAAGTATGGGTACCTGAAATTTCTCCCATTACATGCCATCAAATCACTAGCACAAGAGGATGGCATCATTCAACAGTTAATTCTTTTTGGTGGAGTGGTTTTAATTGTTTGAGCTAGGCTTGGTTTTAATTGTGCTTCACATGCTTCTAATGTTTTCCACCTTGATCATGTCTTCCATAGCTTCCAACCCTATTTGGAAAATGTTTCATGACACACGGCTTTGTTTTTGACCTCCACCTTGATGTACGAATGAATTTTGACTCCTCAACTTTTTCCTTCACCTGTGGCATTTTCATTCTTCCTTCCATAAAATTCACTTCATTTCATGGAGTCTCGATGGTTGGAAACATTTCCTTTTATATATTACTTTTATTGTGTGGGTTGTACCCCACTCTTAAATTTTATCACCTTTTCATTTTACTCACTCTCTAAAATGTCACACAAACTTTTCTTTTTATTCGAGGGTAGATTCCTTGTGACTATGTTTGTTTTCTCTGTGGCTTTAAAATCCACATGACACTACGTTCCGGATTTCCACATAACACTGATCTTTTCACCTCCATGGATTTTCAAAAAAAAAAATCCCGAGTCCTTGACTAAAATGAAGTTGTAAAAATAGTATGGGTGTTGTTTTAGACAACACCATTCGTATGCATTATGTAAGAACTTTATATTTAACATCACATGTTTCATGTCTTACACCGTATAGTTTTTTCAGAATGTGTTATATGACATTAGATGAATTTTATGATCTTGTATTTTCTTATCTTTAGACTATAATTTCAAATTGATTATCTTTGTTACATAGTTTACTCTTCTTATGATTGGCCTTATCATAATATTTCACCTACAAAAGGCTACATAAGAAATTCAATATCACTTTATTACTCACTTGGAACACTTACAAGATCTTATTATAAATATCACTCCAAAAACACTCAAGGCTCTTCTAAATCTTCATAAACTAGTAGCACATTATTTATAGAACACACTCTTATATGTTTTAAGAACTCAACTAGGTCAAAGATTCTATATTCCTCCATTTCCAAGCATGAAAAGGTCATAGATCCATGTCTTAGCAACAGAAATGTCATTTTGAGCATTATCAAATGGTTTCAAGGGAAAAAGGGTTAGGTTATGTAGCTGAAAAATACTACACCACACTGATAGTGAATTGGGTATATTATTTATTCTATAATTATCCCAATATATTTTTGTCAAGACACATGAGGGCATTCATATGGTTTTGGCATAGATGACACTCACACTTGCACAATTACCTACGAGAACTACATGAGGCTTGATCCTACATGAGGGCATTTAGTGAAGGAATTGGATTGGTTTGGAATGGTTGAATGCCAAGGGTAGTCCATCCCCACCACACACATGATTTTTTATTTTTTATCTAATGATTTGATTAAGAATGTTTCAGGAGTCTGTGGTTTCCAATTTGTTATAGGTGATTATTGGTTATGCAAACAAGAGTAACATATAGTGAAGCATATTCTAGGAAAGTAAAGCACACAAGAAGTATCAAAACCTAATTATAGAAGGCTACAAGACCATATAGTTTAAGTATATACCCTATATAATTTGTATCGTCCTACACCATCTCAATTTCTAGTTCCATAAGTGATAACAAAACATCTATAATTTATAATCTTTATTTTCCACTTGTCTACACATTTTTTTATATCTTTAATTTTAAATTGTATAGTTTTTTTTATTATTGGCAAATAGTTTTTTGAAAGGGACTATACCCTTGAATACAAAAGAAGGCCTGAAAGCCGGAATAAGAGTGAGAAACAGAGAGAATGGATCAAGATCCAAGTGTTACAATGAAGCTCTAAGTAGCTCAGAAACAGCTACTCAAACGAGACAAAACAGCAAAACAACAGCAAAAAAACAGTAAGCTGACTGCCAAGAAACAACAAAAGTAAAACAACTAAAAGCAGCAGAAGCATCCAGAACTACTTCTTGGCAGCTTTATCGATACTGATCTTGACTCTCTTCCAGGCATGAAACATACCCAAAGCAAGTCATATGGGCAGCATCAGTCTTATCAAGCTCCTCAATGGTTCTTTTGCTTTCTTTTTCGTTGCCCCAAAGTGCAGCCGGGACACCGCTGAGGTTGGAAACACTTTTGGCATGACCCTCGATGAAAGTCCATATCTTTATTTTTTCTAAACAATTGCATATTTAGTAGTTTTTAGTCTTTGTATTTCTATTGGATATCTGATTGTAGTGTAGCTTCTATTATGTATATAGTAATCATTCTGATTGTTGTTTGTACAATCCCCATGCATGAGAATTTCTTGCGCATTGGACATGAGAATCTAGGTTCATAACCTTATTCCTTCAGAAACTTCATATGCAGCCTGGTAAGTGCCTTTTGCTTAATCCTCTGCACAATGTGCAATTTTACATGCTGCCCTACTAGTTAAGTCTTTGTCTCGTCATGAATTTTTACCTATTTTGCACCATTTATCAACCACACTAAGAATCTCTTTTGTAATGTCACAGTTAAAGCATGGTATGAATATGAAGCATTGAAAACAACCTGTAGAACCACAATAAATATCCTAATTTAGACATCCTTACCTGTTATCCTATGTGATTCACCATGGGTTCTAACACTACTCATTTGAAATTCCTCAAAGGTGGGTATGGTTCCTAACTTAAGCATGCTTATCAATTTCTTCATTCACCTATCTTCAAAAGCTGAAGTTGATCCTATTTAAGGCCTCTATCCAATCAAACGCATGCCAGTCTTTTAGACATTACCAATTTTATCATCTCCTATTGAGGAATGGATTCCTATTCAACCTAACCATTGAAACTAGTTTGTGAAATCAGTCTTGTAAGAAATATTCTAAGGCTCATTTAACATTTTCTTCTAACCAAGTAATATCCAAGACAGCCTCCTTAGGTTTATCAACGTTCCAATGATTTGCCAGACCTTCTTAGTCTTCAGTATACATGTGCATTCTTGATTTTTTATATGTAGATTTATCTCATCCTTCTATTCACTACCCTCTAAGATTTAATGGGCCAAATATTCAAAAACATCTTCATCCTCAATGAAACCAATAGACTAATTTCTACTATCCTCTCCATTCATGATTCTAGTACCTAAGCCATGAATACTTTGCATTTTGCATTACATCCTTAAGAATGCCTCGGTCTCATGATCTCCCAACTAGTTGACTCCAAAATCTTCTACCTGATGCTACTAAAATCTCCCAGTGTGAGGCATTGAACATTATCTATAAGGCCTCAATGTACTTCGATTCCTTAGATCCATGCCAAAATAGTGTCATCCATACCTTACATGTCTTTGGGACTTTTGTATATTTTTCCAACATTTCGTTACCATGCACTGTTGTTAATCATTTTATTGCTTGAGGATTGTGTTTCTATACATTACACAAATTGGTATTAGCATCTTATTATCCTAATGCACCCATTTCATAACTCGATAGTTGTGCTTAATGTATTAATTTCATGTAGTCTTCCCATAATACTCACACTAATGATCCAATATTTCTCAAGTAAACATATGAAGCATCTACCTTCAGCCTTTCAGATGCCATTCGAATCAAATTAGCGTTGAAGTATCTTCCTCAAACTATTATTCCACCTCAAGGTAGACCATCAGTCCATCTATAGGACATGTTTTCACCATATTCCTCCAAAACACAATAAAGGATCATTTTTCTTCTCCATTGTTGATTGGTAACTTGAGCATTTTCACCTCATTAGCATTGATCATATGCAATTTAGTCATCCTATGCGACTCTTCACCTTAACCTTGTGACTTACCTTTGTCATATTCTACGCACCTAATTTTTTCAAGCCATCTTAATTTTCATATAAGTGAGTTGCACACCTCCTCAATGGAGTACACCTTCTTTCCTATGATATTTCAACTTTTTAGAGTCACACAATGCTCATGCCTCATAAATCATTAAGTCTCTTATTCACTATAGGCTCAATGTAGGGCACAACCATTCTATGTGTTTATAGGGTTTCCCTGCACTCCTCATTTTTCTCAAGACTAATATAGTATTTGGGACCATTTAGGTCTGTATTCCTTAAAATTTTATCACCATAGTGATGGACCAATTTCTTCCTCTATGCCAGATCCATAGTTTCAAAATCTTAATGATTTTTCTCTTCTATATTAAGTGATCTAAGGAATCCTTACAGTATACTACAACATATGGTATGCCGGTGGGATTTTATTCCACATTTTTACATTATAAGATGGATCAATTATACATCTCCATCTGATTAAGCACAATCCAAATTTAGAACATTGACTCTCTACGTAAGTTACTAATCAGTATTCAGTCTTAAGTTCCAACTGTAAACCTACTTCCATTGTTAATTTCTTTAAAATACTCATGACTCATTATTGGTAATTTTGAATGATAGGATCATTTACATATCTTCCCCTCTTGACCTTTATTGGTCCACACATACCATTAGTCTCTTTTAATAGGTTATATTGGCGCAATTTTCATTCTTCCCTGAAATCATCGTAAATATTTCCTTATGGGAGCTTAATAAACTCTTTCACTTCTTACTCCTCTTCATGTTTTCTGATCTATAATCTAATCAGGGGTCTAAAAACCCATGGTATTTTAATACTCCTCCTCCTGATGAGACACATCTATATACTTAACATGTATAATGCTTCTCCTTCTTTACCTTGATAATTTTATTTTAAGAGGATCATGGGCACACTGGGTCTGATCTACTTGGATTTCTAGTCCTAAGGAAGGCTGGGAAGCTCTATGGTCATCCATACTTTTGGCCAACTGGTCATTCTTCATGTGATCGTACCTTGATATATATCAGTTAACCTCTTCCTCATTCACTTATTCATTTTGGGATATTTCATATGTTTAAAGACTGCAGGAATCCTCAAGCCTCTAATTGCTACCTCTTCTCATAGTATGCACAAATCTGATTCCTAGGCACACTTCAACATTGGTAATGATCTGGGGACCTCATAAGTAAATTTTTTAAACCTTCCTTACCACTCATATCCTATGCTCCTAAATGCACCTCAAATCCACCATACTCCTAATTATACCCTTCATAGATAGGGATTCCTTTTCTTGGGATGCTACTCACACATTGGTATCAAATCTATTTACATCATCGTAATATGTTCAATCAAATGACTATTCTATTGCTGATTGATGTGATCCTTCATATGTAAATCTTATCTGTCACTGGAGATTTTCTCACTATCTCATCATTTTGAATCAACAATGGTTGAAATTCAATGACTATGATTCTTGTGGAAAATGGGTAAGTCATAGCAAGCTGGGGGACAATTAAGTGGACATCAAATCCTGAATTTTACATCAAAAAAAGTTAAAACATCAAATTTAGTCTTCCAGGACTTGACCCATGCCAAAAATTCAAAATATATGTCATAAAAATGGTACCATCACGTAGGGGAGACTATTATCTTTATATAAATATTGATTTTAAAGTGAATAGATTAGGATAAATATCATTTTATAATTTTTTACTAATAGTAGGTCTTTAAGACACTTTTTCCTCATGAATGTTTATGTCTACGTTTAAGACTACAAATTTTGTTTCACTCTATTAGAATGTGATAAAACTTATACCATCCCCTAGCCGTGGTGAAATTATATACATGCTCAAAAGTAAAATTATTTGATTTCAATATTTTTTTATGAAGTTATGGTGGGAAAATGGAAAGTGCTATGTTTTCTTTATGTTTTTAGACCACTTTCACGGAAAAAAATCATAAAAAATAAAATATTTCTAAAAAAAAACAAACCAAAATCTATCCCAAGGTAGATAGCGGCATTCTAAATTCTCACCAAAGGAAATATATATATATATATCAATTTTTGGTCATCCAAATCATGGGCAAATGGACTACAATCTTATAGGTCATTTTAAAAAAAAAAACCCAAGTCATTGAATTTTGAGTGTTCTGATATAGCTAAACTTGTCCATTTTAAAAAAAATAGTAGTTTAGAAACTCGATCCCCTCTCCCATGATTCATCACCCATATACTAGTTTCTTGTAATATTGACTACATGCCTTGCTCAATAAAATCCATACACCTTCACATTACCCTGTTATTTGCAACACTTCCCTGTCCCCTTATGTTACCCCCTATATCTACTCATCCTCAAAACTGTTGCAGTTTTCCTAGAAAACTTACAACATACAAAGAATCCTCTTATCCATTGTTCATGAGATTATTGTTATCCAAATTTCACCCCCCCATAGTCAATTTGATACCATGCATCAAATACTCTTTAGTTCTATGGACAAGATAGATTGATTCAGGAGAAAATCGTATCCAATTGGCTAGTCCTGCTAAAGACAATCCCATGGGATAAACCTTGGAACAATTATACGCGGAAGGCATGGAAGGCCTAGAATCTGCTACCAGGTGGGACAAACAGAAAAGGGATATTTTCCTACGAGTAAATTTGTACATGAAATGCCCGAATAGGACGAAAGACAGGAAATTCCCTTCAAGTCCATATGCTACCGGGAGCATTAGCGGGACAAGAGTATCCGGAGGTCGCAAACCCCCCAGAGTTAACCTGATAAAGATGCACTGTAGCAGTGGGGTAGTCAGACCAAGAAAGTATATTAGATTCAGGAGAAGCCGACTCAGCTGAAGGAATTGAAGCTAAGTCCTGCTCAAGACCGCCTTTAGGGACATGTTGGACACAATTATACGCGAACCGGCGTGGATCGGCCGAACCGGAAGCCTCTAGGCGGCCCAAACAACAAAGGGACATCTGGGACAAATGGACATGAAGGACATGAACTAGCCGGATTAGCCGAAATAGGAAACTTCAACACAAGAACATTTGGGAGAAAGGGACGTGCAGGATGTGGATAGCCGAAGGAGCTGAAAGCCAATCAGATCACGCCACGTGTCACCGGCAGAAAAGGGACGAGGAAGCCCATTTCGGGAGGATCGGAGGATTCTGTCCCATGAAGCACTGGGACATCCGGGACAAAAAGATGCGGTGGACGTGAAAATCTGGTAGGCCCATAGACAAATCACAGCATGACACGTGTCGCCAAGGAAAAAGGTCCAAAAAAGTCAAAGGGGCGTAAGTTTTTTGAGCACTGATCTGAACCAATGAAATAGTGCCACGTGTCCAAGTTTAAGGGGCCCACAAGAAAAGCCCGCAAAAAGGTGGAGAGAGGGAATTACTCAGTGAATCAGGATTTGCCACGTGTCGTCCAGATGGCAGAGTGCGGGAAAAGATTTTAAAACCTGTTCTTGCCTGTTTTGTGCCCTAAATATTCAGACCTTCGTATCTTTCGATCCAGAGCTTGGATTTGCATGTTCTTTATATCAACGGAAAGCTGTTGAAATTCTCTACATGATTCTGGGATCAATCTCACATTTTGGTGTAGTTTGGAGGGAGAAAATTAAGAAAATGTCTCTGACGCGTGGTGATAGACAGAAGTAATGCTTCAACAACCAACTTTAATGCAGCAGACAGCTCGCCGCTCCTGTTAGACAGCCTACCATTTTTCTAGGATCCACCGCTTCTATCATAATGAGATGATTTTAAATGCTACCAAGGAGTGGTTGTGGTAGATTCGAATTTCCTCTCTCTTCCCTCTCTCATTCTTCCTATATATTGTAAAGAGGGGCTTCTTTCAAGGGAGAGACATTACCAGTTGTTCATCTTTTCAGCTCTACCCTCCCTTCTTTTCTTTTCCAGGGTTGAAAATGGAGCTCGAACCTCCTCCCTTTCTCTGTAATGGAATTTTTGCCTTTTACTATTGAGATGATGTTCTGTGTAAACTTCTGGAGCAATAAAATGTGTTTTGTGATGCATCTGTCCGTCCTTGCTCGTTTTTGCTTGTTTCCTTCTTGCCTCTCTTCATTGTAGGTATTTGTGCATGTTTGAATGTTCATTGTAGGTTTGGAGCTGTGTTCATGGAGTTTTGGGACATTTTCTGTGTGAAATCTATCTTTGGGCCTATGATGCATCTGTCCATCCTTCCCATTGCTCACCTCTCCTTGTCCCATGGTAGTTTTGATAGATGTTCAACATTCTCCTTCTCTGGTGTATCACCGTTTTAGTGTAGGCTTTTGCTGTTTTTCCCTTCTCTCTCTCTCTCTCCTTGGCACGGTTAGATTAGGATTAGATTAGCTTGCCTGCACTGGAATAGCTTGTGGCTGGTAGTTTAGGAGTAGGAACCAGCCTTCTTTGGAGATTCCTTTCTCATTTCTGCAAGTCCCACACTTGGAGAAAGGTTTCAATGTTGTGTAATCACACTGGATACTAGAGTGATCAACCTAGAAATCTGATCAACATCTAGGGGTGCTGTGAGTCTGTAACAACAGTTTTGGCACGCCCGGTGGGACCTTAGAGGTCTTCCATTTCATCTTTTACATGTTGGTGTGTTCCTGTGAAGATTTCAGCCTTTGGAGGCACTTGCAAACACATCTGGCGACTCCATCTGATCAGCAACTCATTTCTAAATTTACAGACTCATTTTCCATCCATTTCCTTCCATATTTCTTTCCATCTCTTTCATTCTTTTCCATTCCATGAGGTTGTGCAATCATGAATTCATTTCCATCATGGAATTCACATCAACAACAATAGTATATTCCACCTCCAACACGTTTTACAAATCCTCCAAATCAGCCTTTTGAGCAGATTCAAGATCAGTATGCATACCCATATGAGCAGCAATGCCAAAGTCAGTTTGGCTATGGAGCTTTCCAAGAGCAAGAGTATACATATAATGAAGACCATCAGATCCAAGACACTGGTTTGTTGGAAAAAATCCAAAAGATGGAGGTAGAGATGGTGCAGTCCAGAGCAACAACTCAAATGAGAGCTTTCAGAATTGGTTGTAGGACTCCTTGTCCATGGGGAGGCCCTTTTCCAAGACACT